>JAHTLZ010000129.1:3718539-3745076 GCA_023846285.1 Phrynocephalus versicolor | reverse complement strand
AGGTTTCCCCCCGTGGGGTTAGTTGTGATGTGTCCTTATAAAGGCAGGAGGCACGTCTGTAGGTGGTGTTTCAGTGGCATAGGCATGTTCAGTACACACACACACACACACACACACACACACACACACACACACACACACACACACACACACACACACACACACACACACACACAAATTCCTCTCCTCGAATTACCATTTTTCTTTTGTGTTCCCCCACTCCCCCCTGTTATTTCATGTATGAGATATATGAGTACTAGATTAAGCTATCACCTCGTTGCTGCATTGTTATTATAGTTCTTATATTTATAAACTCATCATTTCCTCATCTGACCAGCACAGGTGTGATCAGAAAAAGGAAGACCTGGCAGAGGCATGGCAGAGGCACAACCTAAGGAAGGAAGGAAGGAAAGGAGGGCAATGCAAGTCACAGTGCATCCAGTATGAATGGTGAACTCCCAAATCAATTTACAGTCCCTGCATGAGCTGTGATTTCAAATATTATAAATCAATCACAGTGATTCAGATTTTTCATGTAGTTGCACCATGAGCTGGTGCATTTGACTTTTCTTTTCAAAAGCGGAAGAAAAAGGTCTAAAGGGTTCTCTCTCTCTCTCTCTCTCTCTCTCTCTCTCTCTCTCTCTGCGTTACTGGGTTGCAGTGATCAATTGTTTTATTAAAAATCCAAGGCACCCAAAATCCCTGGCTTTGACTTTTTCCTCTTATTCTCTAATTATAGGCAAGAAGTCTTTCAAGCAACTAAGGAATGAGGCACACATCAGCTTTTCCAAGGTTGCTGTAGCAACCTTTTTTGCAAACAGAGGCAGTCCTGGGGCTGCAAGCTGAATTCGTTGGAAAAGTGACATTATAGACTCTCTAGTAGGCAATGCTTAGAAGAGGAGGAAGAAAAGTCTTAGGAATATGAAATCTTCTATTTTCATAGCTCCCCCATCTTTTACAATACAGTACAATCCAAGGATATTTTTTTTTAAAAAATCAGCCTAAGCAGATATTAGTCCTTCCTTGCCCAACCCTGAGTTCTAAAGCTTCCATTGATGGCTCTGAGCTTGTCTCATCTTTCTAGATTCATGGCCTGATTTTAAGGACCTTCTTTTACTATGGTGTTCTTCCTTTACCAACTTAAACATTTACCTTGGAAGTCCCCTCCTCCTCAAAGCACTATTATATGTTGAAAAACACTTTAAACTTCATTGGTAGCCATGGTATAATACTAAGATGCTATCCAGAGTGGTAATACTTTCCTTGCGTGACTTCAGAACAAAAGTAAAAGGCATGCTAGAGCAGATGAATGACTGAAATATGTCCATTTAAGCTGTAATTAACCCTAATCAAAACCTGGCAATTTGAGAATAGTATGAAGTCTGTTATGCTGGCCCAAAAGTGGGTGAGGGGGTGGTGAAATGTCTGTCACCCCCAAAGATGTCCACTTGTTGCGTAATTAAAATAGGTGGCAGGACAGTTTAGCAGAAGGAAGACCCCCCCCCATCTCATATCCTTCATCTTACATGACACAGTATCATGTAGTATCATGACACATTTTGTGGGGCACCACAATCAGAGTGAATAACACAAATTCCAATTTATTTTTGGGGAATTTCTGGATGACCAAAAACCTACTAAGTCACACCCACATCATTATATCTGCTAGCAGGCACGTTGGAAGATACCTGGCGTTCCTTTGGCATTTGAGATGCTTGATTGCCATAAAATGGGCTGGGAGTATGAAAGACAACGTTAATGTACTATCACACTGAGATAGTCACTAAGAGGCACAGCATGATACCTGTGTGCAGTTGCTTTATGCCTAGTGGGGCATAAAGCAGTTTGGGTAGCAATAGGATGCCGTAGTTGCAAATAATAGAGAAGTGAAAGGCCTTAAAAGTATTGTTACTGTGCTCTTCCAACAGAACATACATTCATAGTGGATTTTCTACTAATGTGCAAGGAAGGGCTTCATCATATTTGCTCTGGACTTGAGAGAGGATTGTTTCAGATCATTCTGGTGAGAACTTTTGATCTGAGAAAGAACTGCCAGTGATTTAGACCAGGTGCTACAATTGACCAATGGAGTTCTCAAATAGGTTTGGATTTAAAGAAAGAACCATACATTACATTAAATCTGATTAATCCATCTATTGCCTGCTCTTTCTTAGAACAGAACCAGAGATGAGGAAAGTTACTTTTTTACACTACAACACTCAGAACTCCTTAGCTAGCATGAATAGAATCTTTATTTACAGTTGTTAACCAAATCGAAAAATACCAAAACATCAAATTACTAGAATAAAACATTATAAAAACATTATAAAACTTTTGATAAAAACCACAACGTACAAATGATACTGTTATATAAATAGTCAATATTGGGAAGATAGATAAAACAATATACCAAAGATCAGGCCAATATCAAGCTCCTGTGTGGAAACCTCACTCCATATGACTATCAAGAGCTAGAATTACTGGCAGTCATAAGCCTACATACAACTACTGTGGCGGTACACAATCTAGCGACACAATTTGAGATCTGCTGGGACTTGTCAGAAAGTAGTAACTTCACATAGAATTAGGCAGGTCTCCTAGGAAATTTATTGATAACAGATTGAATAAGTTCCTTACGTAGGTCACGATAAAAAATAACCATAAAGAAAGACATAAGTGACCATTTCTACTTGATTCATTTCGCATGGGCACAAGTAATTTGAGAGGAGAATATTTTGGAAGGGAGAGCATTCAATCTGGCTAAAGTGAAAGCTCTTATAATCTTTGGAGGCATTAAACCAGTCAGGTATGGGGATATAGTAAATTCATTTTAAGTAACTAGACTGTGATTACGCAGAAAGCTCATATGTTTTTGGAGTCCTTTCCCCCAGATCCTCCGTTTAACTGCAGCTTTGGCATTAGCACAGCCCCTCACTTTTAAGGTACTGTTAGAGAAACAAATTTGCTGTATTTCTTTGACTACAAGCTGTTTCCATTCTGACTGGAAAGAATCAATTAGAACCAACAGGGACAACCCTTCTGTGAAGAATATGTTTTAACCAATAATTAATCACAACAACTTTGACCTCTGCTCTTATAGACCCTAGACCGGCCTCCAACGAAGGGCTACATTTGATGTACAAGGGGGTACAGCCAGAACTGATCTCAAAAATTTAATCTGTACTACCAAGGAGTGAAAATTTGTAATGCGAAAATTTGGGAACTATACAAGATTTGAGAAATAACTTTGCCTTTGAAAGCCTGAATTTCTGAACATACTTGTCACCCTCCTTTAGAACAGAAGAATCTAGTTAGTGCTGCGTCACTCTTCTTGGCATTCAATGATGCATGTTTTGGTTGAGAGACCCAAGAGCCTGTAGAACTGAAAATTATGCCCAGGTATTTGAAGCATCAAACCTGCTTTATGGGGTCGTTGTTTATAACCCATTTGTGTTTAATTCTTCTTCTACTAGTTATAAGTACTTTGGTTTTCATGTAAGTCTATTACTAGTTGCACATGGTTGAAATAGGCGGAGAAGGCTTTCAAAAACCTTCTCAGGCCAATATAAGTTAAAGACAACAAAACTACATCATCAGGAATAATAACATGGAAAGGGGGCATGCAAATAGCTTGGGGGGATGAAATCCAGCTTTTGAGAGATTACTCACAATACCATTTATATAGAAGTTAAATAAGGTTGGAGCTAGAACACAATCCTGTTTCATCTCATTATGAGCTGGAATTGGGTTGGACAACACTCCTTCTGGATTACAAAGAACTCATAAACTAGAGTTATCATAGAGACGTTGCATTAACAGGAGAAGTCTCCTGTCTATGTTTGTCTCTTCAAACTTTACCCAAAGTTTGTGCCTTGGGACATGATCAAAAGCCTGTTTGAAGTTGATGAAAGCTGCATACAAGGCACCACCTTTAGGAGAGGAGCATTTATGTGCAAGATAATGGATATGGTCCAAGGTAGATTTTCCTGACCTAAAGCCAGCTTGCTCCTCTGCCAACAGGTTCTCTACTTGCAGTCAGTCTGTTAGTTTACTCAGTAAATGGCTGGCATATAATTTCCTAACAATGCTAAGTAGGCTTATTGGTCGGTAGCTAGCTGGGTTCCCCCACAATCCTTTTTAAACAATGGAACAATGATGGCGAGACTCCAATCCTCTGGAATGCGAGCTGTATAGTTGATCCAATAGAACAGAGATGCCAGTACTGGGGCCCACCAATTGGAGTTGGATTTTTTAAAAAATCTGCTGAAATGTAGTCCACCCCAAGGGATTTACCAGCTTTCAATTTGCAAATCAGGGTAGAGATTTCCGCAGGGGAGACTGGAAGCCAGTCTGGTAGATATCCATCACCTATTGGTGGACTTTGGGCACAGGCAGGGTATATGGAATAAATATTCTGAAAGTGTTCCTCCCAAGCATTAGGCAAAATATGAGAAATGACCCGGAGGGAATGTTTCTGCACTTCTCCTGCCACTGTCCTCCAGAAAGTGGCTGAGTCTTTCAGGATGGTTGCAGTGATGAAACATTGCCAGGTTTCTCTCTGGGCTTGAAATTTTTCTTTTTAATAAGGGCTCTGTAATTTCGCCTAAGAATGAACCAATCAGGAGGAATCCTGGCTAGGTTCTGTTTCATGGTAGTCTGTGTTTGGTCATTAGCTCATTTTTTGCCATTTTGCATTCAAGATCAAACCATGTTTTCCCCCACTAGTGTGGGGAAAGCAGGGGTTTGTGTTATTATATTTTAGATGGCGCTGGAGGTGCTGGACAAAATCCTTATAAGCATCCAGAACAATTGAGATAGAATCTGTTGTTGTGATCAGTGTACCAAGATGGGAAAGGGGATCTGAGAAAAGAAGTTGTCTCCTGGAAACATCCAATTCAGTAGTCTACTTGACCCAAGCAACTCTAATTTCAGATGAGGGTGGGAATGTCATTTCTTTGTCTGCAAACACCTTAGTGGCTCCAAGTTTGAGTATGGTAGACAAAGGAAAGTGGTCGCTTTCATAGCGACATTCAACCCCAAAATCAGTAATTAAGTTCCTCAAATCCTTTGAGACCATGATGCAATCTATGGTGGATGCACCTGGCAGTGAGGTAGATGTGAATTTTCCAGGCATATCACCTTCCATGTTCCCATTTAATAGTACAAAGTCCAAATTGTTGACCATTTCAATAAGACAAAGACCTGCATATTACAGCCTCGGTCCTTTGATTGTCCATGGGAACACTGGGGGGGGGGGGGCGGGGTCCAGAGGCAACATGTTGAACTGCGCAAATAATACATCATTTTCTCCAGTTCTAGTGTTGAAATCCCCACTATCATTAGAGAAGCACTTGGGAACAATGATAACAAGTTATCTATATAAGCAACCAGTTTAGCCCATTGGTCTTTACATTCTGTACAAGATTGATGGGGAGGTAGGTATACGTCAATAACTAATAAAAAATGGGAGATGAATGTCAAAACAGTTGGAAGGGCTAGATTACAAAAGGGTTGGAGTTTTTGAACAGATGTCTTAAGTTCTGTTAATACAAAAATGGCTATGCCACCTTTTTGCTGCCCGCCCCTTTCACAGGGAGCTGTTTTAAGAGTGTGGGTCTCAAAACAATCTAAAATCAGTTCGTCTTGAATCCATGTCTCTTGAAGTATCAAGATGTCAAATTTGGCGATGAAATCAATAAAAGCTGGATCCCAGATTTTGGTTGACCACCCCGCTGTGTTCCAGGAAAGAATCTTGATGGATGATTTCCTGTTACAGTTCATACCATGTTTATATTGTTGCTGTTGTGAGCATTTGGTCTGGTCTTTAACACCATGTGAAGAAATTTGTTCAAAGAAAACTGGTGCATTGTACTCTGATACAAGGGGGTTAAGGTTATGCAAAGTGTGGTCAGTACCACCTTTATTGACTCCAGAGATCTGTAGTTTCATAACCTCCCTACCTCCAATATGTGTAACTTTACAACACTTCTGGGAGGGCCCAGTATCCCCATGACAGACCATGTTACAGTGAGCTGGATCATCTCTCACAAACTGGGTCCTATGGGTTCTCCAATTTGAATACAGATCAGAATTCCAATGGTCTAACTGGGTGTGATTTGTTAGCAGTCTCCTCTCCAATACTGTCCCTCTGAACTTTCTTCTTTTGTTCCTGGTCTGGGTGCTCCTGTCTCTGATGAGCACTGGGATGGACATGCCCATAGAATAAATGGAAAGCCTGGATGTTTGGTTCATAGACTGATTTGTTCATTTTTTGTTTTGAAAATTCTGGGGATGCTAGGCTTATGATCGGATCTCCATGGTAAAGGGGCTTATGCCCCGTTGGGGAACACTGTTTACAGCTATTTTTGGTACTGTTAAGACAATTTTGCAAGGTGTTGTTTTGAGCTGCTGCAGATTAGCTCTTTGTTGCCCTTTTGTTTGGTTATAGTTCGGTTGCAAATTTTTCAAATGCAGATTTTCCCCAATGTGCTTCACTCTTGGACTGATGGTCATGGAGTCTAACAATTTGAATAGGGGCTTAAAAGTCATACTTCTTGCTTTCTTGGTGTTGCTCTTGGAAGCCCCCTTTTTCTTTTGAATTTTGTGAGTGACCTTTCTCTTCAGAATTTTTGTGACAGGTGAGGTTCTCCTGGGGGGTAACTGTATTTTTTTGCTTTGCTGGTTGTAGAGACCAGTGGTGGACAAGCATCGTCTACAGTTCCAAAAATATCTGTGGTTGCTACAGCAGTTGATGTTTCCTGATTGGGTGTATTTCTGTCTACATTCACTGGAGTTGTAGTAGCATATTTTTAGAGCTGCCCAATGGAGGGCCCTCACACAAAAGTAGTTCTTCTAATGAAGACTGTTTACTTTATTTATAGTGTTAGAAGATAAATTATAATAATCCACATTACCTAAGACCTGTGAGGGGTTGTCATTTTTATTTTGCCTTAATGGTCCAGTGGGATTCACTGCTTCTTTCAAAGACCTCTGCATATCGTACATAAGCTGTTTGATTTCTTGAAGTGTGCCTCTGATTTCTATCAGGCAAGCCTGGGTTTGACAGTTACCCCCCCCGCCTTCGCTGAATTTATTTTATTATGATATACTGAAATGCTCGAGGAAGAAGCTGTTGGACTGGGAGTGGTGGACGGGGGAAGAGCACAACCTGCTGCCACTAGTATAGTACTGTTGGATTTGGATAATTTGGGTATTCCAACACTGAAGGAGTCACAATGAATGAGCATTTGGGGAGCTGTAAACCAAAAATGCTAACTTTTCCAAGCTCCAAACAGAACATTTTCTATTAATGATAATTGTTCCAAATCTTAAACTTGTAGCCACTTTAGTCTCTGAAAGCACAAAAAAAGGGGGGGGGAGAGAAAAGAAAGGAAAAAAGAGATGTGGTATTTTAAAGACAGTTAGATTCTAAGGTAAACTTTTGTGGAACATGCTCACTTTGTCAAACTAAGAGTTAAAACACAGAGACTACAGTTGCAAGACAAAGTATTTGAACCTTTTGGAATCCCATGATCTGCATTAATGTGTCATATAACGTGATCTGATCTTCCTCTAAGTCAAGTGTATTGACAAATATAATGTGCCTAAAACAATAGCACAAGAATTTCTGATCTTTCATGTATCACTGAACACACTCATTCAACATTCAAAATGCTAGTGGGAAAAGTAAGTGAACCCTTAAGTTGAGCTTCAAAAAGCCAAATGAAGTCTGGTGTTAACATACCTGGATTCTTCTTATGAAAATGAGTTTGGAGGTGAGGAGCTACAGTATGTTGACTGATAAAAAAAACACTCAAACCTTTTGAGTTGGCTCTGTACAAGAGGAATCACTTTATGTGAACCATGCCTTACCAAAAAGAGCTTAAAGAGGATCTATGATGAAGAATTGTGGAATTGTATTAAGATGAAGGGATTACAAAGTGATTTCAGACTTCAGAAATAAACCAGCCTACAGTTAGGCAAACAATTTGCAAATGGAGACACTTTGGGACTGTGACTACCCTACCACGAAGTGGGCGTCCAGGAAAAATGGCCCCAAGAGCACAAAGGAGACCCATCAATGAGGTAAAGAAACAACCTCAAGTGACAGCCTAAGATTTTAAGGAATCGTTGGGACAGGTTAAAATCTGTGTCCGTGAGTCTACAATACGTAAAACATTGAACAAGCGCTGCTTACTAAGAAGAAAATTGCTGAAGTTTGAAAAAGACACATTGACACTCCACAGTGGTATTGGCAAAATATCTTGTGGACTAATGAAACAAAGATTAACCTATTTTGAAAGAACACCGCAGCACCACATCTGGCATAAAAAGGGCACTACCTATCATCATGAAACCATCATCCCAACCATAAAGTATGGTGGAGGAAGCATCATGATTTGAGCCTGTTTTACTGCATCAGGACCTGGCCAACCAGTTACTGATTCCATGGTTTTGCTCACTTTTCCCACTAGCATTTTGAATGTTGAATGAGTGTGTTCAACTAAGACAGGAAATATATGAATTTTTGTGAGTGCTGTTATTTTAGGCACATTGTATTTGTCAATACACTTGACTTTGTGGAGGATAAGATCACATTGTATGACACATTAATGCAGAACATCAGGAATTTCCAAAAGGTTCACATACTTTTTCTTGCAACTGTACTGATGCTCAAGCATTGGGTCCTTGGATTTTCTTGGACTACACCTCTCAGAAATCCTTGCCAGAAGTTAGTGATGAAGGATTCTGGGTGTTTTAGTCCAAGAATGTCTGGGGGACCTAAGATATGGAACCACTGTCTTAGAGACTTTCATGAATGTTGTTTTACTATGTCACCTCTGTATTCCAACTCATGTGTGACAAAGTGGAACTGTTCTTTAAAAGCTTATACTAAAATATAGTTTGTCTTTTAAGATGCCACAATATTTGTTTTGTGTTTATTGTTCCAAATTTGTTGCTTAATTCATCCCTAGAGCATATTTTGATTATTCAAATATCTGCTCTGTTTATGTTCTTGGTAAATTCATGATATTCTTCCTGCCTCTATATCAGGGGTCCTCAAATTCAGGCCCAGGGGCCAGATGCGGCCCTCCAGGGTCCTGAATGTGGTCCCTGGGACCAATTGCAGATGCCCCCACCTACCCCCTGGTTCGTGAGCAAGCCAGCCTCTGCAGCTGCTGCTATTGCTGAGGCAGTTCCAAGTGGTGGACTATGTCACTTTCCCCACTCCCCCCACTCACTGCCCAGATGATTGCCACAATGGCTAGTGGGGCAGTTCAAAATGGGAGGGCCACCGCAAGGTCCCCCGCTCCCCTCTGCCCACTTGACCCTCCCTTCCCCTTTTCCCATGTCAGCCTTTTTTTTGGACTGTGGTCCGGCCCCAGTGGTGTCTGGGGGTGATGGACCGGCCTGCTGTTCGAAAACTTTGAGGACCCCTGGTATAAAACATATACAGTAGTTTGATTCTAATGTGGCAGCCTTGATCTTGGTTTTTTACAGGGGGAAAAGTTACTTCTAACAAAGTGATTGATCAGATTTTCTCTATTGACTCCAGGTAAGCTGCATTTGCTATGCGGTCCAAGGCTGGATTAAGACCTATATACTTCCTGTCCTCCTGTTTTTCTGGCAAGACTTAGGATTTCATACCATTTGAGAGCAATCTCTTATCGAACAGTGTACTGTTGTAACATTTCACCTAGACTGAGAGGCAAAGGAGGAAGTCCTCATCTTGTTGGACATCAGCTCCTGTTAGGTCTAGCCAGTGTGGCCAATAGTAAAGGAAAATGCAGCTAGGATACCACAACACATGGAAGATCGTATGTCGCCTACCATTCGGACCAGGCACATTAGTTTGCCCAAAACATTTTATGGTCAAGAGCAAGGCCAGGGTTAAAAAAAATTCAGAGCTAGGGTCAAAGAGAGTGAAGGCTGAAACCAGGCTGACATCTGAATGAAATCTTTATAACATAAATTCTTAGTTGGTGATGTGGTCAGTGGCCTTTTCCAATATTTGGAACAAGTTTGGTCATGATTTTTCTGTGACATAGCACTTCAGTAAGAGACTTTCTCAGTCCCAGTGGCACTGCTCTGAAGCCAGATAATACAACGTGCAAGTCCTTGCATAACACTGGCTCTATGGCTTAAAAACAGAGCTGAACACTGCCCCTAGAGCTGGACACAACTAGCACGCATGTGTAGGGGGAACCTTTACCTTTTTTAAAATCCAAAGCACTTTTCACTAGGGTCTGAGGTTACATCAAATGTATGTCTGGCAAACTAGTTCAATTCTTGCTATATAGAACAAATGAGTACTGTATTATCATTCTTGAGTTCATACTAATTCAGTGCCTGAAAATACTGTTTATTTCACATTGTGATGTGGAACATTATCTTACCTTGCAGGAATCTGAGCAGTATTTGAAAACATGCAATGTCTATTTTCCACAGCTAACTATGAATGAAAAGATTCTGCCACGATTTAGGCCATGTATATGAATCATGTATCTCTTAGATATTTTCTTCAGACCACCTAGCACCATCACTACCACCAAAAAAGAGAGAAAAGCTGCAAGGACTCTGGAGCAGTTTTCCTTACAGACAAAATGCAGGTGCCCTTTTATTTGTTCCCCAAATGTTAATTGCAAAACCAGAAATTGACTTCCAGACACTTTCAATTTTGTATTTTGGAGGTGGTGCATCTGTGGAAGTTTTACGTGTGAATGTTCCTTGTGTGGTGAAAATTATTCCTACCCATGGTTTTGCAACATCTGACAATGTAAGTACTGTATATACAATAGTGGGCTAAGTGGATGAACAGATAAACTGAAAAAATACAAGTTCCTGTATTTGGATGCTGCTCATTCCATGGAAACATCTAGTAATCAGGACTAATAGGCATGGGAACCATCAATTCACTTGAAGAAAGTCCAAGAGTTAGTCCATGGTCTCTCTAATTAAAGAGATTGGATAACAGGTGATAGGAAAACCAATTGTCATGACTCAACTTCCACATCAACCATGGTATTTTTGAGATAGGACTTGGGAGATATTTTTGACAGTGGTGCTAGTCGTTCCTGGAAGATTCAGTTGGTGCTAGGAAAATCCTGTTTGACTCCTTGGCTGTTTGCCTATGATGTTGCTCAGGGTTTTTCTGGGTCTCATACCATGTAAACATATACAGAAACTATTGGGAGAGGCTGTCCAGGGTTTTGGGTCTGGAATCATCAACATGCAAATGAAACCAGACTCTCTCTATTCTTTCCATCTAATTCGAAGGAAGCACTTTTGGTTCTAAATCGGCATCTGGTGTCAATAATGGACTGAAGAAGGGTGAGTAAACTGAAGCTTAATCCATGCCAGCTGAAAGACTGATGAGGGAAGAGGGTTATGCTGGATGGGGGTTACATCCACCCTGAAAACACAGGGTTGCAATGTGGTTATGATGTTGGATTCAAATGTACCCAAGGCTCAGGCCTGGGGTACATTTGCATAGTTAAAACTGTACCAGTTATTTTTGTTCCTGGAGATATCTAACCTGGCCACAGTGTCATGTGCATTAGTTACAACCTGCTTAAATTGTTTTAATGCACTCTACATTCCACACTACCCTGGAAAGTGTTCAAGACCTTCAGCAGCTCCACAGACGTGAGTTGGTTACAGGGATCACACAACTATAGTTATAACAGCTCTACTAGCTGCCAGCACAATTCAAAGTGTTGGTTTTGACCTGCAGAGCCCTAAACTACTAGGGTCCAAATTACCCAAAAGAATACATTTCAATTTAGGAGTATGCTAATATTAAGATTACCAGAGAAAGACTTTCTCTCTGTTTCACCACCCTCACAGATAAATTTGATGAGGACAGAAGAGAGGTTCTTCTCTGTTACTGCTCCTGAATTGTGGAACTCCCTTCCATGGGAGGTCAAGTTGGCTCCCTCTTTACTGTCTGTCTGCAGCCAAAGACTTTTCTCCTAAGGCTGTTTTTTTCTTAGTGACTGGCTACCTAAGAGATGGGGTGCTGTTTTGGTTTTGGAGTGTTTTCCCCCCTCTCCCATTCCAGTTTTTACATTTTTTGATCTTAACGTTATAATCCACCCTTGGTCCTCTTGAAGAGAGAAGTGGAAGAGTAAATAGTTTAAATACCAAATACCAGTAAATAATCATCAGAATGTTTGGATTTGGGGCTTTTATCTTATTATACCTATAGCAAGAGAACATGCCCTCCTTTTCCTTCTCCTGGAACTATCCCAGCACACTTCAAGGAGGGCTTACCTTATCCATCCTAAAACCTTAATATTCCAAAGTACAAAATATAATCAGGAACTTGAACAAGCTGATTCCCGCACCCACACTGGAATTAAATTATTGCTCCCACTCAACTGAGACATTCATCCAACCCTTGTATATTTCTTGGAATTCAGCTGAAACTTGTCTAATCTTATAGTTTCCACATACAGTGGTACCTTGTATAAAGGAATTAATTGGTTCCAAATGAAATTATGTTAAGCAAATTTCCCCTATGTCCAGAATTTTTTACATTGTACAAATGTTATGTTATACAAGCTGTTTGTTATACAAGGGTCCACTGTACTCGACAGGTGTTGCAGAAGCCTCTCTTAGTTTGTGGTGGTCCTACTTCACTTTCAAACTGAGAGACAGTCAACCTGCTATGTGCATTATTGTAGCATATCTTCTCTTCTAAATCCTGTTCAGGGCTCAGAGTAACACTTTCTTCAAAGAATATCTGCCTTCATCATTGTTCCAGTTTTCTATTCCAACGGTTGTTCTATATTGCACACCTACGGTGCAAGTGTCATCTTCACCAGACTACTCATTTTAATACCTTTTGCGCTTCTGAAATATGGAGGCTTCCCCTCAAGCATGCCAACAGTTCAATTTGTTTCCTGATGTCAAGCACTCACAAAGGGTGACACTGCATAGTATCATTCCTGTTGATAGGATATGAATTTCCCAACAATGCCTGTAGATCCCTGGTGTAGCTTGACCTGATGGCCTCCCATCCAAACACTAACCAGGATTACACCACTTAGCTTCTGAAATCCAACAAGATCCATTTGTGAACGCTTATATGGTGGCTGACATCTGTCTTACCAGACAGCAAGGCCCAATAACCTTTTTGTACTTAATTTCTTAATAACGGAGCCCTGTGGCACAGTGGTTAAATGCCCGTACTGCAGCTAAAACTGTGCTCACGACCGGGGGTTCAATCCCTGGCTCATGGCTGACTCAGCCTTCTATCCTTCTGAAGTTGGTAAAATGAGTACCCTGCTTGCTGGGGAGGGGGGCAATGTGTAGCGTGCATAAATAAATTGTAAACCACCCACAGAGTGCTTGAAGTGCTATGGGGCAGTATATAAGCAGAACATATAGGCAAGAATCACAAAGGTTGTACTTCTTTTTGAACTGTTTAGACCCATACCTTGCAAGAACCAAGTTCTCTGTTCTTAGGTGCTCATTCAGAGCCGCATCTTACATGCAGATTAGCAGCAGATAACAAACACCTGGAATATTTATATAAATATTTAACAGTGACCATTTATTTTATTTTTTTGATTTCTCATTTTACAAAAAGGCAGGTATAAAAAATGAATGAAAAGTTTTGTAATTCCTTCCCAGTTTTTTTTTTTTATACAAAACTGGCATTAAGTATAAACGAAATATACTAGTCAGATTTGCTCCTGAGTCGTTCACAATTCAAGCTGTTTCCAGGTCTGGAATGCATTAGGCCTTCTAGGCCTTCTAGGCCTAATCACACTTTTATTTTATAACCAATTTTCTTAATACTTTCCCCATGAATCTAACATGAAAGTTAACCATATTAGGAGCACAAGGAATTTTTGCATCTGTAGCCAGAACTATACATTAGATTTGATATGTGGCTAGCATAAAAACTGGCACCATCATGTCATGATGCCCTTGGCCCCAACTAATGGGAAGGATCATCGGTTCCATTTCATGATATCACATAAAGTTTCCATGCAAGAAATAGGCAACTATGTGGTGATGAAAGCATGGAAACATATGAAAACATGGCATGGGACAAGAGATCCTACAGATTATGGAGAGGCGAAAATGACACAGTGATGCTAGTTTTAGACATCAGCCTCACAACAATCATATTATCTAGTTTTGCTCTGCCACCAGCTTAAATTCATCCGCTGAGAGCCAATTGTTAGGCTGAGTTCCAAAACCTGTCCCATTCCTCTTGTTTGATAGACTCAACACACTACAGTGATATTTCCTCCTGCAGGCTAGAAAGAAAGGCTGGGTGAGGTACTCAAGAAAAAGACAAAGAAGAAAGCAATGATCGCCCTGATTTTCAACAGACTATTGTTTGCTGTACAGTTGATCATAATAGAAAAGCAAGATCCCATTCCTGCTATTTATAAGATGCACCAGCCTTAACACATTTTTCACAGAATGCTGCCTGGCCAACTAAAGAACTAAAAACACAGGCCACAAGTCCTATTATCTGGTCAGAAGGACTGGCCAAACAGAAGGGGTTTAGGGAGGCTGTATCTTGTTATGACTTTCTGAAAATGTGGATCATTCTATGCAAACACATGTACCTGTGTCACTGAAATGCTTTTTTGAGTACCAAATACTCCTCTATGAAATAAAATTGCACTTTTGTCATTATCCAACATTTAGCGAGAAAAAAGTCTGATATGCATATTATGCCACAGATATGAAAAAAGCAAGAAGGCAAGCCGGAAAAACATACACAGAAGCTACCCACAGGGCAGTGATGGCATTTGGTTGTTTTGGTCTTTGTACCAGCACTTCCCACACTACGGCAGATGGGCACTTTTTGCTGGCCTTAAACTGTTTTCCTGGCAGTTAAGACACGGACAATTGAACCAACACCTCCAGCAGCAAGAGCCTGGAAACAGAAAATAAGAAACAGCAAGTTAAAAAGTCTTCCAAGAATAGGAGCCCTGTGGCACAGTGGTTAAATGCCTGTACTGCAGGAAAAACTGTGCTTACAACCTGGGGTTCAATCCCAGGTAGCCGGTTCAAGGTTGATTCAACCTTCCATCCTTCCAAGGTCGGTAAAATGAGTACCCAGCTTGCTGGAGGGGGGGGGGATGTGTACCCTGCATACTGTAATTGAACTGTAAACTGCCCAGAGACTACTTGAAGTGGATTAGTTAATTTAATGGGTGTTTATTGTCTCATGTGGCTATTATGAAAATCAAACATCAGTACCTAAACTAGACATTGAGAGCTATACCCTACCCATTAATAATTCATATATAAGTGCCTGCACAAGACTTACAAGATTCTAAGAAAAGAGCTGAAGAGAAATGACTGGGACGCTCATGAGAACTGTCAGCCTCACTAACATACCTTTTCATGCCACTGCAGTAAGACAGCACTGCTGTTGTCAGATGGGCTCTCAAAGCCTTTGTAGATGTATTTCATTAAAAGATCGACACCATTCTTATCCAAAGACTGTACTGCTTTTTCAATATCATTGGCTTTGAAGGAGATGAGAACCTTCAAGACAATACTTGCTGCACGATCCTAGAGAAACATTCAAAGTCACAGAGATCACTAAAATGGTGTTTGGTCCAGAAATCCAGGACAGAATCATGTTAACAATTTGGAGTGCAACGGCTGCAAAAACAGAATGTTCCACTTGACAGTGATAGGATTTCCAAATGCCCAAGGGAGTACTTAGGGCAAATGCAAAAAAAAGAGTGTGTATACCTCATATGATACAAATGAACAGGATTGGGGCCTTAGGCTAAATATTTGCCTGCACTTATGTAGAAATAACTCACACTAATCCAACTGAATCTACATCTGCATAGTATGTACATTAGTAGATTATAACTACAATATATAGTGGAAATAACAATAGTCAAGTGCTGGCAAGATTATTCCAGAAACCCTTTCCAGGATTGTCTAGGTATACAGTACAGTAATACCTTGATTTACGATTACCTTGGTCTATGAGTGATTTGCAAGGCAAGCAAACATTTCTGACTGATCAATTTTGCCTTGATCAAAGAGCAATGTCTTGCAATATGAGCACTAGAGCAGGGCAAATGATCATAAGTGAGCCAATTGTGGTGCCTTCTCTCTCTCTCTCTCTCTCTCTCTCTCTGCTGGATTGTGGGGGAATGTCTGGAACATTCCATCTCAGGCAAGCCTCAAGAGCAGAGAGAGGAGAAAGGAAGACAGGTCTCCCCTGCACCAGTCACGAAGGTTTTCATAGGAGAATGCAGATTAGGGATTTTATTTTTCTTTATATTTATATTTTTATTTGATTTGTTTTCAACGTCCTTATTTTTCAAATCATTTCTAGTCATCGGGGAGCTAGTCAAGTGTGCATATGGCTACAAACTGCATTTTATTATTGCTACGTAAAAACACAGAATAAAATCCAGTTGTTAGTGCCAAGCAGAGCAGATTCCACAGCCAGGTACCTAAACCATGGTATGGATGTGGGCTTCCAGCCAACGTCTTTTGTGAGTTTTGGCATTCTGTGTGCATAGTATGTGGCCTGTGGAGCCCCAGAACAAATCATCTGAGTTTCCACTATTTCTTATGGGGAATTTTGCTTTGGTTTACAAGCATGTTTCTGGAACAAGGTATTACTGTACCCAGAAGTGCTTTAACAGTCACTTCTTTTGGAGATGCTCTGGGAATATGCAGCTTGCCCATGCTGGCTCTTCTCCAGGGAGGCATGGAGGGGAATAGAATTACTGGCTTCTGGCTTTGCTCTCTAGACAGGTAACCAACTCACTGAGCTATACCAGGCTACTAATCAGACATGGTTAACAACAGAAAAATAAGTCAGTTCTAATTTAGAATTCTGCAAATCCTGAATACTTTTAGATTTTAAATGTCAAAAGCAGATTAGTTGGATGGGAATTTTCCAAGTAAGTAAAACTGAATAAACTAATGTTGTTTCAGCCCAACTCCCAGTCTCTGTTCTCCAATTCTTATTTCAAGACCCAGACCAATCTGCAAAATCCAAGCCACTTTTCACTTTCTCTAATTTCTTTCGACAAAAATTTTAAGAACTTTGAATCATTATAGTATCATCTGGATGCAAGACTAAACTATTATGTATCCAGTCCACTGTCCTCCAATACAATCACAAGATTGGAAACTTTCAGTTCTGTTTCAACTAACTGTAATTTATTACAGTATTCTATCATTAACTGTGGTTAATCTAAACTGATTTAGGAAAACAATTCACTTTGTCAACAATAGTTTGACATTCTTGCGCCCTATAAACTAGTCATCACCAAGTTGTTGCCTTCCAGATATTTAGACTATAATTGTTGCCATTCTCAACCACTGGCCATTTAGACAAGACAGGTTATAGAAGAGTGCAATAAACCATAATTAAAATTAATCTCAGTTTGTTCAGTTTGGGACATAGTGATAAACCTCCAATTGTCAAAATCGAAATCAAAAGCTTCATTTATTACGTTTTTGCTAGAGTAGGAGAATGAAAAACTGATAAATCTTTGGTGCATTCATTAAATCACAGTAGAAATGAATCAAATAAGAGGATTACAATTGTGAACACTTTATTGTTACAGAAGTAACAAAAACATGATTGCCTCTTAGGTCTCATTTAAAAAGCAACAAAAATGGAACCCAAAATTGAAGTCCAGATGCCAAATATTAAATTTGCCATATACTGGAAGGATTTCTTCTGAATTATTTCCAACACACATCAATTTAACAAAGTGTTGGCTATAAAATTTCCTGAAAAACTGCAATAAGCTTCAGTAGCCAATATAAAGCATAATATTTCTCATGTTTATCTCACCTTTACAGCTTGACACTTGGTGTTGATTGGAGGATTCTTCAGAGCTGCTTGTAATGCAGCCATCATGTTCCCTGTAAAGGTCAGTTAAGAAGAACACCATCTTGCCAAACATTTAAATCAGTTAAAATAGTAAAATTTTGATGACAGTTCAGATATATTCACAGTCTTCCCTAAAACAGGCTGTAAGGTAGTTCCTAATCCCACCTGGAGTCCAAGATTTATGACAGGAGCAGCTGCCTAAGATTGCTTTATGAATTTATTGCTAAATGAGATCTGAACTAGATACCTACCAGAAATCTCAATTTTCTCCACTCTACAGCACAAAAGAGGAGACTTTGTACACCTATTATCAAAAGTGATACAAACCAATGATCAATCAGCTTCACTGTGTAGCATGGGAATAAGAATACTTGCATGCCAAAACAAAGGAACAGATCTTAACTTGGGATATCATCATCCTACTCTGGCTTGAAGTGTTTTGTCCAGGTTTAGTTGGCCTGTCAATTAAAAATTTTCATTTCAGGCAGTAGCCAAATTATCCCTTCTAGAGTACTAGAATATGGAACTGCTTGTGGCTTAAAAACTGCAGGTAAATCACTAGAATGCTATGCAAAAACCACAGAGAAACCACATTACTATAGCTGTTAAGGAACTGCAGTTTAAACTCTGTTATCAGTCCAATATAAATATCCTAGTAATGATATTAAAAGGTCCCAATTGAGGTGATTCTTCAATATTTTACCCTGTATATACCTAAATGAGCATTAGGCTCTGCCAAAGATGCCATCCACTTATCAAACCACTGGCAGCATACATGGAGACACAAAGAGGGCATTCTTGAACATGGTATCCCACCTGAGGAATGCCCTCCTCTTAGAGATCTTAATCACACTGGAGTTGATCTCATTTCATTGCGGTGTCGTAATATGCCCATACACACACATCTGTCTCACCAAACATAACCCGCTTTTGGATGGTACAGTATTGTTGCTTTGTTATTTATGATACCGAATTGCTAAAACCGTTGAATTCGTTGTAATACTGTCTTTATTTGTTATTTTGAGATCTTTGGATACAGGATTGGATAAAAGTATTCTAATAAATAAAACAGATGAGTTCTGCCTACCTCAGACAAGCAGATGCTTGAATAGCTTAAGTTAATTAAAAACCCATTAGAGACAGCACACAAATTGAAAAAGGACAATCAATTGAGTTACAAAGTATCAGTTATTAAACATATGGGGCTTGGCAGTTAATCTGTATATAATCTGCTGATATATTCTTCTGTCTTAATTTGGAACACTTTAGAACTTGCCCAAAGCTTATTAAAAATTTCCAGGGAGACAATTATGTGAGTTTGTCATGCCAAAAAACAACAAGCAGCATCTGTAGAAATGGACTACAGTTGATGAACAATGCCTAATAAACCTTTTGGTCTTTAAGGTACCATATATCTCCTTGCTAATTTCTCTAAATCTTAATGGCATAGTAAAACAAGAGACCCAGTTGTAAGAAAGCAATACTGTACAAAATATTCAGTTAGCCTGCTGATAATGCAGCAATAATACAATTAGCTCTCATCAGTTTTAAAAGGGAATTTCTTGTCCTCCTATTCAGTTTAAAGTACGGTACTTTCTGATTAGATTTTTTCTTATGGAAAAATGAGTTTCCTCTATACATATGTGTCTAAGACTTCGACATGGAACTGAATACTAGCTGTACCAATACTAATTAGATGCAACTGTTTCCATAAAAGGTAAGGGCCTGTGTAACTCATGTACTTCCTCTACTGGATCCATCCGACAGGAAGGACTTTGAGAGCTGTAATGCTCTATGAAATCCTCCAGTTTCATCCCATCTGACACTGCCAAATGCATGGCAACTAGCAAAAATTAGATATTTTAAAATCTTGATATGAACATTGTCAATATATAACTTCAATCTTGTACTGTCCTATTATACCATATGAAGCCATTTCCCCCCTCTTCCTACATTGTACAATTTAACTGGAGATGTTCTCCAGGTGGAATTAAAATAAAAACAACCCTGTCCATTTAGATCTATGCCAAAGCTGCACTGTATTTTCAGAACTGAGAAACGAACTGAATGTTGACAGAGGCTAGTATCGTACATGTTGATGTGCATACACACATCCATCTGAGTGCACCAAAGCAGATTTACATCTCTGCTCCCTGCCGGCTAAGATCTAGGGATTGCTGACCCTTGGGAAAGAGTTTTCCATCTCATATTTCTCAACAAACTCCAGCCACATTGCTGTTTCACTGCTGCCAATAGTGAAGAACTAGCTTACCGTTCCTCTACCTATCTGGAAGATGAGTCATGGCAACTGTACTTCTTTTTGGAGAGATTGAAACGTTTCGTTGCTCGACCAAACAGCTTTGTTCCTCTACCTACTACTGTAATGATAACTGTCACCGCTATAACCACCAGTAGGAGAGGAATCATGAGGGCTACACAGTCCATGAGTGTGTTGTGTCGTTACAGTCGTGACTGACTCTTTGTGACTCCATGTCCATGGAGTTTTCCTGGCAAGAATACTGGAGTGGTTTGCTCATACCCAGGGACTAAATGCAACGGTGTACTTGAGTTCAATTTCATTAATCTAATTAAAACAGTTCACAGACTCAACACTTAACTGATTAATAAGTTGCTGCCATTAAATGAATCAGGTTTTACTAACGTATCATCATGACAGGCTATCTCTAGAGATTAAGAGGAAAAGTACACCGTATTAATACTGTAAATGTTAAGGTAAAACAATCATCACTAAGTTCAATGGGTTTCCTCTGGGTCCAGGACACCACTCTCAACTATAGAACTGATACAGCCACTCTCTCTACAACCATTCTAACCCAGTTGGCTTTTAATACACAAACCTTCCAGAAGGACACACAACAGGTTATAACAGTGCCAGCGGCTCTGAAACTCTTTCACTGACTCTCATCAAAATGTGACCCAAATCTTCCTTCCAACCCCAATTCGCTTGCGGTTAACAACAACATGGTCAAGGGAGGATGAGGATCTTTTCAGGCTCGATTTGGTGAAGGCTGGCAAAGATATGAAATCGCACCTTCCGGCCCACCTCCTTTGAAAGTGGAGGTGGCCTCGAGAACCCACGAGATGGAGAAGAAAAGCAGGGGAGGATAAAAAGGTGGGAAGCACCTTAAAGATCGTAAGTAGCCTAAACCAAGCAGTCGTTAGAGCCCCCTTTTTTCACCACACCACACCACACCACACCACACCACAGCACGGCTGCTGATGGCCAGCCAAGCCCACGCCGCGCCTCTTCTCCCCCCCGCTCCGGGGGCAGATGCGGAGCAAGCCTTGGAGGAGGAAAGGGAGGTGGGTGGCTGGATGGGTGGGAGGAGGAAGCCGTTGAAAGGATATTGCCTCAGCCACGAATCCACCTCGCCCTCGTCGGGGCCCACCTGCCCGTCGCCCCCGTCCTCTTCGTCCACGAACTTGTTCTCGTCGTACTCGTCCACGTCCACCCGGCGGAAGCGCGCGGAGGACACGGTGTGCTTCGCCATGGCGGCTGCCTTGTGTGTGTCGTCGTCGACGTCCCCGCTCCCGCTCCCGCCCAGCCTCAGGCAGGCGCTCGGAAGAAAGGCGAGAGACCGCCCTCCCCCCCCCCACTCCGCTCCACCCGTCAAAGGCGGCGGCCGGGCTTTCCCGTCAAGGAGCCCAAAGCAGGAAGAGGAAGCCGCGGGGCTGGACCGCGAGGAGGCCCCACTGCGCATGTGTGCACGGTGGGCGGCTTCGGGGCTTCCCCGACGCTTTTGCGCAGGCGCCTCAGTCCGGAACAATCATGACTCTCACGTTCACTTCCTCCGGATTAAAAAAAACAAAAGGGAGGGGAGAAAAGGAGCCTCCCTCACAAGCATCTAATCCGCTGATTTGTATCTCCCGTGCCTAACAGTACTGGATTTTAAGATTTAATTTTGTTAGTGATGCAGTGGTGTACTCCCTATCTCCAAGCGTTGCTATTTTAACGCGTGTACGCACGATCCTTTCCGGTCATTGGTAGCCTCCTGCGCATGCGCAGAAAAGCGTAGTGGCGGGAAGCCAACACGGGCTCTGGCTTCCATGTTTAGTAAGGGCGGAAATGGCCGTCTGCTATTGAATGGCTTGGTCTTTGTTGTCGCTATTTGAGAGTAACTGTGGCGAGGGTATCGGACTCTGCTCGGTTTTACGCGTTACTTCGTCCTTTGTTATTAATGCAGAGAGAAAGAGAGAGAGAGAGGGAGATGCTTCTCCCCTTTTGTCGCGTTCCATACACGAGCAGCAACGATTCTCCAGTTTGGCCAACAAAGAGTTAACTAGATTTGCTAGCAAGGGGCCTTGTCTATCCTTCGGCGGAGACCTCTGGAACTGGAGAAAATAAGTCTCCAAAGGTTTCCACAAAGAGGGGAAACTTTGTCCAGTAGATTTGGGAGTGCTGGGTGGTCTACCGCCATAGAGGAGTAAAGGGAAAGCGAAAGAGGGGAAGGCTACCGCCATAGAAATGCACTGGCGGTGGAAGGCAGGATTTTCCTGGAACAAACCTGGCTAGGAATAGTGAAATGGACCGCTGCTCTGTTTTAACCTAAGCCGGGCTCATGGAACTGTGAGCCGGGTAGGGGAGGTGGATTCATGCAGCTAGCGCTGCCAAAGCTTAGCCGCCTCCCTGGAACTGAAGGTCGGCTGCGAATTTGGATTTTCTCGGTCCAGGGACTCCGAATCTAATCCGTTGTGGTGGTCTACTTACTTAAGGGACTTTCACACGACCCCTAAGATCAGCTGGCCACTTAAATTTGGACCAGAGATCTTGGGGGTTCGTTGCTCTTCCTGCGTCCCCACCCCTCCGCACTTCCTTGATCCTGTCTGCATGAGGGGAGGGAGAAAAAAGGGGACAAAAGAATGCAGGCTCACCTCCGTTTGCCGGTCCAAGCCTCCCCAAGCCCCGTCATCATCCTGATTCCTTCTCTTAAAGGGGCGGGAGGCAAAAAAAAAAAAAAAAACAGAATCGAGGAGAGCCTGGCACTCAATCCTTTACATCCGGATCTGGGATTTTTCACCCTCCAAGAGCAGGTACCTGAAAAGTGCGCTGGGACGCGCTTAGGTGGGCGTGGTCACACTTAATTTTCTGTAAACTCCGGAGCTGGTGGGAAAACAATTTTAAGCTCCGGAGCTGGGAGCCATTTGCGGCGGAGTTTAGGGGTCGTGTACAAATACCCTTAATCTAACAAAATCAGATCCTCCGCCGTGCGCCCCCTTCCGGACGTAATTAACAAGACATTGATTGATGGAGGGGGCGCTGATTGGCTAAGGCGCAGAGGCAGTTATCTTAGCGCTCCCGCTGTTTTATAGACTCTCCGCAGAAATATACTGCCGCGGTTATTTTGTATCTTGTGTAAACTGTGAAATTAGTTACAAGTGGCGGTTTCCGGCCAACCAGGCCCTCGGCTCCACTAGCAATGCCTCAGTCAGCCAAAACAGCAGTCGATATGTTTTTCCCAGGAACGGAGTGGAATTTTGAGACTGGGTAAAAAGTGTAGTGCTTGTGACGGTGTGGGGCAGGGCCGGGCAGTTCCGGAGAGTCTCGGAACTGCTCCAATTATTATTTATGGCCTCCATTACAACTCTTCACTTTGTGTTGCCTCTGACTAGTTGCTGATAGTAACATCCCCCCCACAACATCTCAAGGCTTATGTTGATACCACCCATGACAAAGCATGACAAAAAGCTTTGCTTCCCATGTGTCTTAAAACTACATCAATATGTGTTTTTTGTTGATTTACTTTGTCGAGAGTGGAACTCAAGCACCAAGAATTTATCTTTGGAAATTTTCAGTTCTATGGTAATCTGCTATAAAACAACTCCCCACAAGCTTCAACAAAAATCAAGCAGTTACAAATGCTGTAAATCCTTACAGCAAGTACAGGTGGATGATAAAGCAGTACACCTCCGAGAGAAGAGAAACAACAGCAGAAGAAGATTGGTTTCAAGTGAACAAATAAATAGATAAAAAAATTATTGTGTTTCATGAACATGATGATACATATGAGGGCGTATCCAAAAGTTTTAATTATAATAAAGAAGTTATAGAGATATTTACATGAAACTTTTTGTGTGTCATTGCCATGCATACTTTTGCAAATATCAAATCTTTATCTAAAGTAGTTTTCTTTCCACAGGCTGTAGAAGACATCAGCCTGCATGATGAACAAAATTGAAGCTTGAAGTGTCATAAAGTTCCTCCATTTGAAGGGCAATAACACACGCCAAATCCATGACAAAATGAAAGCTGTCTATGGGGATGAAAGCTCATCATATGACACGGTTGTGAGGTAGAAGAGGAACTTTCATAGTGGTCACATGTCCCTGACAGATGAGCCACGAGCCGGCAGACCCTCAATCAAGGATGATCTTGCCATGGTGAAGAAAGTGGAGGCCATTATCCTTGATGACAGAAGATCAACCATGGAAAGAGTGATGGCAGAGACTGGACTAAATTACGGAACTGCGTGGAGGATTATTCATGAGGAACTGCACATGAATAAGGTGTCTGCATGCTGGGTACCTTGCTTGTTGACACCTCTTCAAAAGCAAACTCGCCATGACTTTTCCCAGCAGAATTTGACTCTGTTGGAGCAGAACGAAGACAATTTTTTTGCTCGTCTCATCACTATGGACAAGTGCTCAGTATACCTCTACAATCCAGAGACCAAAGAAATGAGCGAGGAGTGGAAACTTCCATTGCGAAGGTCCAGAAATCTGCCGGGTGATGCTGTCCGTTTTGGGGGATAGCCACAGGGTAATCTTAACCACAGGCCCACTGTGGGGAATTGAACCCCCAACCTCTGTCTCTGCAGTGAGATTCCTAAATAACTCTAATAGATAATAAACAATAAACCACTGAGTTAGCCAGCAGCAAGAAATTTAATTTGTTATTTGTTATTTGCTTTTTGTTGATATAGTGAAAAGGGTTCAGGTGTTAAAACTGCACAGAACAACAATGTCAAGGCAGTACAAAACTGCTATAAACTGAAAAAATCTTAAAGTGAAAAAAGAACCATAATATTTGCTGAAAGGAGCAATTGGGCCAGCCCTCCCTCCTTCTCTGCTGCTGGCAACGGAAGCTATCTGGTAGCCAAACCCAAGATGATAAAGAGTACTGTTCTCGTCTTGACTTTTCCTTTGGCTGATGGCAGATGATGTTTTCTATGCTGGCACAACACCCAAAATACATATATGGCAATACTTATTTTGTCGATTCCACGCAAATGAGCCCTGATTCTCTCCCTCACTTCAGCCCTTCATTTCAAGGAAACTGTCCAGCCACCTGTTCAATTTTTAGATGACCTGGGTTGAAATCTTTTTCTTTCTCTTCTGCAGGCTTACTGTTCCTTATCATTTCAGTCATCTTTCCAAATGAACAGCACTTCCCTTTGCAGTCGTTTCTACACGTTTCATTGTGCTTAATGATTCACCGGGCAGTTTTAAGTGCCTGACAATATGCCTCGGTTTAGGGGGTGTAGGTTGCTGCCTCCTAGGAGGAAAAACATGAATGAGCGGTGGCAGATGGAAGGATGGTCTTTGTGGTGGGGAAAAGATGTTTGCCATATACGCTGGATGGTTAAAGTATGAAGGTGACCAAAAGGACTTTTCCAGATTTCCATAGGCTGGCAGAGACAAGGTCTTCATAAAAGGAAGTGTAATCCCGGTTATGCTGTTCAATTGCTGTGCATTTTGTCTGTCAGCTAATGCTCGTACTGGTAAAACTGGATGATACAGACTTGCCTGTGGTATCACAAAGTTCTGGAAGAGAGAGTGCCAGAGGCCACCACACAGGGGGCTCAATGTGACCTGAGGCCACAGGCTGGCAAGGCTGCGCAGAGCTTCACAATTCCATGGGGATCCCGGAAAATCCTCCGCTGTGTGATACAGTTGTGAGAAATAAATGCAGAGACTGAGGTCTGGGTATTTCATCAGGAAGCTGTACATTTTACTAATGCACCCATGCTCTGCTTCGTTGCAAGGAGAATAATTTGAGTAAACAATAATGTATGCTGCATTCTCCCAATTGCTCAGCATGGAGTCTAAGTAAGATCTCTTTTCAAATAACATTGATTCTGGGTGAATGTTGTATTCCGTGCAGTTTGTAGCACAACCTTTCTGAACGAGCTTCCCCGAGAAATTCCTCAGTTCATAAAAGAGCAGGTGCTTGTTTTGGGGAGACGTGGGTCCATAGGGGAAGCCAAAAGCCTGATGAAATTCTAGGTAAGGGACTCGTGCTTCTTCACCGGTTCTTATGTGATAGGGACACTTGGTACAGTCTTGACTTGTTGTTAGCCAGTAATATGGCTTCACAATGGTACCTTTGTTTGCCAGGTATTCTTGGCAAAATGATGCTGTCCCTCCTTCCATGGTGTGTGGGATTCTTGTCCTATTACTTTCATAGTCCTGAAACACAAAAAAGGAAATCTTGTTTTGAGATTGGTCTTCCACATTCATTTGTGAATCTGGATGTTTCAGGCACAAAAGTCTGCTGGAATCCCATTTCTGGAATGCTAACAAGATTTTGTCTGGAACGATGTGTTTGTATAAAACATATACAGTAGTTTGATTCTAATGTAACATCCTTGATCTTGATTTTTTATGGCGGGGGGAGGTTACATCTAGCAAAGTGATTGATCAGATTTTCTCTTTTGACTCC
>JAHTLZ010000129.1:3680005-3705062 GCA_023846285.1 Phrynocephalus versicolor | reverse complement strand
TGCGTGGACTCTGTCTCCACTGGGTTGGTGGAACTGGTCTCCTGGTTTGGAAAAACTGGCCTCCAAAGTAGGCGGCTGAAAGAAGCCTTCCCTGAACTTCCCCGCTGTTCTGGCTTTGTGGCTTTGCTGCGTGCGTGGACTTTGTCTCCACTGGGTTGGTGGAACTGGTCTCCTCCTGTTTTGGAAAAACCGGCCTCCAAAGTAGGTGGCTGAAAGAATCCCTCCCCGAACTTCCCCACCGTTCTGGCTTCGTGGCTTTGCTGCGTGCGTGCGTAGACTGTGTCTCCACCGGGCAGTCAAAACTCTGGCTTGGTGGCCTCCAAAGTAGGCGTCTGGTCGTGCCCATCTGTATTCAACACCATAGAGAAGTACTATATACTGAATATATTGGATTGAAGTATTCAAGTATGAAGTCTGATAGATAAGTCCCGGTTTGTCTATACTTTCCTCATTTTCTGGTAGGAATTTCTAGCTTGTTCACTTCTACAATGGATTTCGCATGAAGGGTCCCAGTTATCCTTGAAATAGCACCGCAAGTATTTATAAGATGATACTCTCTCAATTTGGTTTTTTACTGATAACCATCCATTTTGTCTTCTTCATGTTAAGTCACAATCCCATGGCACTGCTTTCTGCAGCAACAGAATCCAATAGTCCTTGCTAGACATGGGCACGGAGCGGTGAAATTGTCGTTTCCGTTTTCGGTTATCATTTCCATTACGTAATGGAAACGGTAACGATAATTACGCCACTCCAGCTCGAACCCGACCTGAAAAAAGAAAAATTGGGTCGGGTTTTTGTTGTTGTTAATGGCATCGCGGCGATCACGCGATGCCAAGCAGCACAGAAAAAAGTTTTTAAAATTAAAAAAAAAACCCGACTCCCGGCCAAAAAAGCAGGCGAAAATATGCCTGCCTGAGGACACCTACCAGAGGGGTGGTTTCGGGGGGGGGGGACCCCCGGCCTTCCCCCCCTCCTGTCCTGGGCTGCTTGCACCAGGCTGGGGGGGGTCATCCTCGTTGTCTGTCTCGCATGCCATGCGGTGGGTGGGGATCCCAAATGGCGACCGCAATTTTTCTTTAGAAATCGTGGTCAAAACACACACCAAATCACCACAGAAACATGTGCAATTTATTTATTTTAAATGCCTGATTTTTAATAGTAGCAACAGTGGGTTTTTTATAGCAATAAAACGTTGCATTGATTTTATTTTATTTTATTTTATTTTTTATTTTTTTAGACCTGCCCATTTGGGCTGGGCATGGGATGGGACCATGCAAATTTTTTGACCCATTCCACCAATGGCATGGCCAGGTTTTGACTGACACTTCTGGATGTGCCAGAGGGCATAAAAAGCCAAGGCACCTTCCAGAAGTCGCAGTCGGGTCTTGGATGTGGAGGGTGGAGGGCTGTGTGGCTGGCTGCTGCTGGCTGATTGGAGGGAGGCTGGAGGCTTTAGATTTAAGTTAGGCAGGCAGGGAGGGAATTGAATTTAGAAAATAATTTCTTTGATTCTCTGTAGCTTTGTCTGCTGAAGGGAATAGCAGTTTATTCTTCCCCCCCTGGCAGTTTGTGAGGATTTTTTTTTCTGATATTGGGTAAAGGGGGAGGTTCGACTGGGAGTACACTTCCCTACTTAATGAGCCAGAGGGCGCCCATAGGAATTCCTCTTTCACCTCGCTCACCAGTCCAAACTCCAAACCAGTACGCTAGTATGCTGTCTTTCTTAGTGAGTCAGAGGCTGAGCAAAGGCACCCATTGAGGTGCCTTGCCCTCTGCCACTTGGTATGCGATGGCTACACGTACCCTTCCTTTCCCTTCGTAGCGGGCCAGAGGGGGCACCCACCCCAGAGAGGTGCCTCCAGGAGCCCGCTAAATGCCTTCCCTTTGTAGCGGGCCAGAGGAGGCACCCACCCCAGAGAGGTGCCTCCAGGAGTCTGCTAAATGCCTTCCCTTCGTAGCGGGCCAGAGGAGGCACCCACCCCAGAGAGGTGCCTCCAGGAGCCCGCTACCCTCCCCCTCAAGCCAGTACTAACGACAGAGGAAAAAACGACAAACGAAATGACAAAATTTTGAAAAATTTCGCGACAAATGGAAACGAGCCAAAACGGGCCGGCTCCGACACACGACAACTCGAAACGTCATTTTTCCTGGTCGTGCCCATCTCTAGTGCCCATGTCTAGTCCTTGCAAATCTGCCAGACTTGTTGCAAGCAGGAGCGTGTCATCAACGTTTCTTATGTTATTAACAACAACTCCATTCACTTTCACACTTTGGTCCTTTCCTTCAAGAGCATCCCAGATAATTCTTTCTGAATAGATGTTAAAAAGTAGAGATGAGAGTATACAACTTTGACAAACACCTTTTGTAATCTCTGATATCTGACCATCTATACAGTAACCCTAAGATGAGAAGTTATCAAAAACTTGCCTGTGAATTATGGGATCATGCCCTCCATAACTGGTTGTACTGTAATATTGGTAATTCTCATAATGAGCTCAGTTGGATCTTGATTGAGTGGTTTATAGAGAGATTGAATATCCAAAAGGTTATGTGCCATTTGCAGATAATGTGATGTGTCCAATATGAATGTAGCTTCCCCCTTTATCTGTGGATTTGACGACCATGTTACTGACATTCCTTATTTTATTGTGGACTGTTCCCTTAGCCCTGGAGATGTTGTATAATGACATCTTATGTGACTTCTCTGAACAATTATGATCGCTCAATACCAATTTCTCAAGCATAGTTATAGCCATATTGGACACGTAGTACAAAACATGATTTCAGCTGAAATTTATTCATGTTGTTCTGCTGAATGCCACCAAAGGGGGGAAACATAATTTCAATTGTCCAAACAACTTATACAGGTCTACTCCACTGTGAAAAGACTAATAGTGGGGTTGGAACAAAACTCAAACCTCTGTTCAGTACCTGTGATTCCAAATCTGGAAAAAGTCTACTGGATAAATTAACAACTAGGTTCTCCTTCTCCTTCCCCTGTGGTTGGAAATATTTATCATTATTCCTAAGTTTCTTGATCAGTCTTTGTCTAGATGCTTTGATAGTACTATGTCCTTCTGAATGAATACAGTATCTGAACCCAAAGATTCCACATACGATTGTGATACAGAAAAATCAACCCAAAACACTTGTCTCCTGGGACTTCAAGGCATGTGAATCCAATTATATACATGACTGGATCAATAATCCTTCATATCTCTCTGAACGTTTTTGATCTTGATGTCCCTCAGGTCAGTTGCTGGTTGTTGTTTTTTAGTTCCTGTTCTATTCCAAGTATTCTACTCTCTGATTCCCCAGTGAATTTGGAAGTCATCACCCTTCTATTTCCTCTATAGTTGCATCTAGCTTATCAAATTCTTGTTTGGACATTTCTACAAATTACATCAAATCCATAAAATACTTGTTTGATATACTGATCCATTTCCGCCACAACTCATCATTATTTAACTATAATACTGGTTCTTTCTGAATACATAAATCCCATTGGTATCCTATTTGCAGCTGTGAGACCTCTGTCTCACAGCTCTATAATAATCATTTAACAAGACTGTATGCATATTCATACTTACTGTACTTTATCTTTCTTAAGAAAAGCCCATTTGTTAAACATGGTGACCAAACTTGAATCATACTTTCATTAATCATTGATGGAATGCCTGCTAATATACGATTATTATCAGCTTCATTATACAGTATACATGTCCTCCTGATGACCTGTGTACTCAAAAATACTGTCATCAAACGAGGGACTATGGAGTGCAAACACACACACACAATTGAAACAAACTCCATATGTTAAAATCATACACCCTGTAAGATAGCATATAATGAATTACAAGCAACTTTCATATACACTGGCTGAACTTAAACACATGTATTATAACTGGCAAACAAATTAGATATCTCAATTTTAATGCCACAGCATATGCTGCTGCTGTTAATTGGTTCATTAATCATTTTGTCCAGATCTACCTAACAGACTTATAGCAGTCTGGGTGGAGAGAAGTTTAAGGAACCCCTTTCTTTCACCATTCCTGGGCTTTTTCCACCCTCAGCTGGTTAAGGAAATGGGATGGGGTGTATGTATAACCCCATTTCTGTTTTTTGGCATCTGGTGCCTGCCAGAGAGGAGACTATAAGGATGATAAAACTTCACAGGAGCGGCACAGACTTGGAAGATCTCTTCAGTGCCAAGAGATGACTGACTCTATCCTTTGCTTGAAGCCGGCTCTCTAGTGTAAACAGGAAAACCGTGTGTGTGTGTATGTGTGTGTGTGTGTGTGTGTGTGTGGGTGGGTGTGTGTGTGGGGAGGGGAGGGGAGGAGCCTCTCTCTCTCTCTCTCTCTCTCTCTCTCTCTCTCTCTCTCTCTCTCTCTCTCTCTCTCTCTTTCTCTCTCTTTCTGAGTCCCCGCGCCTCAGTCGGGGCTCTTTGTGGTCATCTCATCATGCATTGACTGCCGACCGAGGCTGGAGCAGCTTGGAGCGGAATGGTGCCTGGCTGTGGGGTGAAGACGTGCCTACGAGTGGATCCTTACAGGCTTCTGGCGGAACTTGCCATGCCCCTTCGGGGCACTGAAGAAAAAACTAAGGATGAAGTGGCTTTGGAGAGCTAAAATGGTAATAAAGCCTTCCTCGGCTCTCTTAAAAGTGTTTTTTCCTGAAACGGGGAAGCCCTCGTCATAGGGACAGGGTTGTGTTTTCTGGGGGGAAATGGGCGAGGGTCCATTTCCTTCCCCCCTCCCCTCCCCTCCCCTCCCCCTCCCCTGTAGCCTTTCAAGGGAATAAATGGATTTTAAAATGTTAGCTGCTCTTTACTTTTATGCCATGTTGACTCGTGGGAAAATGGATAGTTTTGAAAGGATGCGGAATGCGGATCCATGGACTTTACAGGCGCTTGGGGTGGAGAAGAAGGGTGGAGGGAAGCAGCAGGGACCCTCTCCGAAAAGGAAACTAAATAGCTGCGAAATCTTTGGGGTCTACATCGGAGATTTGCATTGCGTGTGCCGATTAAATACGTGCTAATCTACTTCAGGGCATGCCAAGGGGGGGTTTGCGGCGGGAGAGATTTCCCATGAAGTGGGCTTGCGGAAGAGATGTTATGCTGGCTCAGCTTTCTGACGTGTAACTTTTCAAAAACTTGAGTGGAAGATGTCCGTAAAAACTCTCATGCTGCCCCCCTCCCCATGACCCGAGAAGAAGGTTAAAATGGGGGTGGGGGAGGACTTTGGAATAATTTCAGAGTTCTATCGCAGAGAGAGAGAGAGAGAGAGAAACGGGGACGTATAGTAATTTCAATGCCTGTTTGTTTCCTGTCAGTCTGAGGAATGTATCAGTTTAAATGTGCATCAGTGCCTAAAGCTGGAAGAGTGTCAAGAATACATTCAGGAGGCAAGTAGGGAATATTTCCTTAGGAAAAGAGATTGCCAAACGATTTAAAATACGTTCTTCTATGAGTAGGGGGTAGGGAAAAAGTAGAAAGAGGACCCACAGAAAGTATCCAGATATTGAGGGAAGGGTAGTCTGCCAACTGCTTCTGTGGAAAAAGTAATGCTTCTAATGACATACATTTTCAGAACCATTCCTCCTAAGAAGTGATTTCTCTGTAACAAAGTTATGCAACAGCTGAGAAAGACCTTTGCACAGAACGAAAATGATCTTCTGTATCATGACTCTGATTATTTTAAATAACCCAAGGATTTCTTTTTTTCCGTCTCTGGCAGGTCTCAGTTCAGGACTTGGGAGACGAAGAAGAGGAAGGAGCAGTTTTCCATGTCACCCTTAAAAAAGTGGAGATTGTACAGGCTGCTACCAAGGGAGCAAGATGGCTAGAAGTGAGTAAAAAAAAAGGAGTTACTTTGGCATCTTGTACAATAGTGTGGTGGACTTTGGAGTGCTGGTGGAAAGAGCTGAATTCCAAGTGAACAGCTAGACTGTGAGCTGTGCCAAAGGCTGGTTTTAACATTAAAGAGTTTGCAGATCTCCTTTGTACTTCTACAAGACAAGAAAGTTAGAGATTTGGGGCAGCTATCATTTGTGCCAGTGCAGTTTATTTTAGTTTAGCTTAACCACATAAGTTTTAATATGGATAGGGATTTAAATTTAGGGTACCATTTCATGTTGTTTTAAAGAAATGAGGGGGCAGATCACTTAGTAGCACAACACAGGCTTTGCAAAAAAGCAAAGTGTTCTGTTTATATACTTCCCCATAATGCTTAAAGCATTCTTCAGGCGGTTTACAATTTAATTATGCAGGCTACACATTTGGCACCCCCCATGAGCAGTTAGAATGACTTGAGCTTCAAATCCTGGTATGTCCATGAAAATTAGCTTTAATAACAAAGCTGAGAAGGACTTGCATCTGTGATTGTCTGGAGCTGCTGTCCCTTGAAATTGAGAATCCTGAGTAGTATATATACAGGAAGCCCAGGTAGAAGGGAGTTCCATTTAATTTGGACTAGGCTCTGTGCTGTTCAGCATAATTATTAGGAGCCGTTGATAAAGACAAGGGAATCTTAGCATGACCAGTGCCTGGATAAGGAGCTTCGCATAAACAGAGCTGAGTCTTTCTCCAAAAAGAATGAACAAAAGTTTATCTCTCTTTGTTTCTATCTTGCACAGTAGAGCTTCTTTAACTCTGTGCCTACTGTGATCAAATTTGTGTGCTTTATCCCACATATGTCTGCACAGCAGTAACAGATAGGAACAACTGTGACTGTATCATATTGTGCTAAAGCACCTACTGACATTGTATTAATGCAGGGATGGCGACTCGGTGCATCTCTAGTTATTTTGGACTTCAGCTCCCAGAATCCCTGGCCGGTGCATCCAACAGTGAAGGATATTAGGAGCAGGTTAGGTGATTACTTTATAGGTCATTATTAAAACAAACAAACAAACAAAATGAAAGCTGAGCTTTCATTGGCAAGTTATCTTTATCAAAGCATTGTACTAGAATACAGTCTTGTCAAAGGATGTAGTTTGCCAGGCATTGAAATTCATGGTCAGATCATATTAGGAGTCGGAGTATGAAAGGGCCAAACCTGGACAACCAATGTTCCTTCATTTCTGCTATGTAGGACTAGAACAGAAGCTCATATTTATTTGTGAGATACCAAATAAATGAAAATGTAGCTATGTATCTCGTAATTGGGTCATCTTCCTTTAAATTCTTCATGGGTTCTGAGTGGTCCAAAACTGATTGCAGTGGCATTCCCAAATAAATTTATGAGGAAGTATCTTCTAGCAGAAACTCATTTCTTAGTATTCTTGCAGAAGATTGCCCTCTAAGAGATCTGGGTCGCTCAAGAATCTCTGAACGCCCATCAAGATAGCATTCTGATCGCATGTTGTAACTGGGTTCAAGTTTGGATACCATAGCTCTCTTGTCTTCTTCCTTTTTAAAAGAAGAGTCTGGAGGTGAACTTATAAAATCCTTTTTAACAGCAATGGGTGTCTATTGACAACAACCCCTGTAGAATCAATAGGGTCTTCCAAATTCAGTGGACATAACCATCTGTCAATCTTGATTCCCACCTCTAATACCAAGGGTTTCAGCCAAATCTCCCAAATCAGTGGGTTTGCAAAGGACTGTTCTGTGATTGGCACACAGAGTTCCACATCATGGATAGTGAACCCAGTCCCCTTTGGTCAGTTTCTCGGGTTCTACCTCTTGGGGAGTGGGCATTCCCTTCTTGAGGGGGCTTCCTCTCTTGGGGTATACTGTAACTTTCCATTCTGTGTCCTCGTGCTCTGATAATTGAAGGTTGACTCCTTATCTCCCTTCTACACTGTTCCTACTGATCTCTTTCACCGCAATAGGAAGTCTTTTGGATGGGCTTGCATTTCCTGTATATTTCCTCAGTACAGAGTTTCATGTAGACTCTCTCTTTGATCCAGAGGACTTCCAGGTATATACAAACTCAGCCCACCATGAGATTGTCCTTTACTTTCTACTAGTTCAGACCCCTCTGACTTCTGTACCCAGTCTGTTGTTGTTATGTCGCTACAGTCATGACCGACTCTTTGTGACCCCATGTCCATGGATTTTTTCTTGGCAGGAATATTGGAGTGGTTTGCCAGTTACTACTCCAGGCACCTACAGCACCTGGTATTCCCAGGTGGTCACCCGCCCAAGTACTAGCCAGGCCCGACCCTGCTTAGCTTCCGAGATCAGGCATCCTCAATGACATCCACCTCTTCCTGACCTCTCATCAGAAAATCTTCCACAATTGGTTCCCTTCCTTCCTCTTTGGGTTTCCTACCTAAAGGTGTTTCATCTATCCACGAGTTCTGTCTTGTTCCTGCAGTTGTCACCAACTGCATAATCTGTATGCTGTATCCCTTCTATAGGGGGTCAAGACCTGTACATAGATTCAAACCCATCCTCTCTGGCAGGTTGAGGGGATGGGACACTCCCAGGGGCAGGAGACTCTGGCTCCACTTCCTCACAAACGCAACACCTTGTTTTTCTCAGAGGCCACAAATCTAAGTTACAGTTAGCATGTCATTCATTACAAGCAGAAATTCCATAGATTATGAGACCATCTGATTGTCAAAGCAAGAGCTTTTCAAACATTCTCATTTGCCTTTGTTTTTTGATAGGTCAGCAGAAGAGAAGCCCAGGCTTTCTTTGCAATTATGATTGTTCAGTCATTATTTGTAGAAACACAAGTTAGATTCAAAGTATTTCACCATTTTGCTGTTCTTTACTGACAATTTATTGCAGTCTCCTTCACATGTATTGGAAAACAAACCCCATCATCCTCTAGCACCATTACTATTGATTATGCTAGTAAGGCGAGGGAGATCATTCACCAGATGTGGAGGGCACTGGGGCACTGTCAGATGGGAACAAAATCTATCCAAGCAGCCTGTCTCAGACTTAAGGAATTCTACTTCCTAAGGCCATGCATCAATGTTTTGTGGATCATCCAGGCAAATCATAAATGAGAGTCCCAAAAAATTCATGGCAGTTGCTTGCAGCAGGTCTGCTTCTTGAAGCAGACATGCTTCTTAGAGCTCATTCTAAACAGAGATTCGTTTGGCTAAAGAGGACTCTGTTGAATATGGTGGAACTGAAAGGGTGAGAGAAATGGAAACTTTTATTGTTTAAACATTTGATTTGTGAAGAAGAAACATTTCCTTTTCTTAGAAGATTTGTGATGCCTAAACATACAGGAGTTAGAATTATAGCTTTTGGACTTATTATTATTTATTTTGTAACCTCTTCAGCAGTAATAATGAGAGGCATAATGGAAAATATGCCAAGGAAAAGGACAACCAGCCTTCCGATATATGAAGAACATTAGAATGGATGTGGGGCAGACTTGATAGACACAGAAAGGTAGACAGAAGTTCGTGCTGATCAACTGACTTTATTGAAAGAAATTCAGATACTGAGGGAAGTCCAAAGAGTAGCCTGCATTTACTTATCAACTACTGAGAACTTGTGTATGTTACATATTAAGGTCTTGTGGCTGGTCTGTACAGCTAATTGAACTCTTATACATTGTCAGCAGTTCTTTAAAATGGGAACTACAGTATTACTTTCTACATGGGTCAGCAGACCATATTTTTTCAGGGTTTTGACATCCATTCTCTGAAATGCTTCCCTTTTCTAGCTGGCCGGGGGCTCCTAGGCCTGGCAAATAATCAGTATGTGCGCTTGTTCTGTAACATTAGCCTTGTCAGCCTTCTTTTCAGCAAGGGCATACAGTGCACCTGTGGCCATGTCCTGTGGGACTCTGTTCTCTCTTCATCATGGGTGTGTCCATGTGTTCTTGTTAGACAAAATTCTCTGTTAGGCAAAAAAGGAAATACAGTTGTGAAGTCTGAGTTGTTCTGAAAAAGCAAATAAAAGGTAAGTGCTATCATGTCGGTAGATTCAAAACATCTGGTCCTCTCCGGTAACATTTTATAAAGTATAAATAAAGATGATACTACATTTATTTGTTGGTTTGTTAGAGTAGCAGTTTCTTTGCCTTTGCCAACATGATTGATTCACCTTTTATTTTTCTCTTTTGAACAACTCAGACTTCACTCGCTTTTGTCCTCCCCTGATGGAGACCTTTATGTAAGAAGAGCTGCCTGGATGGCTCAGTGATTTGGAGTGCCTGGCTATAAGGCCACAGGTTGGGAGCTCCCTCTGTGCTTCCCAGGAGGACAAGTAGTTGGTGGAGACTTGGGGAAAGCTTGAGCTGTCCCAGACGTGTCTCTGAAATGGAATGATAAACCATTTCTGCGTATTTTATAGCTAGGAAACCCTGGCAAGGGCCTGTGCCAATCGGAATCAACTTAACTGCAATCATTATTATAATTTAAGATCAGCTACTTTTCTCATGCTCTTCTGAAAAGCTATAATTATGTGAAAGCTGGGCACTTTTGCATATCTTGACCAAGTGAAACTGGACATGGACTTTTTGGCTTCGCTCATGCTTTGGAGTACAACTTCACAATTCCTCTTGCAATTCCTTACCATTTCTTATCCTGGCTGGGATTCTTGGAGTTGAAGACCAAAAGTTCCCAACCTTTCTGCTAATGTAAAAGGGAACTTGGCACAAACCAGGATACTAGCATGGGAACTAGAGGTTTTTAACAATTATGATTCTGACTGCTCTCCTATGCCTGTAACTTTCTTTGCAAAAGCACTTTTGGTAACATAAATTACAGCTATTTGGAGCTCAGTAGAGACCAAGGGGAAGTACAATGTGTTTGCCATGGCAGGGAGGAAAAAGCAACTAGCTGCCTCTGTAAAATAACATCGTTATTTTATGAGTGGACCCTTGACAGATCTTGGAAAGAACAGCTATCCTCACTGGCTAGGTTATTCTGGGAGTTATATTCTTGAAAAAAAAAGTATTTTTGCCTGAAAGCAGGTAAAGAAAAGGAGCAAATAGCCTGCAGTTTAGCAATGTCTAAGGGGAAAGGGGCAGTGACCCTTGCAGTTAAGGCAGGACTGTTTACAAATATATCAGCATGCTCTGATTTTCACACTGGGGGAAAAAATTAAGTGAAGGGTTTGCTTCCTTACACAAACCTTCATGTTCTCTCTCCAGCATACACATGAGGCTCTTTGGGCCCTGGCCAGTGAGAATAGGAACCAGATTTGCCCTTTAATAACTTAGCCAGCACATATTTCTTTTCCAAGACTTCCTGGAACTATCAGTTGAAACTCTTCACTGTTGACTCAGCCTATATAAATACAATATTCACAAATGCTATAATAAAATATAGTCAGTTACACAAATAAGATCACACGAGGATAAATACTATGCAATTAGACACCGTTTTATTTATTCCAAACTGTACTGAGTTGGGCACCATATGAAGGTGTCAAATATAAGAGGACATTGTGGCGCAGTGGCCATACTGCAGTCCTGCACTGAAATACTGTGCTCGCAACCTGTGATTGATCCTGGGCTCAGGTAGCCAGCTCAAGGGATTGTGTTGCGTGTCTGCACCCGTGTGTGTGTGTGTGTGTGTGTGTGTGTGTGTGTGTGTGTGTGTGTGTGTGTGTGTGTGTGTGTGTGTGTGTGTGTGTGTGTGTGTCTGTGCGTGTCTGTGTGTGTGTGTGTGTGTGTGAGAGAGAGAGAGAGAGAGAGAGAGAGAGAGAGAGAGATATGCGATCCCTGGACCGATTCCCTGAATCCAAATTCCTTCTCACTGGGCTTTCACTTCCTGCCTCCCAAAGGCGGCAGAGGCAGGCAGTGGGCAAGTGCTGAGCCCCCTGTCTGACCCGGAGGAGCAATGCCCCAGCTGCGTTCCCCAGTTCATGCCAGATGGCTGCCTCGGGCCCCGGGTGCGCCCTCCCTCCATGGGATGTAGCGGTGGCAGGCTACTCCTCCGGGTGCACCTCAGGGCCCCGATCCTGCTGGTGCTGTGGTCGGGCTAGCTTCCTAAGACCATTGGAAATATGTGTTTTCCGATGGTCTTAGGTGACCCCTGTGAAAACTTTGTTCAACCCCGAAAGGGGTGGCAACCCACAGGTTGAGAACCACTGCAGCGGGAATAGTAAAGAGCTTGTAATGTGTCACTGGGGCAAAAGAGCACATTTTTTCTAATGAAACAATCATATATGAATTTGGGACTGGTCTTGGCTTTTTGTTCTGGAGTAATAGATGTTTTTGTTGCTCAGCATGGTTCCCTGCCTTCAGAAAGCATCCAGAGAGGTCTGTCCCAAGGGTCTTGCTACAGCAAAATCGTCTGTGAAAAGTTCATAAGGAACTATGTTAACAATTTTGCATCCCTGGAACTGAAGCCACTTCCTCCCCCACATTAGTGATTATAAGGAGGCTCCTTTGCTGAGGTCATGTAGTTGTAAAGTCTGCCAAGATGAGAAAATGCTTGCAAGTTAAAGCCTTCTTATTCTCCCCTGATACATGAGTTGATACATAAATGCCAGATTCCTGAGCGGCTTTTTTGGCCGCAGACATTTTCATTTTTTCCTGTATTGTCTCCCCCCACCCCCACCCCCGTGTGATAATTTTACATTGTCTCTATATTGTGGAGGTTTGGTTCTCCCTCTAGGAGTTTAGAATGAGTAAAATTCCCTTCTCCTCATCATACAAATTCAGGAGAAAATTCCGGGCTATATGCCCCTCTATTTTTTGAAGGCAAATAAGAACTCATTTACAGCCACCTCTGTGGCTCAAGGCATTATTCTGCCCTGCCTAAAAGAGGATGTTATAAGCCAATGATGGTGAACCAATGGCACGGGTGCCAAAGGTGGTCCTCGGAGCCCTTTCTGTGGGCCCCTGACATCACCCCTTCATAGCCACCTGTATACAAGTTAAATTACTGTATTGACACTTTTCATAAAAAATTAGTGGGTTTTGAATTGCAGTTTGGGCACTCGGTCTCTAAAAGGTTTGCCATCACTGTTATAAGCCATCTTTTTTTTTTTGGGGGGGGGGGTCTCTGAAGCCCACTGCATTGGACAACTATTGACCAGTCTCCAATGTTCCATTTTTGGGCAGGATGCTGAAGCATATAGTGGCCTTTTAGCTTCAGGAGGTTCAGGATGAAAGACATTTAAATCCAGTGTTGACAGCACAGGATTGTTCTGTATCCTGTGCTATTTAACATCTGCATGAAACCACTGAGAAAGATTGCCTTAAGGATTGTCTAGCACTCTCAGAAGATGAGGAAGTGGAAACAGAGTAGAGCAGTGTGCCATGACATTTGTTGGATGGTGGTGGGCACCAGAAGGCCCCTATGGGAATGTGGTCACTTCCACCTACCTCTTGGTTCTGCCAAAGAAAGCTAGTGAACAGAGATGGTCTCACTCTTCAGTAGAGCGATTCAGCAACATGCCGTATTTTTCCGTCTACAAGACATCCCCTGTGTAAGATGCTCTCCACTTTTCCAACTGAAAATTAGTTTTGCAACCACATGGTTCCCTCCTTGGCTTACGTCCGTGTATAAGACGACCCACAATTTTTAGTCTTAACAATTTTAGACAAAAACATAGTCTTATACATGGAAAAATATGGTAAGTACTAAATGCTGACAGGCAGGAGCATAAGTGAAGTCTTGGAAAGAATTGTGCATGACAATTGTGCATAACATTGAACAAGTGTGTTGCTCCAATGTTGTGCAGTCACCCATGTTAAAATAAGAGTAAAGTTGTAGTCTGCTTGGCTTTTGCATAAAGAATGGCAGCATCTTATCCTTATCCTCAGGCAGCCAAATAGCTTGGATAAGCCCCACTGGTGACTTATTGTAAAGCCCATAACATCTCTCTCTCTCTCTTTGGTACTGGTTGCCTTCACAGCATGCCTCAAGGCCTGCTTGGCTTTTTCTAGGTTTAAACAAGTCAACCACAGGTTGGCAGGGACATGATATTGCTGTGTTGCTACACATTGTTTTGATATGCACCAAGCACAATGGTGTTTCTAGCAGCAGGCATCATGAACTGCTTCTTATAGTGGGTGGCCACTGCGGCAAGCAGTATTGTTTACCCAATGCATAATCCATTTCAGAACATGGAAAAATTATGGGCTGAGGATTCTGGGAGTCTCCAATAAAAAGTATCTTTTCCAAGCTTAATTAGCACAGACTTCCCTTCTTTGCTGTGAGCACATGGAGCCATTATCTGACTCATGATATTAGACTGCAATCCTAAATTGTGCAAACGTGCATAATGGTGCCCAAGATTTATTTCTGTGAACATATATGCAACCTTCTCCCAAGACTCAATACAAACTGAAACATATCACTGATAAAATATCAAATTGAACTACAGTACTTCTGTCTGCTTAGCATTGTATATTTGAATATTTGAATTATTTTGTAGCCAGTGTCAGTTAAAAGAGTTCAATTTCAATTGATTGTCATTGTTCATATATACATACATAGTATACACATGCAATGAAATTTGCAAAAACACCTAGAGACCAAACCAAAAACACATTCTTAGAGAATCTCTAAAACACACCCACCCACCAAAATGCCCCACAAGACATACAGACATCCACACAGAGACCAAGTAATACAGTTTTTTTTAATTAAGTAATTTTATTGTGTTTTTTAGGGGGGGACAAGGGGGGAGGGGTATGGGGGGAAAGGAGTACAGTTTAAAAATTACATTGAATATATCAAGCCAAAAATAACGATTTAACATATTAACAAATCGCCAAATAATATCACAATGCGAATAGGTTTGTTACTTCTTGCCATCTTTTCCGAGAAATCTCATCGTAGTCTCCCTTTAGAAAGCCGGAGAGTCTGTCAATTTCAATGCATTCGCTTATCTTTTCGTGGAAATTTCTCTCTGTTGGCACATCTGGTTGTTTCCAGGATTTCGCATACAATATCCTTGCAGCAACAATTACATGGTCAAGTACATATCTCTGGTCATAGGAAATATTAATATCTACTATATTTAATAAAAAAATTCTGGTCTAAGCTCTAACTTAATTTTCAAGTATCTTTCTAAATATAACTTTACCATTGTCCAGTATGCCTTTGCCTCTTTACATGTTCACCACATATGGTAAAAAGTTCCACAATCATGTTTACATTTCCAACATTTAGGTGAGCAGTTATACATCTTAGATAAACGGTGTGGTGAGAAATGCCATCTATAGAACATCTTATAACAATTTTCCTTAAAGGCTATAGATTTAAAGATTTTGACTGTGCTCCACAAAGAGTCCCATTTGTTTAGATGAATAGAATAACCAAAATTTTCTGCCCATCTTATCATAGTGTCTTTGAACAGTGTATCAATCATTTTTTCATTTAACAAAATACTATAAAATTTACTAAGGAGCTTTGAGTCGCCAGAGGATAGTATTTTGTCAAGTGGAGTATCATTAGTCTTTAGTAAGATCTTTAAAGTGTGAGTATATTTGTTGGTACTTCCACCAGTCTAACTTATAACCTTCTGATACTAATTTTTCTAATGATTTCAAAGAGAGGTCAGCGTTCAGAAGGTGTCTGTAAGTTAAAAAATTTAGGGTTACACTTATATGGGGGCTAGTAACCGCTCCCAACAGAGATAACCACAATGGTGCTTTGGGGTAAAATTGTTTTTTGATCGGTAACCATATTTTAACTAAGGCATTCCTTATCCAGTGCTTTTTAAAAAGGGTAGGTATATTACCCTTATACCATATATAATGATGCCAACCCTTATCCAAGCCGTGGCTCTCAAGCTGCAGTATTCTATTATTTGTCATCAGAATCCAGTCTTTAATCCAAGTCATGGTAGCGGCCTTGTAGTATAACACCAAATTGGGCAGGGCAAAACCACCAGTTTTAGTTCTGTCCTGTAGATAAACATTTCTAATCCTTGCTTTTTTCTTTTGCCATATAAATACACATATACTTTTTTCCAGGTCTGAAATGATCTTAAAGTTAGGTAATATAGGTAAGGATTGAAATAAAAAGAGCAATTTAGGTAAGACATTCATTTTAACTGCAGCAATTCTGCCCATTAAGGATAACTAAAGTCTTGACCAGGTTTCCAACTCAGCTTTGATTGCTTTTATATCATTAACATAATTATCTTTAAGTAAAGTGTTACAACGGTTAGATACGGTAATACCCAAATATTTTACCTTTCTAGCATGTTGGAAACCCGATTGGTTTACCAATTTTTTGGTCATAGGTGGAGTCATATTTTTAGTAAGCAACAGTGTTTTTTCTCTGTTTACCTTTAGTCCTGAAATTTTGGAGTAGGCCTCCAAAGTCTTTAGTAGTTCTGGAGTGGAGGTCTGAGGGTCCTCCATAATAACCAACAGATCGTCCGCAAAGGCTTGCACCTTATAAACTTCTCCTTTGATTTGTAGGCCCTGAATACCTCGGGTGTTTCTTATAACATGGAGTAGCACCTCTAAAGTTAATATAAACAGCAGAGGGGAGATTGGGCATCCTTGCCTGGTGCCTTTGTGTATCTTGACATTGTCTGTAAGGTAGCCATTGACTACAATCCTAGTGTTTTGGGCGGAGTAAATTTGTTCAATTGCTTGTAGCATTCTGTGACCACACTGTAGATAATCTAACTGAGTTTTGAGTAAAGACCAGGCTACATTATCGAATGCTTTCTCAGCCTCAATAAATGCGAAGGCTACTTGCTTCTCAGGGTGGCATTCATAAAATTCCAACGCATTAAGAAAAGTTCTAATGTTGGATTGGAGGCGCCTTTTCGGAAGGAAGCCGGTTTGATCGTGGGATATCAAAGAGGGTAGGATCGTCTGCCATCTATTTGCCAAAATAGTTGCAAATATTTTGTAGTCCACATTTAGGAGAGCGATTGGCCTGTAATTCTGTATCAGGTCTTTGGGTTTCCCTTCTTTAGGAATCAGTGTTGTATGAGAGAGTTTCCATGACTCTGGTATGTCTTCACCCTCTAAAATAGATGTAAAAAGATTTTTCATATTTCCAGAGACTATCTCAGAGAATTTTTTGTAGAATTGTGCCGGTATCGAGTCAGGTCCGGGGGCCTTGTTCATTTTTTGGTGATTAATGGCCTCTGTTATTTCCATCATTGTTATAGGAGCGTTCGTCAAAGCTCTTTGTTCTTCAGTAAGTTTTGGAAAATTGGCTTGTTCAAGGTATTGAAAGATGGCATCTTTATCTATTGTCTCCGGCTTGAACAAGTTCTGGTAATATGCCGCTATAATTTTTTGAATTTGTAGCTGCTCTGTCTGGTTTTCCCCAGTTTTATCTTTAAGTGCTAAAATACGTTTTTGAGATTGTACCTATTTTAACCTATAGGCTAACCATCTACCTGGTTTGTTTGGATTTTCAACAAAATTCAGCTTGGCCAATTTAATTTTATGGGCTATATCTGCTGTCAGGATCAAATTAAGTTTGCGCCTACAGGAAGCTAGGTCTTTGTTCAACTGCTCGTTGCGTGGGTCGTGAATTAAGTCCTTTTCAAGCTTTTTCATCATATTGAGGATGGATTCAGATCTCTTTTTTCTCTCTTTGTTCCGTCTTGCCATGTATTGGATGACAAACCCTCTAAAGTAAGGCTTTGAGGCATCCCACACCGTTTTCAATGGGGTACCCTTGTTCACGTTCAGTTCAAAGTATAAATTCAAATCTTTGGCAGCCTCCAGAATAAATTCTTTGTCAGTCCACAAAGCTGAGTTGATTTTCCAGTGTCTGGGCTTACCCGAAGATTTCAATGTCCACAAGATAGCATTATGATCGGAGATTGTTCGGGGTAGGACTTCTATGTCCCTTGTATTAAGTAAAAGATCAGATGAGGCCCAGCACATATCAATACGGGAGAAAGAGGTGTGTTGTCTTGAGTGAAAAGTGAAACCACCTTTTAGTGGGTTTTTCCTTCTCCAGATATCTTAGAGTTCTAGAATGTCGGACATGTCGAGAAACGATTTTGGCAGTATGGAAGACGAGGTCTTGGGTTTTTTCCCTTTTGGTATTTTCCTGTCCACAGATGGAATATGTACAGCACTGAAATCTCCCAGTATTATTAACTGGTGGTTTTCATATTGCAAGAGCTTCTGAGCCAATTCTTCGAAGAAGGCTTTTCTTCCATGGTTGTGGTTGGGGGCATATATACCAACATTAATTGTTTCTTTAGATTGGATATTTGCCTGGACAAGGATCCATCTGCCTAGTTGATCTTTTTCCAAAAGAGCTGGAGAGAGTTCTGGTTTGATATATAGTGCCACCCCATTTTGCTTCTTTTCTTTGTTTGAAGTGGAAAACAGGTTCCCCAATCTATTTTGGGTTAAGTATTGTTCATGCTTTCTCAATACGTGGGTTTCCTGTAAACAGATAATTGCACATTGTTGTTTTTGGAGGAGATTAAATGTATTGCGGCGCTTCTGTGGGGAGTTCAATCCATTGATATTCCATGTTAGGATTTTCTGAGCCATCTTGTTTTACTTCCAACGGTGTTTCCTCCCTGATTTTGGCCTGAGATGTCGTTTCGGCCTGGCGCCTCCCACTGCACCGGAGTCTTGATCTTGCTTGGAAGTCCCTTGTTGGGGAGTCTGGTTGTCTCGGCTGTCATCTTTAGTAGCGGTTTGGATATCGATTGTATCATCACCTTCGGAGAGGGATGATGAAGAGGAAGAGGGGGAAAAACCCAACTTCCCTGCATTTTTCTCAGCGAAGATTCTAGCTTTCTTGTGGGATTCAAGTTTCTGTGTTTTCCCTTCCCATTGGAAAGTCAAGCCTTGTGGGTAGATCCACTTGTATCTTATATCATGCTTAAGCAAAAGTTCGGTGAGAAGTGTGTATTCTTTCCGCAATTGACGGACCTCCCATGGGACGTCTTTCAGTATTGTCACTTTGGATTTATTGATTTCCACCTCTTTATCTCGAATAACCTTGAAGATACAATCTCGGGTGTATCTTCTGACAAGTTTGACTATTACCTCCGGAGGGAGTTTATTTTTTCTAGTATAGGGTGTAGGTTGACGGTAGATCACGTCTACTTCACAAAGAAATTCTTCTATGGGTGCCTCAAGCAAGGTGGCCAAGCCTTCTCCAACTGTGGTATAGAGATTTTCGTCTTTGTCAACAGTGAGGTTTTGAATCCTTAAAATTTTGGAGGAGGATTCTATTTCTTGCATGAGAACCGATCTGTTGGTAGATTCCATTGTAGCTTCAATTTCTTCTAGACGAAAATCAGTAATGCCCATGTTGTCTTCCAACGCCTGTAGACGCCCACAAAAGGAATCCATTTTGGAATCTACATTGGCAAAACCTTCTTTCATTTCAGCTCTTAACTCAGAGAAGGCAGTGCTCTGGTCTGATATCAATTTGATCTGAGTTAAATTCAACTGATTAAGCATGTCTAGGACTTGGCTGGATTGACTTGGTTATTGAGACATGGCTGGAAGAGAGGGATGAGCCAGAGAGGTAGAAACAGTCTTTTTTTTTAATAGATGGGGTTTTACTCATTGCTAAGAGTTGCAATACAGGCTACTACAGGTAAAGAGACAGTCCAAGTAAGAGCGTGGTGTAATTGCTGTACTGTGATTACGGTAAAGCCGATTTACTTCTCCCCAGAGATATTGCAGAGATTCAAAAAGTCCAACAAATATCTTGCTAATTCACAGTAGATTTGGCTTGCTCGTTTTCTGGACAGCAATATATTGTAACCACAGCTACATACATAGAAAGATCCAGCAGATGGCATGTTGTATCCACATTAAGCCAACAGAGCCAGAAAGTCAAAAGTGAAACTAATTTTTGGAGGTTTATCTGCCTTTAACGGAGAAGTAAAAGCAGCCCTTTCCAAAAAGCAAATAACAGAAGGCAGGCAAAAGAAGTATTTAGAGGAAAGCAGATTTTCTTTAGGTGAGTTTTGCTTGATTTTGTATCTTTGAAAGGGCTATCTGATGAAAAGAAAGCCACTCACTTGCACAGGAGGGGGGGCAGCTTCTTCTCCGTCCGGTCTCCCACGGTCTCGGACGCACGAGTGATTTATTCCCAGGGGTATCTACCCTCATGGGGGGGGGGGGAAACCACACCTGGGATGCCTTGGATCGAATCTGGGATGTCTTCTGCTCCCAGTGGGTGATCATGGAGTGGAAATCACCCTCTTGGGACCTGGGATACATCAACGCTAGCCAGGGCTGCTTCAGCTAACGTCTTTGCTGCTCGCCGCCATCTTGCCCCTCCGGTGGTTGACTGCAAGTAATACAGTTCAACAACTCCCTACTAATGGTTCTTGAGTTCATTATTAAGAGCTATTATGGCCCTGGGATAAAAGCTGTTCAAAAAAGCATGTGGTCCGAGGTTTAATTACTCTTCTATATCTTCTGCCAGAAGGCAACTGTTTGAAGAAATTATAAGCAGGATGGGAAGGGACTCTGAGAATATAAAGTGACTTCCTCAGACAACGAGATGCAAAGATGTCAGTAGCTGAAGCTCAATCATATTTTGGGCAATTTTAATAACTGTAGATGTAAAACTTTTTGTCCACTTCAGAGCTGCATCCATACCATACAAGGATGCCATATGTTAGGACACTCTCTATGGCACTGCGATAGCAAGACAGGAGTAAATGCTGAGATAGATTTATCTTCCTGAGCATTCTCAGGAAGTACAGCCTCTTCTGTGCCTTCTTCATAAGCATGTTGGCATTCATAGATCATGAGAGGTCCTCTGAAATATGAATGCCCAGAAATTTAAAACTACCAACCCTCCCCACCTCCTCCCCATTGATGGATGTACAGTGGTAAGTGTGCATCACTCTTCCTCCTAAAGCCAATTATGAGTTATTTCATTTTTGTATGTTAAGTATAAGATTATTTTCTTTACACCACAGTGTCAGCCCTTGTGCTTCCTTCCTATAAGCAGATTCATTATTCCCTTTTATGAGCCCCACCACTGTCATGTCATTTGCAAATTTGATAATTGTGTTGATGTTATACAATGGGGTGGAATCATGAGTGTAGAAGGAATAAAGAAAGGGACAAGGAATAATGTTTAGGGACATTTAAGCAAGATAGGCCTAATGGACTCCTTAAGTTGTAGGGCATGAAGCATGGAAGCTGAGGTTTCTTTCCTTTTGCCTTATGAGTTTTAGCAAAAATGACAGGTGTAGTGCTGTAGGTACATACTGTAACTTAGTAAACTTACTGTTTTGTATTGTAACTCCTGTAATCTTTAAATCACATGGTAAATGCTGATGGACTGTAGGAGTTATAATCTACAAAGTAATTTTTCCCAGATCTGTGTTGGAGCAGTAACCCCTCTGTGGGTGCTGAGAAATATTGAACTTCCCTACCTTTGAAAATCCTATTTCTTATTCTGTGTCCCTCACACCAAATGGTGGTCATTAGAAAACCCAACATGTTTAATAAATATTTCCCAAATTTCTGCTGTTTGTACTACCTCAGCTTTTGATTCCCAAAGAGATGGGAACGAAATTCCTAAGTGGCATTTCATTTCATTTTTCATTTTTTAATTGTTTTGGGGTCGTTAAGAATGAAATGAATTTTTTTAAAAAAATTGTTTTGTTTTTTTGTTTCTTGTTTTAATTTTTAATTTTTAAAAACTCGCTTCAACCAGCTGGCCCATGGGCCGGGTTGGCGTGTTTTTTTATTTTTTTTATCTTTTAAAAAACTTATCACACTGACAAGCTGGCCTGCGGGCCAGGTATGTGCAGGGTTTTTTTTTTCCTTATCATGCTGACTAGCTGGCCCGTGGCCTGGTGTTTTTTTAAAAAAAATATCTATTTTTTCTTATTGCGCCGACCAGCTGGCTGGCGGGTCAAGTCAGCATGGTTTGTTATTTTTTGTATTCCTTTTTTAATGTATTGCAACAACCAGCTGGCCTGTGGGCCAGGTCGGCATGTTTTTTAATTTTACATTTTTAAACCCCCCCTCCAACCTGATCACACCCAATGGGGTGGGGGAAAAGTCAGGCTTTTAAAAATTTTTTCCAGCCGAAGCCCCACGCTATAGCTGATATTGGTGGTGGCTTCAGTGGGGGGGAAAAGCCGACGTTGGGGGGGGGGAACTGCCAACTTTTCCCAAAGCAATGCATTCCTATGGGGAAATGAAAAACAAAGTGAACGAAATGGAAATTTCCATTTTGTTTCGTGTTTCTTTGATGGGTTTGTTTGTTATTCATTTTGTTCCATAACAAAATGATAACGCATAACGAAATGAATTAAAAATTCATTTTGTGCCCATCTCTATGCCAAACCTTCTGCCTGTTCTGTACAGCTCACTCATTCTGGTTCATCCCAGGCATGAGGACAAGGGGATCTCAGTTTTGGTGTGAATGCTCACTGGCCAAGATGATCAGTGGCATAGAGGGTCAAGTCTTGCCAGTTAGTGACTGGATGGTGAGACTTCTTTGTCAGCCACCTCTTCTGCCACCATCCAAGCTACCTCCAACACCAGCAACTGGGCATCAAAGTTGTATTGGTTGTGTTGGAAAATTGTAATAAAATATGTGGTAAAAATTGATTGGCTTTGCATATTCAAGGCTCGCACGTGTACCTTAGGAGCCTATAAGCAACATTAAAAATATCCAGGAGGATGTAAGAAAGAGTTGTTTAATTCATGTATAATCTTATCTGCTTTCTGCCTCTTTGTTTTCTTAAGGTGGGTCAGGAATGGAGCACACACAGCTGTGCAGTTCTGTATGTATCTATTAGAAATAAGTCTCTTTGTTTTCAATTAAGCTCATTTCCAAGCTGGGGGATAAAGACTTCCAGTAGGGCTCTGTCAGAATTTCATAAAAGACGTATTCAAGAGAGGCAGGAGAAGGTTAGTTCAAAGACTTGGGAAATACTATTACTGGAAATGTTAATCCTGTTGTAAAAATCTACTGGTGGCTTGACCTCTCATTCCAGTTAATCTGTTTTAACTGTTTACTGAGCAGTAAAGGTCTAGCTGGGAACATGCTGAGAATCATGTTTCTTTCACTTACATTTATAACAGTCTTGTAAGTACAGGCTGCATTGCTTCCCTGTGGAAGGCATTGTGACCACATTAGTGTGGATCCTCCTCACCCTTAAACCACAAATTATATTTAATATGGGGAATGTGTGAGCAGGCAAAGAGAGCTATAAAATACCGTACTTGGTGCGTTTTTGCATACTTTGCAAATTTAGGGACTGCAAACACAGCATTTGGTCAACTTCCCTTGTGCCCATGACAGCGCTGCTGCATCCCCGTGTCAGCACAACACAAGGATGAAACTAATGTCAACAGAGTCAAAGCAGGACAAAAATCTTGGTTTCTGTGGGATTTAATGGTTTATTTTTTTTATTTGACTTGCTCTGATTCGTTCCGGTGAGGGATCTCAGTCTACTCAAGTATAGGTGCTCCTGAGTGTTATAGATCGTGTGTGTGTGTGTGTGTGTGTGTGTGTGTGTGTGTGTGTGTGTGTGTGTGTGTGTGTGTGTGTGTGTTTGTAGCAATTCTAATAAGGTTTTTCAGGTTAAGTGAGATATTTAAGGAATGTTTTTACCAGTTCCACTCCCTCAGTGAGTTTCCATAGCTTAGCAGGAACCCGAACCCCGTTCTCCAGTATCTTAGTCCCTCACTCTATCCGCTACACCATGCTATGAATCTTGCTATAGAACTTACTCCCAGATAAATTTATATGGATGTGCAGGCTACAATCCTATATCCAATTTCTTGGGACTAATCTAGGTTGCATAGAAAATATTCTCCTGAGTACAGAAGAATTAGAGATGGCCCAAAATTAATTCAGATCCCTTCCTCCTTACAAATTTTGTTATGTGGTAGCACAGCTGCAGCACAGATCTTCCCCCCACTCTTGGAATGACAGAAACACTTGCCTTCTGATGTGCAGTGTCGAGATTCTTTATCGCTGGTGGTGCACCAATCTAGGATGGCGCTAGCCATCCTGTTCCCACTTCCTCCAGCAGCTGACCACTCCTTGGTTGCATGGGGAGAAGCCTGGCTCCTTGTTAGAGGCTCCCTATTTAACTTCCTATTCTTTCTCTAAAAAAACTTCTAAATTTATTTCTATCCTCCTACAGAAACTTGCATTGTCTACCTTTTTTGTCTGGCTGTATCACTTTTAATGCTGAATGCTAATATCCACTTTTTCATTTTATTCCTGTGTGAATTCCTGTGATTAATTCATTATCTTCTTAGTATGAATGTTTAATGCCCTTTTCTTTAATAAATAAATAAAAATAAATCCCTCTTAAGTCTAGAGACCAAAAAAAAAAGCATAAATAAATCAAGGTGCGCTCCAAAATGGAAATATTACAGGCTTCCCCAGCTTGTCCTATTGATCTTGCCTTTTGCTCTACCAAAATGACAGATGCCATCATTTTATATATTCATTTTAAAACTGGAGATTGATTTCTAAAGACAAAGTAGCTTTTGGGCATCTGAGAGACGAAGGGGAATTTGACTGTCATCTCTGCCACCAAATCTCGGTCCTTCTGTTGCTTGCCATCAGCTAGAGATGTCAAGGTGAGCCTTAAATACAACAGTCTTGAATGATCATGGCCCACCTTGGGGAGAAAGTGGTTGTATTTTGTACATAATTCTGCTAAACATTATTGATAGCTCCAGGCTGGGAAGGTAGACGTCAGGTTGAGGCCATACCTGTAACACCTGGCAGCTCTAAAAAGTACAGTATCAGCTGTCTAGGGCAAAGTAATGATCTGATCTCTTTTGGAGAAAACAGTGTTTGAAATAGCGAAGCAATCCACAGTGAACTCATGTTGGAGCTTACGGGCAACTACAAAGTAACACAGAGGGTAGAACCTCTTAGTGTACAGCACCCACATACAGTATCTTTAGACAAGGTCGTTACCTATCATTAAGGAGAATGAACCAGTAGCCTCACGTGGCAGATGCGGGGAGGTGACAGCAAAATGATGACAGTGGCTGGTACGTGTACACAACTTGACCAGGATTCCTGAAGTTAGCCTTCTATCTTCAACTGCAGTAGAAAAGGCTGCCCCCTTACCATCTTTCAATGATTGAAGTGGTGGCAAGGATGAAGTAGGCAGATGTACAGAGGAGGAATGGGTGACGTGTGTTCAAGTCAGCTAATAATAATAATAATAATAATAATAATAATAATAATAATAATAATA
>JAHTLZ010000129.1:3659231-3679995 GCA_023846285.1 Phrynocephalus versicolor | reverse complement strand
TAGATAGATAGATAGATAGATAGATAGATAGATAGATAGATAGATAGATAGATAGATAGATAGATTTTCTTTTTTAAGCAGCCACCTGGGACCTATCTCAAGGGAGAGGCGGGCACATCTGCACAGGCAGAGATAGCAGAGATAATTGAGGAGGAGGGAACAGAACAAGGTAAAGAGGCAACAGAGACAGTAGGAAGGAGGTAGGTTGTGGGAGCCATGCTTGTTTTGTTTTAGATGGTCACTGGGCTGGCTAAAAAATTCCCTAATTAATGAGTTTGCAATTTGTTCAGGAATACATTGGGCCATCGTATAGCAAACAGTGTGTATAACAAAAAATCTGTACAACATTAAAAATTCCAGAGATAGGGAAATTTGCTTAACATAATCGTCTATGGGGCAAATCTGTACAACATAAAAACGGTTGCGATTAGGGATTACTCTGTTTTCAATGCATTCCTATGGGAAATTTGTATAAAGGAAAATTTGCTTAACATAATTTCTTTTGGAATGAATTAATTATACAAGGTACCACTGTAATTAATAAATTCATGGGTCGTAGATTTCTACAAACCATGCACCAAGATGAACCACCATTTTGGTGGTTCGTACCCACCTCTAATTGTAACTGTGGAATGGATATCCTCAACATTCTAAAGAAGGCGCTTCATTCCATGAATGGAAGTGAGTACTAAGCTGAAGGAATACTGGGATGGAGGCAGAAGATCAGCCCCTCTTGTGAATCTAAACTGAAATGTAAATTGATCAATTCAAACACAGCACTATAGGAACAGGCATCCTATTCTGTCCAGATATCTGACGAGTGCATTGACACAATGGGACATATTCTTAATGCTGACACAACAAATCCCTTTCATCCAGTGTGTATCTGCCAGTGAAACCATTTGTTATTGTTGTTGTTGTTACAGGTAATAAAAATTTTTGTTCTGCAGTCAACCCTTTTCTCACAAGCTTGTTAGGGGCAGAAGGAAGAGCAGGAATGGCTGCATCATTTTACCTTTGCCTGGCTTTTCACATCAAATTTCTCTTTGTAATTCATGGCTTTTCTTATAAACTGTCAAGTTAGCTTTCCTAAGCATGAGCCAAAACCCATGATATTTGGTCACCTGACTTTCCCCCCAGGAATAATAAGAACTAGAGCTGGTGGAGACTTCTTGATCCATGAAGATAGTTTCCATAGGATGCTTCAACAGTGTATGCATTTTCTGTACCTTCATTTTAAAACTTCTGCTTATTTTTTTCATCTTTTTCCATGTGTTTTTACTGTATGACCAAAGAAGTAACAGCTTTGTATTAATAATCTTCATGCTGTTTATGATACCGCAACATGTGAGTTGCATTATGGTCACAGTAGTTAACTGTGTCCTGAGGCTCAGACTAGAAGGAGGACTTTCATTAGAAGCAGAGAAGAGGTGTGGACATCCAGCATGAGCTTTTGTTTTGTAACTGCCCACTGGAAGGTGAACATGAACTTCAGTTATAAATTGGATTGAGTTCTGAAGGAATTATGTGGCAGGTGAAAAAAACATTATAATAGCAACACCTATACATGTCCTCTAACTTGCCAATGACCTTGAGCACAGTGTGGAATCTTCACAGAAATACTTGTTTACGTGGCAGGCTGGCAGCATACAATCCATATACAATACTACCTTGGTTTACAAGTATAATTTGTTCCGGAAACATGCTTGTAAATCAAATCACTTGTATATCAAAGCAAATGTCCCCATAAGAAATAATGGAAACTCAGAGGATTTGTTCTGGGGTCCCATAGATCACACACTATACTCACAAAATGCCAAAACTCACAAAAGAAGTCCACATCCACATCATGGATTAGGTACCTGGCTGAGGAATCTGCTCTGTTTGGGATTAATAAATGTATTTTACTCTGTGTTTTTAATGTGACAATAATAAAATGCAGTTTGTAGCTCTGTACACTCTTGACTAGCTTCCCCATGACTAGAAATGGTTTGAAAAACAAGAAAGGATGTTGAAAACAATTTAAATAAAAATAAAAATATAAAGAAAAATAAAATCCTAACCTACACTCTTCTTTGAAAACGTTCCTTGCTGGTGCAAGAGACAGCACCATTCTGCTCTCCTCCCCCTGCTTTTGAGGCCTCCCTGAGATGGATGTTCTAGACAACCCCCCACAATCCAGCAGGGAGAGAGAGAGAGAGTGCTAACATTGGCTCACTTGTGGCCATGTGAACTGCTCCAGTGCTCATACTGCAAGACATTGCTTGTTGATCAAGGCAAAATAGAAATAGTTGCTCATCTTGCAAAACACTTGTAAACCAAGGCATTATTGCATTATGTTGTCTTTTGTGAACAAGAAGGACCATTATGGCAGAATGCTCTGTAGTAGAACTGGTGAATCTTTTGCCTTCCATCTGTTTTAGACAAAAATTCCCACAGTGTCCTACCTCTGGCCATGTTGGATGGACCAATACATCTACAACTACAAATGTATACCATCCCTGTCTTACAAATCAGTGCATCATGATCCTTTTCTATCTGTTTTAGAGTCTCCTTTCTACATGTTTTATATCATGTACCTTTTGACTGCTGCATTGCGGTATATCTTATTTAAGAAGCCAACATAGTTAAGCAGATTAAACATTAAACTTTGAATGGTGATCCATAGGTTCAAATTCTTGCTGGATAACCAGGAGCAAGATACACTATTTCTATCCTAACCTTCCTCCGGTGGTGGTGGTTCTAGTAATAAGCTGAAATAACTTCCATAAGTGCTTCCTTAGGTTAACTGGGATACCAGGAGAATAAAAGTACTTCTCTTCCACCACAAAGTGGTATATCTTTAAGGAATTCAAGGCCTCTTGGTTGCACTGAGTGCTTGATAGAGCTCTGTTATATGTCATCCACATATATGAAAAGGCTTAAAGATAAAGGTGCTTTTTTATTTTGAATTCATTTTTTAAAAAGAGGTGCTGCTTCTTTCCCCCTGGAATTTTATGCAAAAACATATTTACCGAGGAACAGGAACTGCAGAGTCAGCAGCTGCGGTGAGATCAAGGAGCTGGCAGTGGATTTGAACCCACAGCTTTGTAGTCCAGTGCCAAAATTGCTTGCTACTGAATGGCAGTTATGTTAACTGAGTTTGAGTCTCTCAAGCACTTCCTTTTCATAATATTATTACTCTTGATTCTTTCTTCTATTTCCCTTGCACAGCCATGCTCATAAGTGCTGGCGTTTCTTGTTTTCTCATATGTTTTATGTAGCTTTTCCCCACCCAACCTCTTCATTCTATTTTGTAAACAGTGCTCGGTTTTCTGTTTCATTTATTATGGGTGGTTTCTCGTGTGATTCCATTTCCCACTCTAGAGGGTGCCTGGCTGGCCCGCAGCGGTGGTGGTGGTGGGGGTGAGGAAGGGATTCAATCAATGAACCTGTCCACTGATAGTGGTTACTTCGGAAATGATGTGCACTGCTTCAGCACATATGCACCACAGACTGGTTGCTCTGAGAGTGACAAAGAGTTCTTTTGAAACCTTCTTGAGAAGAAATCTATCACCTCATCATTGAGGAGAAATCTACCTCATCATTGTGGGAGATTTAAACAAACACATTGACGCAAGGCCAAATGGCTTCAGCTGTCATGGTGTGCAAAGATGGTGAACGAATCCTTGACTTGCGATAAACGCTAAGAAAAAGAAGATTGAGAAGCTGTGCCACTATTTCTTTGCTTTGTCTTTTACTTTGCACATACCTGAATGCTTTTTAAATTGCTTTTAGTGTCTCTAATTAATCACAGACTATTCTCTGTTTTTGCTGTCCTGATGCCATCCCTACTAGAGATGGGCACGAAATGAAAAAAAAAACTTCCGTTATTCATTATTCGTTTTGTTATGTAACAAAACAAATAACAAAAATTGTGATGAAATTGGAACGAACCGAACAGAACCACGAAAATTAGGTTTGTTATGTTTTGTTTTCATTAATGGTGACGCACAATGAAATGAGCTGTTTTTAAATGTTAAAAAACGTCCTGAATATCCGTAAAAACCCAGCAATAATTATTTATTCTGCCTGATAATACCTAACAGGGGGGTTGGGGTCCTTGAAAAGTGCATTTATGTCTTTTCTCAGATCGCTGTATTTTTTTCCTTTAAGGGGAGTTAGGGGACATCAACCCAAAATGGCTCCCAGATGCCTAATATTGATTTCTTGGGTATTAAAACGCCCTGGACATCCGTAAAAATGCAGCAATAATTATTTGAAATTATTACCTACCGGGGGTTGGGGTCTTTAAAACATTTGTTTTTGTCTTTCTCCCATCGTGATGTATTTTTCTTTTCCCTTTAAGGATGACACAAAATGGATTCTAGCCACAAAATTGATGCAAGCCGTGTGATGGGATCATGTAAATTCTTGGAGAATTTCAACAAATAGCATGCCCAATTTGCAGACTGGGTAGGTGTGGCAGCCACAGAGGGCATAAAAAAGCTCTGGCAGCCCCCGTCCTCCTTGAAGTCTGCGGTGGGAGTTAGGTGGGATTGCTGTCTCTGTGACTTGTTACTTTAGGCCAGCCAGGCAGATGTGTGTCTCTGTGTTCCTGCTGGCTGCAGCCTGGCTCTTAGGGGAGAGAAAGAAGAGATTTCTCTTGCAGCCTCCCCGTGTGTGCGCGCGTACCTCTCAGTAAGTACCCACCCCTGCCCCACAGTGCAGTCACTCTGCGGCTGCCTTACGCCCTGGGCAACACCCGCCACTGCCTTTGCAGCCTCCCTGCATACCTAGTCTATTTAGTGTTTTCCCTCTGGTCTGGGGCGTTGGGGGACGCCCTGGCACAGAAATGCTTTAAATCGTGCAAAAGCGGGGGGAACGAAAACCGAAAAAACAAAATGTTTTTTTCAAAAAATTCACGAAAAACAAAAACGAACTGAAACAGGACCCACAACGAAAAATGAAAAACTGAAACATCATTTTTTCGATTCGTGCCCATCTCTAATCCCTATATTTCCTTGCTACTTGTCTGTACTCTTCCTTGGTGGCCTGGTCTTTCCCCCCACTTCCTGTGCATGCCTTGTTTGTTCTTTTCAGGTCCTCCCTGAGCTTTTTGTAAAGCCAGTGGCCTTTTTTGCTGCTTCCCACATTGTTTTCTTATTGGAATAGTTGTTTGGATATCCTGCCGTGGGAGTTGACTCAGCATTGTTCTGAAATTATTAAAATTGGCTTTTTAAAAACCAAGCATAGATGTGTGGCAACTCTCACCCAGAGTTCCTCTTACTGCTGCTTCCTCCACCAAGTCATCTCTATTGATTAGAATAAAGACAAGGACATCTAGTCATGTATTTTATTTCTCCACTTTTTGGAAGAGAATATTATTAGCCACACAAGCCACAGATTTCTTGGAAGGGTCATATCTGGCCAAATTGGCTTCACATCGTGTATCCAGATATTTGACATTCCCCAATGTTTTTGTTTTGTTCTGTTCTGTTTTTAAATCCTTGGAATTTGTTTTTCAAAATCTTCATTTGTTTCCTCTCCTTGGCTTGGTGGTCAGTAGTAGACTCCAACTGTCATGTTCCTTTTGTGTGTTGTTGCACCAGCTAGATTGATCCAGATGCTCTCAATGGGAAAGCCAATCCACTCTGTTTGTATTTCTGTGAAGAAATATGTGTGTGTTGTGTCGTTACAGTCGTGACCGACTCTTCGTGACTCCATGTCCATGGAGTTTTCTTGGCAGGAGTACTGGAGTGGCTTGCCAGTTCCTACTCCAGGCGCTTACAGTACCTGGTATTGCCTGGTGGTCGCCCATCCAAGTACTAATCAGGGCCGGCCCTGCTTAGCTTCCAAAATCAAGCGAGATCGGATGTGCTTAGGGCATCTAGGCAGCATGAAGACATGTATATACTGCAAATTCACCCCCTTACTATTCTCTCTGGGTTTTTTTGAACCATTTATTTTGGTCCAGTTACTGTATTCCAATCTGGGACTCATCCTACCAAGTTTCAGTTATTCCTATCAAGTTGTATTTGCCCTCCTGAACTAAGATTTCCCGTTTTTGTTTCTTTGCCATGCTCCTGGCATTCATATACAGACACCGGAGATTGTGTGATTTGTGGCTTGTTTGTCTTTGTACATTTTTATGAATATTATTGTTAATGCTAATGTTACTATTTACCTCTATTTGAACAATTTGGTCCATTCCTCTTATCATGCATTAGACTTCACCTACCTTTAACTCTCTGCTTGTGTCTCCCTCCTTCCAATTCAGTTTAAAGCCCTCATGATTAAGTCCTTAATGTTGTGGCCAAACACATTATTCCCAGTCCTTTTGGGATGCAAGCCATCTCTTTCTAGCAGTCTTTCCTTGAGGAAGCTTAGCCAATGGTCCCAAAAACCGAATCTTTCAGGACAACACCACCTTCGTAGCTGGCCATTCACCTGGACTATTTTCCTTTTCCTTTCTATTCCTCTTTCTAGTACTGGTACAATGGATGGAAAAACTAACTGGTCCCCAGTACCCTTGCGTTTCCTTGAGCTTCGAGTCTAACATGATTTCTTCATAGCTCCTCTTGGCTATTTGTTTCCACATGGACGAGAAGAAGGGGATATGTATCTGGGCTTTATGACTGATGGTGGTCCTTCCATGAAAACTACTATACAGTATTAGCTTCCTGTTTTTTTTAAAAAAGCGGGGGGGGGGTAAACTGTGGCATAATAAAATAATCAAATGATACAAATATAAAGTTAGAACCTATATGATGTTATATCTGGCATTTCACCCTGTTACACATAAGTAGTGTTGGCGTACTCCTAGATAATCAGTGGGGAAACGGGGGCCCTCCATATACTGTAGTTTGGAGTAGTGGAGAAAGTGATGGGCTTGGATTCAGGAGACGTGCTGAAGTCCCTGCTTGATCAGAGAAATTCAACGGGGGTTGGGAGGGCATGGCTCGGAAAAAGCCACTCCTTAAATATTTCATATACCTTGAACACTCTATTAGGGTAACAATATGTTGGATGTGACTAGATGGCTCAAAACAATTGTTAGAGCCAAACATTTGGCTCTAGCTTCTATCATTCATAGACAGCAATCCTTCCAACTGAATATTGTGTGGGAGGAGGTAATATCTGTCCAATACTTTTTAAATTCAGTTTCTGTGTTGCAGCTGGTGGAAGGCATTTCAGTCTCTCGAGGCCGTTCTGCTAATGTTTATTGGTATGAATGATAGGCTAACTACCAAGGATTTGTTCCAGTCTTCAGAGATTTTCTGCTTATAGCCCGAATCTATTTCATATCTTTGATGCAAGTAATTGCCTTCCTGTAGAGCAGAAAAAACATAATTTAAATCCTGGATTTGTTTGGGTTTTTAATGTTTGTGCTGACTTTTGATTTTAATCTCGATCATAATCATGATAAAGTTACAGCCAGTCCCAGTGTTGAACTATGGGAAAATGCATACATAATATATTTATGTGGGGTTAAAAATGAAAGCTGGAATTTCTAAACTCCTGAGAAAAGCCTGTGGACCACACAGAGGCAGCTTAGAGACTAGATGCCATCCATCCTTGTTACAGAGGAAGGAATATGGCAGAAGTGACAAGTGTGGGGTAAATTTGTTGTTTACTTGAGTACCAGGCCTCACTTTATTATGAGGCACCAGTCTCTGGTGAAAATCAAGAAAAATAAACAATCAGTTGTTCTTTTTTATTACTTGTGCAATTGTATATAAGCATGTGAAGGAATTAGTGTTTTCCATCTGCAGCATGGGCTGAAATTCTATTAGGACAACTAAAGGTGGGCACGAACAGCACTTTGGGGGGTTTGACTCAGTTCAGTGCAGCGCCTGCACAGGTGTTCCGGAGGTGCCATGTACTTCTCCCTCCCATCTCCTTTGCACATTCACTCACTCACTCACTCTTAATTGATTTATCTTGTTTTTGCTATCACCTTTACACATTTCTTTGAACATGTTTTTAAAGACAAGAATGTTAATGTTTGTTGTACTGAATTGCTGCAAGAAGAATAGCAAAGAAACCTGGGACATCTTACCAACAGAATACTGTACATGGCAATAAACTTTTTCCAGTTCATCAGATGAACAAAATGTTATTCTCATTTGCAACATATGTGCGTTTGTGGCTTCAGAGAAATGTAAACAGTAGGATCTCAGTGCTAGTTTCTGTTTTTGTGGATGATCAGTCCCTTCATCTTGTATTCATTTGAGAACTGCGTGGAAATATTAGAAATTGCCTGTCCTTCTTGCACTTCATCATTTTTTGGCCCTACTGTTTTGGTTTTTTCTGCTGTCACCAGTTTGCAAAGCACAGCAAGCCATAACATGGTGACAACAATGGCTTATCAGTTATAGGTGATATACTGGTGTGTGCTGCTTATGCTAAAGAAACTATAGACTTTCCTCCATATACTTCTTTGCTGAATCATAGGAATCTGGCACAATTGCTATTCAATTTGTTTGTCATTCAAAAAAATCAAGATTAGGACAACTAAAGGTTGTTTGTCATTCAAAAAAATGTCGATTGTCCCTCCGGTTTGTTGAAATGGGCTATGCTTAGCAACTTGCACTACACACTTGTTTTTGCTCAGATGGGAAAACTGTGCTTTTCTTAAAGCTAAGCTTTAAGCTTTTCTTAAAACTGGAAAATGTGTCTCTTTTTCTCTAGAGGATGCAGGGGGCTCTTTTGCCATTTTTCTTTTTAATTCTCCCAGCTGTTTCAAGCCCTTGGGTATTTTTCCAAAATGGCAAGTCACTTTCCTTTTGCAAAAAAAAGCCTAAAACAGTACAAAAGACATCTCAAGTGAAGATGTCGTCTTGGTTTGTTCAGCCACTTCTGGTACAAATGGAAGTGATCAAACAAACAGGTGTGCCCCAGGTTTCACCTCATCCATGAAAGCTTCTGTCATACTGAATTTGTTGCTCTTAAAGCTTCTAATCCACCTGACCACCCTCACTTCATTTGAGTAGTAGGGATGGGCACAACATGGAAAAAATGTTTCATTTTCTTCCATTTTGTCCCCCTGCGTTTTGTTTCAAATCATAACTAATGAATTTTTTCATATGATTTTTTAAAGATTCGTTACTTATGAAACAAAACGAAATGAAATGAATCCCCCATGGCACCAGCGCTCTAGCTGGTGCTGTGGGGGGATTCAAAAGCCTCCTTGCAACCTCCTCCCAGCTGATTTTGACAGCTCGATCCCAGCTGGGAGGTGGGGGAGTAGTAGGAAAGGAGCAGCTGGCAGAAGTAAATTCCCTGCCTGACTGCTCCTTTCTCCCCTGCCACCCCCTCCTCCCAGGGCTTTTGGGGGGGGCAGGGGAGAAAGGACCCAGCCACCACTTCCCACATCCCTCCCTGTCCAGAAAACATCCTGGGAGGAGGGGGGAGCACGGGAGAAGGAAGGAGGTAGTGGTAAATTCAAACAGAGCTTCACTTTAGCGCTGCTTCCTTCTTCCTTGCAATCCCCGCCTACCAGCTGGGGCTTTTTGATAGGTTGGGGTTTGGAGAGATGGCACCCCTCCCCCCACACCCTGACCTGTCAAAAAGCCCCAACTGGTACGCAGGTAGAAGCGTGAAAGGCAGAAGGGAGCAGGGTTTTCCTCCTTGCTGCTCTGTTCTGCCTTTCACCCTTCCCCCCACCTACCAGCTGGGGCTTTTTGACAGGTCAGGGTTTGGAGAAGAGGGACACTTGTCCAAACCCTGACCTGTCAAAAAGCCCCAGCTGGAAGGCGGAGGAGGGGCAAAAGGCAGAATGGAGCATAAAGGGGGGAAACCTGCTCCATTCTGTCTTTTGCCCCCCCCCCCCCGCTTCCCAGCAGGAGCTTTTTGACAGGTTGGGTGGGGGGATTTCAGGGAACCCCCTGAAATCTGGAAAGATTCCGGGAAATGAGACTTAGTTGTGAAGCTCTAAAGGGGCTGGGGGTAGTAAATTGGCAATGTGTGTTGGGAGCATAGAGGCAATGAGGGAGCTCATACCATAGATTTGCCTCCACGCTCCCAGCACACTTTGCCAATTAAGTACCCCCAGCCCCTTTAGAGCTTCATAACTAAGTCCCCTTATCCCCAAATCTTTCCAGATTTCAGAGTGTTCCCTATAATCACTCCAAGAAGGTCCCCTTGCTACTTTGAAGCCCCAAGGTAAGTAAATTTTGATTGCAGTTTTTAAAAAATAATTACTTACCTTGGTGCACCAAAGTAGCAGGGGAACCTCCATAAATTTGGAAACATTTGGGGTAAGGGGGATGAGTTATAAAGCTCCAAGGGGGGTGCTCCTAGGAAAAAACCTTCTAATTGGAATGATATGGGAAGCAGAGGCAGTGGTATTGCTCCCCTGATCAGCTTCAGATTCCAATTAAAAGGTTTTTCTTAGGGGCACCCCCTTTGGAGCTTCATAACTCAGCTCCCTGAACCCCAAACCTTTCCAAATTTCAGGGGGTTCTCTAAAATCACTTTCTGAAGGTACCCATGTCATTTCCTCTAGAACCAATCATTTCATTCTAGAGGGGGAAATGGTGTTTCGTTTGTAGCAAAACACTGCTTCCTCATTTCATGTCATTAGCTAACAAAACGACAAAACAGCATTTCATTTTTCATTAGGTGCCCATCCCTATTGAGTAGTCTTGAGTGGGTAATTGTCACATTGCTAATTTCTTTGGCTGGTATAGGCACCAGCTGGCAACACAGTTCAGTGAATTACTTGGCTGAGGAACTAGATATTAGGAAATCTATTCCCCACTTTGCCTTCTTGGAGAAGAGCCAGCCTGTGTAGCCGCGAGCATGCTTCCCAATCCCAGAGCACCCCAGAAGACCAGAATGATAAACTGCTTCTGAGTATTTTCTATATAGAAAACCCTGCAGAAGGCAGTTAAGTCAGAATTGACTTGATGGCAAACAATTAATTAATTAGTATGGACCCACACTTGAAAAACATAATGAAATATTTGTTAACAACATATACATTTCTCTGCATCACTATTATAATAATTTAACATAAAATGTTAATTTATCACTGTATCTAAATTCCTTAACTGTTATATATTTTTCTTTAAATTAAAAAAGATGTCAGGATAAATTTTTAAAATAGGCATATATTCTTTTGCTTTGCACTCCAGTTAAATAAACTGAATTAATTGATCAGTTTTATATTTCTAGGAATGAATAACATCCTTACTGAATGTACATTTATTTATGTAACAGTATCTCTGTTGGCTATCTCACTCTTCCCCATCTCCTATGCTTAGAAGAAATCTTTTACCTCTTTCAGATTGTTTATTTTGGAGCTGTTTCCTGATTTGCTGAGTAAATCTTTCTCATTTTATTTCCTTCTAAAATCAGCCTTTGCCTTATAATGCTCTGCATTGTTGCAATAAGCTGAATAATCTCAAAACAAGGGGCATATCTCCAATCTGATTGATGAAATCTGCAAAGATTTATATAATAGGTATTTGTTGTTATGTAATAGGACTCATATTGGGAGTATCTTCTAAAGTTCACCTTAAGTGCAACAATGGAGTTTATTCTTTCAGAAGTGGTTCCTGTTTATGTGCATTTTGAATGGGAAATGATCTTGTTATAGCAGCTAAAACACATTCTTTGAGGTGGAAGGCAATGAAAATGTTGCAACTTTCGGGTCAAGATTAAAAGTTTGACAAATCCAGTCATTGGCACTGTTACCAGTATATTCAGGAGCTCTTGACAGGTGCAGTGAAGTGAGATCACAGATTCTTACAAGAGTTTCTATAGAGGACACACTTTCTGAGACTGACAGATCACAATCTCCTCAGACACCTGATTCTCCAGTCTATCCATCTACACCTAATTCAGACATAGCCGATGAACGTTCCTCATCTCCCTCAGAGGTTTACAAGTCGTAATCCCAGATGATCAGTAAAATTGCTAAAGCCAGACTGGAAACTAAAGATTTGCCTAGGGAAGTTAGCTTAAGTGAAGTGGTTTCCCGTTGCTTTCTTCACTGCCATTACTGGCCATTATAACAGCTGCACATTATGGATCAGATGCTGTTTGAAGCTGCCTGCTCTGGATCAGATGCTTGGTGTTGAAAATTGGACCCTTACAGATGCGTTATGCAGGAAATTAGAAGCATTCGAAATGTGGATGTACAGATGAATTCTGAAGATTCCTTGGACTGTCAGAATCACGAATGTGGCAGTTACAGCACATGAATAAAAAAGCTAGAAATTCTCAATACCATAAAGAGAAGAAAATTCCAATGTTTTGGACACATAATATGTTATAAGAAATACCATCTGCTGCAGGTTATCCTTCACACGTGGCTTAGAAGAACATTCTGGCTTATGAATTTAAGCCAATGGTCTGCACTGCAGTGAGCACAGCTGCTCTGTTTAGAATAGCTCTAGATAAAAACAAGTTCAGGCTACTGATCGCCAACATTCTACGAGGACATAGCATCTGAAAAAGAGGAAGACTGGAAACTTCTGAAATTCAGCTTAGTCCAGAGGAGGCAGAGTTTAATTTAGATAACAACGTAGCATACAGCAGGGGTGTCCAAACTTTTTGTAAGGAGGGCCAGATTTGGCGGCTGAGAATGTATGTGTGTGGGGAGGGTGGCTGCCTCCTGCAGGCCCCACCCCCTGACCCCTTGCAAGCCCAACTCACAAAGAAAGTGGCTGGGGAGGCCGAGCGAGGCCGGTGAGAGGAAAAACAAATATTGAAGGGTTCCTTTCTAAGTAACTTTCTTTGACTTTAACAATATGGCCATAACCTCTATATAATATGTCTGGAAGTAAGTAAGTTCATCAACCATAGAGGTCTGATCTGTAAAGCAATCAGTATGATTTTCTTGTAGGCAAATGGCTGGACAGAAAGCAAACCTAAACTACTTCATTTCAGGGATTTTGATTGAATCCAGATTGAGCCATTTCCTTCTAGCGTGCTGACTCAGTGTGCCATGTCTTATTCCATAAGTTAGTGTTATTGAAGAGTTGCCTGCCAAGTCTCTTTAAAAGCCTTGAAAGCAGAGCTGTTGAAATAATCCAAACCAACGTTAGACTTGAAATGTTCATTTAAATGTTTTCAAACATTCTTGTGTGTTAATGCCAATGCCTATGTGTGCGTGTGCTCATACACACGCACATACATTTTAGTTGGAAAATCTTTCCATCTGAATATTTTCTAGAATGTTTGCACAAGTGCCCCATGTAGCCTTGCCCTGCCCTGCCAGGGTAGTACCATATGTGGCACTATCTTGACTTGATTAGGTATTTTCTTGTTTCTTTATATTACTTCCTAATTATTACTACTTGGCAGTGACCGAGAAAAGACAAGATGGAAGTTGAATTACTTAATGAAACACAATATAGAATATAATGTATTTTGAACTCTGGGGGATTAGAAGCAAATTCCAGCCTTCATGTATTGAAAGTAGCAAAGGAATCAGACATTGATTATTGGATCCAGATTTAGCTGCCCATTCATCCATGAATTCACTGAGTGATTGTGAAGGCAATCTTCTTTCTTCTTTCATAGCAGGCTCGTTCTTTGCAATAGAACTTTTATTTAACAGAACAGAAGTATCACGAACAATACATTCAAACAGTTCAACACTCTCTGTTGGTAACATCCAACAACTTGAATCCCCATCTCTTGTGGGTGTTAGTCTTTCAACATGGGAGATGGACCCAAACCTCTCCCCCATATGTAGTGGGTTTCCCAGATCCCAAACAAATGGTCCCACAGCAAGGGTGACATGCCCACTGTCCCTCCAAGATCCCAATCGGTCCTGGTCTCGAACATGGGCTTTCCTTCCTCCTCCAAGGATCTTCTCTCTTCAGTTGGACAACCACGGTCCATTCTAAAGGCAACACTCGTCGACCTAATCTAGACTCTGTCTCTCTCCTCTTTATTTCCTGGCTTTCCCTCTCTCCCCAATTCAACAGTTTGTGGGGCACCCTGTGATTCTTCCTCCTCTCTATCTCCTCTAAGGGTAACTTCATCCATACCATCTGGTATCTCTCAAGGTCTTCTATCTCTATCCCATTGATGTCATTGTCAAGTTTTCTCTGGCCCCAGATGGGAAAGGGGGGGGAGGTGCTAACTAACACACGTGCAAAAACACAAAGTACCCCTCCCACTCCCTCTTCCCCTCCCGATCACAAAAAAACCACAAAGCACCCCCTTCCCCTCCCAGTTGCAAAACCTCCCAAACAAAGTGTCCCTTCCCCTCCCAGTTGCAAAATACCCAACAAAGTGCTCCTCCCCTCCCCTCCCCCTTCCCCTCCAGTGTTGGGCTCCCGGTTGCAAAAAACAAACAAACACACACACACACACACACACACACACAAACACACACATAAACAAAGGCAAGTTTTGGATTTGATAATAAGGGGCCGTGGTCACAGTATCCCCACCCTTACCACCTATTGAGCATGCTTGATGCTTCAAGCATGCTCAATAGCTGCCCCCAACATGACGGTGCTCATGCAGCAACCCCATGCTGTTCAGAGGATTTTTTTAAAATTATAAAATCTGGGAGACTTACAAGAAAATACTATTATGGGACAATGGTGGGAAACATGCCTAAAAATGTGATTTCCCAGCTAATACAGGAGACTTGACAGGTATGCTATCTGCCTGCATCCTGGAGACAACCTTTCTCTTTCTCTAGTTTCTCATTCTCTTTTTCCGCCTTCTCTACCTCTTCTCCCCAGTCTTTTATTTCTCCTGTCCCCCAAAGCCTTTCCATGATTGGCTGTTCATCTTTCCAGGGTGCTTCTTCTTTTTCTGTCTTTATGTTTCCCTCCTCTTATATTTGTAAATGGTCCAATGGGGTTAACGCCACGTAGGAAGCTGTGGACAATGGGAGGAGTTACTCCTGGCACTGTTCTTTTCTTGTGGTCGTGCCACCTCACAATGATTTAGTCACTCTTTTTTTCAGCCTGAGCTGTCTTACAAGATTGAGAGAGTGAAGTGGGAAGGAGGAGAGCTATGTATTAAAGGACAGGAAGGACAGAAATGTAACAAACTGGTAAGCAGTCAAAAACACAATTTTTATAAGTTAGGTCTCAGCATACTGTAGATAGCCCATCTAGCAGTAGTACAATAGATGCTTTCAGTTTGGTAGATCCCAGCTTAGTAGATCCCAAGTTGTGAAACATGTTTTTGTAATATAACTATGATCTAAAATTAGTACCGAAGTATAAAACAACATACATTTTTCTGGCATTATCCAGTAATTGTTCTAGTTTTTCGGCCAAAAAAAAGTGAAAGAAAATTTCTGACTAAATAGAGAGCATCAAAGACTTGTCCATTCAGTGTTCTCAACAGAGGCCCTACCATCAAAAAGCAGTGAATTATTAGTATTTTAATTATTTTTACTCCAAATTCTGGAAGAAGTACATGCAGAATTTTCCAATATAGTGCTTCCTGAGTTGGCATGTATTATAGTAAAATGTGGACTGTAGTTTTCTGTTTGACATTTTATAAAGCTAGCCAGTGCAGTTTGCTGCAGTGATTTTATGTTTGAAAGGCTGTAAACTTGAAGAGTTTATGTTTGAAAACTATGGTCATCTGGTGAGGCAGCTGGGACGGAGATGGGGAGAAGCAGTGAGTAGTATGATAGTGTTATATCCATAGCTGTTGAGGCTGAGTACAAAGTAATTACAGTCACCACCTGCCATTTCGTGGTCCCGGTCCCGCGGTCCCGCTACACCACGGGATCGCAGTACCTGCACCGCGGGGGGGGGGATCTGGTTGCTCCATGTCTTCCCCCCTGCACCTCTGAGAAGCCTCCGGAGGCCCTCGTAGCCGCGCGGGAGGGCTGCGGGGATGGATGGCCTTTAGCTGGATTATCCTCCATTGTTTGTTTGTTTAAATTTATACCCTGCCCATTTAGTGGACAAGTCACTACTCTGGACGGGTTCCCAAAAAGAATAAAAATATACAACATTTAAAAATAATAATCATATAAAAACATAAAACCCTTTGGCAAACCATGGGCTGGCATAGACTGAAACATTAATATTACAAAGGGGTGAGGTTTGTAAAGGCCTGGGTGAAAAGCCAAGATTCAATATGTTCAAATATGCTTTTCATAATATGTTCAGAGATGATTTTCACAATGTAAGAGATTTAAGAGCTACCTTGGGAACCCAGCATTATCTCATAAACCTCATTGCCCAGAAACGTTGCCTGATAATGTATTCCTTTTATGCAATCTTTTGCCAGTAAGAGAGATGGAGTTGCACATCCTATTCCAAATACCACAATTCTTGAAATCAGATTTCATCTATGATCATACACAAACAAGGGGTGGTCTGAAAAGAGCCATGTGTTGAATTCCCTGCCCCATACCACATAGGAGCTCCTCTTAGAAGTAACTCACTACAAATTATATAGTTAGCTGTAATGAGTCACTTATTTGCAACAAGAATGGAACTGAATCCATCATGGATCAAAAGTAGTATTAGAAGGCACAAGATGGGGTTGTGTGTGTGTGTGTGTGTGTGTGTGTGTGTGTGTGTGAGAGAGAGAGAGAGAGAGAGAGAGAGATCAAACTTACCCATCTTTTCTTTTCAAAATTTATTAGCCCTCCCTGTAAAAAGCAAACAATGTAAGACTAGTTTCAAAATCTGCATTTTCTTGCAGTTGTGGTTCAAGCGTGAGGGAGCAATGAATACATTTTCAATTTACTTTTTTAAAAAGTTACTTTTGAAGGGCAAGGTTAGGTTTTTGAAGAATTGAGTACATGATAGCTATTGTGAGTTTTTCAGCCTGTTTGGCCATGTTCTGGAAGTTTTTCTTCCTGATGTGTCACCAGACTTTGTGGCCGACATCTTCAGATGGCAAGGAGCTCAGGGAACTAGGAGTTATGTCTGTGCTCTGAGGTATAGAATGAGTGAGATTATGGTTTTAAAGGGGAAATTTTTCCTATGCAGGAGAATAGGTGTTAGTTATTGTATTGTGATGGAGGGATTAAGAAGTTTCACTGCAATCAGGGTGGCATAAATCCTTCTCTGTAGTTGATGAGTGTTGTTAGCTGTTCTGTTGTGTGAAGTGATCACTGGTGCTTGTGGTTGGATGGGAATAACTGAACTTTGATCTTTTGCAGAGTGTTTTGTACTCAATTTTTGAGTACAGTTGTTCAGGATTTGTGCCTTTTTCGGTAACACTTATAACACAAAAGAGCTGCCTAGATGCCCTAAGCACATCTGATCTCGCCTGATTTCGGAAGCTACGCAGGGTTGGCCCTGGTTAGTACTTGGATGGGAGACCACCAGGGAATACCAGGTGCTATAGGTGCCTGGAGTAGGAACTGGCAAACCACTCCAGTATTCCTGCTAAGAAAACTCCATGGACATGGGGTCATGAAGAGTCGGTCATGACTGTAACGACATAACACACACACACATAACACAAAAGCAGCAAAAAAGTAACAAGTGTACAACACACAACTGTGTTTTCCCCCTGTTAATTTATGCTTTTATACTTATCAGTTCCCATGCATAGGCTTGGTTTGTTCACTGTCTATGTGGAAGCATGTTAATAGAAAACTATATTAATGGCTCCTCATGTGGTATGCCATAATCATACCTATGCAATGGTGCTAGTTAATAAAACCTACTACTGTACTTTACTCTTGCTACTACTAAATTTTGGTGCAGTGCTATGTTCCATATAACATATATGTGGGTTGCCCTATTCTACTTCACCTAATCTGCGTGTCCTGTCCACATATTGTCCAAGTTAGGCAGTCTTAGCTGCATATGCAAATATGTATTGCTTGCAAATTAATGCTATTTATTTTATTTTAGGCAAATTAACCACTTTAATTTTCTACTGTACCACTATGTTTCCACCACTATGTTTCAGCCTTCACACTGTTTATAAAGTAACCACTGATAAAAGATGCCACTGTTTCTTTCCAAAGCAGTGATTGTATTGTTAAACTTATATCCTTGGCTCTCTAAGGGTTTATAGTACTTCTTAAAAAGAATGCTTGGAATCCATTCCAGCTGGTAGATTAATTGGGCACTGTGCAATATGTCTGAAATTCCAGTAAAATAAGCTGAAATAAGCCAGTTTCCAAGAGTTTGTGAGGAAAACTTATAGACAGTCCTCCTGAGGCAATGATGAAAATATGTAGTCAGAGAGAACTGTGTCCCAGTTGCAAAAAGGTCACTAAAAACAGTAGTAGTAGTAGTAGTAGTAGTAGTAGTAGTAGTAGTAGTAATCTCAAACTTCTAGGCCAACTGGAAACTTCATTTGGTGCAACATGATAATACCTGGCTGTTAGAGGGTACAAGCTAATGTGACTTTATGCAGAATGGTGCTTTGCATACAGATGGAGCATGTTGGACGCAGCTGCAAACAGCCAGTGATGAGAGTGATAAGCAGGAGAATGTAATTCCAATTCCACACGGTTCTCAAAAGAGTCTAAATTATCAAAACTCGTACTGAGTCAAATAAACAAGATTTTTTGGAGTTCAGGTAATATTCAAATTATAAACTACCATGAAGGAGTTTATTTGTTTATTACACACATTTGTTGTATTAGTTGCAAATGGCTTTCACAGCAGTTTTTCCAATGAGTTAAAGCAATGTATTTGAACCATTCCTTGGCACCTCCTATGAAACATACACTTCTATAAGCACAAACTGTTCGGCAGGGGAAGCTGATGTCCCCCTATTTATTGTTTGTTGCCTAGGTCGATGAGGACCAGTTGCCCCCAGAGCACACTGTCAACCAATATGAGACATTTAAGATTAGGTCAATAAAAGCTGGTACTCTGGAGAAGCTTGTGGAGAACCTACTGACAGCTTTTGGGGATTATGACTCCACCTACATCAGCATATTTCTGTCAACGTACCGGAGCTTTGCTTCTACAAAAGAAGTTCTGGAACTACTTCTTGACAGGTAAGAGTCATTGGCTAGAAGAAATAAGACGTGCTTTGTAGACAGTCACAAGGGCTTAAGATAGAGAGATGGTGATTGTAGATTTGTTTTTGTTTTTTTCTTGCTTTTTGTTTTTTTTTTAGGGTGGCTTTCAGATGCTGAGCCTTGGGATTGATGAGAATTAATAAGAATTAATAAGAATTAATAGAATTAATAAATATGAGAATAAAAGCCGAAAACTATTATAAAGCCTGTAGAGTGTAGCAAATATTTGTGGTTAACCGAGATATAGCCAACGGGGAAGCGAAGACAACACAGATAACGTGGGCACCATCTTATGACGCCAAAAGCGCCATTTTGTGGGAAAACAATCTCGAACTAAAGAATAAACAAAAGCCATTTCTAAGAATTATGATAACTTACCAGGTATGATTACGTAAGACATGCGCACGAAATACGTAAGCTGCGGTTACAGAAAGAGTATAAAAAGACCACGGAAACCATCACTCCTGGGTCCAGAGCAACAAGGCCGTTTGGCCATGCTGCACTCGGATCCTAAGCTAACCCATTCTCTGTATTGTCTGATCCAGGAGGCAGCAGGGCCTCTGGCCATGCTGCACCCCGGATCCTTAAACTAACCTATTCTCTGTACTATATTGTCCTGTCCTGTATTTACATCTGTCCTGTCCTGTATTTACATCTGTCTTTAATAAACCTTTTGCTATAACTAACTAAGCGTGGCAGCTTTGATGAACCACCAATGATGTATTAACAACTTATATAGGTGCATTGGCAACTCACAAAGAAAACCACCAACACCCAATTTTTTTAGCTTAAATTTATTCTTATCAGGATATTTGGTGATTTTTATTTATTTTAGGGTGGCTTTCAGATGCTGACCCTTGGGATATTTGGAGGAGAAGTCAGAAATGCTTATTTTTCAAAAATACACTTCTGCTGTTGCTGTCCCCAGTTTGATGGGGCATAACTTATGGCAACAGGATTGAAGCACATGTTTCTTCATAGAAAGCCTTCAGTTCTGTGGCCACACTAAATCTGCCTCTTCATGCAGCCTGCTTTAACTGGAAAGGGTGAAAAAAAAAACACCAAACACCTGCAAGAATACACAGAGCACACATGAGGCATGAAAAACCACCCCCAATCCCCAGGACACAGTAAAAAAAAGTTTTAACCCCCTCCCCATCATTTAAAACCCACAATAAAAGGCATGCAAAGAAATCAGATGCCTACCTGTCCTCCTCAAATTGCTGGGAAACTGTTTGGAAACTGCTGAAAATTGCTAGAATGTCTTCTTCCACACCTCTGCACTCAAAGCCTCTTGCTGTCCAGAAGCCACTTGGTCAGAATGAGTCCTGAGTGCCTGTTTTAAAAATTTGACTCAGGGTTGCAATGCATCCTCGGTGCATTTTTCAAAAGGACTCAATGCCTACACGTTGTTACAAGGCTGCAAAGTACCCTGGCAGTATATTTTTTTGAAATTTGCCATATTGCTGTGCTTTTAAAAAGTTTTCAACTGTTATTTGCCCTATGAGGTATCCAACATGCAGAAGATTTTCCCTATTAAATTCATCCCATGAGGTTTTCCATAGGGAAAAAAAGTAGTACAAATTTTTCCTATTCCCAGAAATCACATTCGTCCTATGAATTTTTCATCGTAAGGGGCATTTGTCTTACTACGAGGTATTACTGTATATGTTGTTAAACGAGACAATGAAAATCAAACTTGGGGTAAAATTAATTAATTCTTCAAATTTAGTCAAGGGTCTGTTTTTGGACTTCCTTTTTTGTCCAGTTATCTAATTGTATTAGATAAATATAATACAATTAGATAACTGGACAAAAAAGGAAGTCCAAAAACAGACC
>JAHTLZ010000129.1:3594218-3658731 GCA_023846285.1 Phrynocephalus versicolor | reverse complement strand
AGTCCAGGAACATCTGGGGACCCACAGGTTGAGAACCACTGATTCAGGGGAAGCACTGAATGAATGTGAAAGAAGTAAAAGGAGTTTAGCTGAAGTACTCCTAATCCTAGGGAACCCACTGTGGGATGTGTTTTGTCTGGGCTGATGCAATCATCCTTTATTCTAGTAAAGGGTAAAATAACAAAAGAAACCCATGAACTAAAGAGACAAAGGGCTAAATGATGGCAATTAGGAGAATGGGGAAAATAAGAAAGATTATGAAAACAAGCCCAGTTGTTTACAGGATGGGGGGGGGAAGGGAAAGTTGAGAAATGGAAAACTTGGTTGGAGTATAGTTCACATAAAAGAAAATACTGTATAAGGAAAGTTAAGAGGCCTACCACAACATACATTCCTGAAGACATAACTTTGAATGAAAGCTTGGTCAATAGTAGCTTCGTTAGAATTATGGGGAAACCAGAAACTGCAAAGAGGCTTAACTTCTATGCATCTCACTGTATTTCGTGACTGTGATCACCGTTCTGGATAGATCTTATCCTTTGCATGTATATGGTCTCAGATTCAGTCCCTGGTATCTCCTTGCCTGAGAGTTGTTGGACACAGCAGCAACTTCTTAAGTTATCTTGTGAATGTGCTGAGAAAGCTAGTGCCCTGCAATATGCATTAAGTTGTGAATATTTTTAATGCAGTCAAAGTCTGAAAATGGATGTCTCACGTTTGGACTCTGTGCTTTTATTCAGCTTCCAGTATCTACTGTTTCAAGTCCACTCCATTTCTGTGTCAGTCCCAGAGGAAAATTATCCTTTTGTTTGTGTGTGACAGAAAAGGACTACTAATTTGTAGGCAGAAGAAGGACACCTCTCAGCTTCCCTCAGCTAGTGTGATGCCAGAACTTCTTTCTACAGATCTGCTTCTGCAACTACTTAAACAGGGAACTACTTCACACTCTTGACTGTCCAATTGGGACTTGGGGGCCTTTTATTCACCTTCCACCTCCTCCTCCAAGAGGATTTTATTTCAGACTCCAGCTGTGACATTTAACTCCTTGGTAACAGTGTTTCCTTGCAGCCACGCCGGACACATGGCCACGGACTTGTACAATGCTGTCTCTTCAGCTTGAATACGGAGATGATCACTGCCCCTAGAGTCGGACACAACTTGCACGCATGTGCGGGGGGAACCTTTACCATTAACAACACTACCACCAGTTCCAAAATGAAAGCCTTAGAATGGTTAAACCTTTTGTTAACTCACTCTTTACCCAAGCAGCCAGCATGGGTGTTTGTTGCTTGCTAACTGCCTCTGAAAAGTGAACAGATGTTTGTTGCAGCCTGTAAGGTAGATAGGGCATAAGTCAAACAAACAAACAAACCTGGCACTCACTCACTATTATGCACTCTGTCCCCTTCCCACCTGGATTGTGGAAGGCAGCCAATCATGACTAAGTTCCGATGAGAGAGATCCTTTTCCCCTCCTTGACTGACAGAAATGCTCTAACTGACATTCAGTTGGTACTCCCCTGTCAACCAGCCTCTTCATACGATCATGTAACCCGCTAACTTATACATATACAGACCTGTCAACTTTCCCGGAATAGCTAGGAAACTCCAGTTTTTCCTCCTTTTCCCCGTCATCTTCCTGGGGCATGAATTTTCCAAGAAATATCCTGAATACCCCCACCCTCTCCTCTCTGAGAGAGAACAAGTGAGCGGCGTGCCAGCTGTGCACTGTTTCCCCTTCACCCAAGCAGGGCAGTTCAAAGCGGGAGGGTGGCGCGGTCCCCCCACCTGCCGCCCAGATGAGTGGTGCAGCGGCTGTGCGCCTTGCCTGTCTGCGGCCCGGGCCAGAGGCTGCAGCAAGCTGAAGGGGTGGAGCAAGGTAGGGGAAGAGGGGGTGAGCTGGTGTGGCAATGGCAAATGGGAGGTCTGTGGTGCCGGCAATCCCCGACCCTCACCCTCCCACTGCCCTCCTGCTCAGGTCCCTTGCCGTCTCTTCCCCACTGCTGCCTACCCGCCCGCTGCTCCTAAGGCCGGACTCCGAAGAGCCCAGAGCTTCACCTCATGCCAGGGACGCTGGCTAGGTGGCCGGGTAGATGCCCCCCTCCTCCGCCTCTTCCCCCCTCGTCCACTCATCCATCGTCACCCCTGGCTTGCCTGCTCTGTGGCGAGGGAGGGTGTGAGCAGGGCACTCAGCGGTGCTGATCAATGGGGTAGCTTCTTCCCCCCACCCCACCCCACCTGCCAACATGCTGCTTCTAAGTCAGGATTGCCCAAGGCTTCACCTCACACCAAAGCACAGAGGGGTCAAGCCAAGCACACAAATCAATCAGACAACACGGGTTACGCTGGGACCATCGGGCACATGGTCCCTCAATTCCCTATCCTCAATATACTTAAGTGGCTACCCTTCAAGCAATTTTCCACCTTCATCACCACTGGAACTACCAAGTGTTTTCTGCTCATGTGGCCATGAGCAGTCAGAGGGTGTGTGGGTGTGCGTGCCCCCCTCTGGCATCACAAAAAGAAGCCCTGGGATCTCTGGCCTTAGAAGCAGCCAGAGGGGTGTGCATGTGTGTGTGCATGCTCACGCATGCATTCTGCCTCCCTCCTTTCCTCCCAGGTTAGTGGTGAGCAAACTTGACAGGTATGCACATACACCATAAGTGCAGACACAATCAACATAAAGGTATTTGGAGCAATCCTATTGGGAATGGAGAAAGGAGAAAGGGACAGTGTGGAAAGTAGTTGCAGGAATGGTGACAGGTCAACAGGGGAGTAGGTGCAATACTTGCCCAGGAGCTGAAAACCCATGCTATGCCGCTGTGTCCATTCCTCTCTTTTTTGATGATGCCCCTGATAAATGGCTTGTTCGCTGCCTGATTTCAATGCAATCCAAACAAAACATGAGATAAGGTTAGGTAAATTCCAGGTTTTTAGATCATGGATTGCGCTTTCTGCTCACCTGAGTTGTTATTTTCATGGAAGCCATTATCAAGACGAAAGCCAAACAGCTGATAAAGGTTTTGGGGTATAATGTGAAAAATTGCTCAAGCCCAATATTTCTACAGATTCAGACCTTCCAAAGGCACAGTTAAGATTAGTTAGTGCACAATGGTTAAATCAAATGCTATAAATTGCAGCAAATCCAATGAAGAATACATCAAGTGAAGCCCATTGAAAGCTTTCCAGAGTGCAGGCTCCTGTGTGGAGAACCAGAACTCAATGAGTCCAACCTTCCTTTTGAAATCATGGAGATCTAGTTCACTCTGTGTCTTGCCCTGGGAGGAATAGGAACATGGGGACATTAAATATTAAAGCTGCCCCCCCATCTCCACACCCAAACGCTCCCCTCCCTAATTAAATGGTCAACTGCTAGGAAGAGGTCAAAAGGCTGTTAGCCCTGCTTTTGGGGCATATATTTTAGAATTCTTGCCAACTGGCATTGTTTTGTGGAGAAATATGGAATAAATTTTTGAACTCCTCTGTGAACACTACTGGAGTGCCTTATGTAGATGAACTCCCACATTCTATTTCTAAAACCTCTAAGAATAAAAAAGTGTGTTGGAGGAAGAAATTTGTTACATATATGTCTGATGCAATTGGGCATTGGATAGATTTATGGTTTCCCCAACTGCATGTTGCTCAGTAACATTTTAAGTTGGAGACAGGTGGTATTTTTTGAGCAGAGTGAGTGTTTGTTAACTACCAGAGTTTTTGTTCCTGTCAGAAGCAACACAGTACAATTAATAAACATATCAGATAATTTTCTGCCACTGATGGGCAATATCATGATCATTTGAGCCAGCTGGTATCAAGTCTTCCATGGTACTAGTTAAAGGGCATAGACTAAACTGACAGAGGTGTGTGTGTGTGTGTATGCGTGCGTGTGTGTGCTGTCAGGTTGGAACCAACTTAGAGCTTCGTGCTTTTAAGGTAAATGAGATAAGGAATAGTTTTACCAATTCCACTCCCCTATCGAGTTTCCATGACCTAATGGGGATTTGAACTCTGTTCTCCAGAGTCTTAGTCCATCTCTCTATCTACTGTACAAGCCATTCTCAATCTTTACTTTCATTATAGTCCCCTAGGAGCTCTTCTCAGGTTTCAGCTCCCCTCTACCTGAGTCAAACAGGGATACAACATGAACAGATAAACATACAGAGACGCGGCAACGCCTGTGTGTGTGTGTGTGTGTGTGTGTGTGTGTGTAAGAGAGAGAGAGAGAGAGAGAGAGAGAGAGAGACCCAAGCGAGGCGGCGGCCCGGGGCTCCGGCAAGAGGTGAGGGGGGGAATTCCCGGTGCGGTCCCCCAACCCCCGCCCCAGGCCAAGCGGCGCACCCCACTCCCTCCCCCCACCCCCGCGACCACCTCCGTCCGACCACCTGCGGCCGGCTGGGGAAAGAGGGAAGGAAGGAGGGGAGAGGAGGGGCACCCTTACCTGGGACCTGTCCACCGCCCGCCCGCCCCCGTCGCCCAAAAAAACCGCCCCCTGTTGCCCAAAAAACCCACCATAGGAATGCATTGAAACGGATTAAATCCAGTTTCAATGCATTCCTATGGGAAATGACAATTTGTACAACGTAAAACTTGTATAAAGTAATTTAATTCGGAACGAATTAATTACGTTATACAAGGTACCACTGTATAATAATTTATTACTGAACATCAAGAAAACATCAACATGCTGATATACTTGACAGCACTTTTAAAAAGACTGTATGAAATTAAAATTTAGGCCTAATGCACTCCATGAGCTTTTTCTAATAGAGTTATTGTGCCAGGCTCTAAACTAGACCATGGCAGTCAGAGGTCAACTCTTATTGCAAGATCAGTTCTGGATTTTGTCAAGGAAACTACCTTGCTGAATTCACATTCAACCAAATATGTTGAGGAAAAGGCAATAAAAACTTTGGGGGCTTTCTTCCACAGTGTTGGAAATTGATCACTCTTGATCCAAAAAATCATTTTGAAACTGACTGAACTCACTAGTGGAGTTTACTGATGCAGATTGGGCAGAAGACATACCTGGTCGTAAATCTACTAGTGGATATGTATTTTTCTATGGGGGTGGTCCTATAAACTGGATTAGCCTCAAGCAAGGTAGTATAGCTCAGTCATCTACAGAGTCAGAGTACATGTCAGCTGCAGCAGCTTGTGATGAAATTGTATGGATCAAGCTTTTGCTTACAGACCTCAAAGCAGATGAGCCTACTCCAATTACACTGTATGAGGATAATCAAAGTTGTATCAGACTATCATTATCAGAAAAGACAGGTTGGAGTATAAAGCATATTGATGTCAAACGTCATATTATAAGAGAGATGCAAAGTGAAGGATTGGTACAATTGATGTATTGTCCTACTAAGGACATGATTGCTGATATTTTGGTGAAACCTCTGGCTAAAGAGAGATTTCAGTATTTAAGGAAAAAAGTTGAATCTAATTTTCAATACTCACATGAATGGCTTCTCTGACTCCTCTCTCAAACCACCTATCTTCTCTGTCTAATATGTGTACATTCATGTGAGTATTGAAAAACCCTCTCTCAACAGAGGTGGGGGGGGGCTTAGACACAGTCTATCTGCTACTTATCAGGCAATGATTTCAACAATCCGCAGACAAATAAAAATACTTCATACCTCCACCACGAAGGCTATAGCTAACGACCCATACTTTATGGGTTTCAGCACCTTAGGCCATTTGCCACCTAACAGTGTATTGAGGCTATTGTCCACCTAATGAGTCTACTCAGGCCATTGTTCATCTCATGAGCCTATTTCAGATCAGGATGACATGAGCTTAAAGTGAACTATAAAATGGAGGACTCACAACTAGCTTTCCTCAGACTAACGAAGCTATTTGGGTAAGCAGCAAAACTTTCAATCTCTCAGGAAAAGAAGTCCAGTTGCCATGACTCAACTTCCAGATAAACTCACCTGGATGACAGAATCTTCATAGACATACTATTTAATTTCCAATGTTCTTGCTGTTTTTGTAGCTGTTGCCATATTGGTTGATAGCCAATACAGCTGTAATCAAATCCATTCAACCACCATTGCAAATCAGGTTTATTGTCAAAATTTACAGACTTTCAGCTGTTTGCACTGAACAAATCAAACAAAACCAATTGAAATGCCTCTGCACATTGAATGCTTCAAGTGGCTTCCCCTATTTTCTACTGGAAATGCAACTCTCAATAAATTCTGCTCCTCAGAATTTTTCAACCTCCTGAACAGAATTCCTCACAACAGCACAAATAGGCAAAATGGGTTTTGTCTCAAGCATGCCTGAGGCATTTAATCAAGGACTTAATTAATTGCACCAGGTGTGCTTGAGCTAGAACACATGAAATGCCTGAAGTGGCTATGGGGTTTGTGGAATATCATGTTTGACTCCATGTTAGAAATATGGCCAAGTCAAAAGAATAGTCCCAAAAGTTCAGAGAAGAGATCATCACCCTTCACAAACAAGGAACAGGATGCAAAAACAAAAACAAAAACAAAAACAAAAAACATAACAAACACACTGATTGTCGCTGGAGAACAGTAGTTACACTACTGGGATAGAACAGAAAAAGGAACCTATCAATGGCTACAACTAGATTTCTGAGAAGGTGAGTTGAAAAAATGCCCTCATATGACTGCCAAAGATCTGCAGCAAGACCTGGTGGCAACAACCAGTGAGGTTTCAGTTTGCACAGAGAGGCATGGTCTCCTTGCCAGAACGCCAAGAGGGACACCACTGCTGACCCAAAAGCACACTCAAAGTCATATTAATAAACCACGGAAGTTTTGGGATGCTGTTCTGTGGAGCAATGAAACTGGAGTTTTTCAGCCCAATGGATCAGCGGTATGTCTGGAGGAAGAAGAATGAAACAAAGACTGAAACGTTAAGCCTGGTGGTGGCTCGGTGATGCTTCTGGGGGTGCTTTGTATCCTCTGGTACCGGGAACCTGCAGCGTATGGAAGGCAAGATGGATTCCTTGAAGTATCAGGAAATCCTAGAAGAAAACATGCTGTCTGTGAGGAAACTGCAGCTTGGGTGCCATTGGATATTCCAACTGGACAATAACCCTAAGCATACCCCCAAATTCCACCAGGGTGAAGTTGCAGAAGAAGTCAGGGAAGATTCTACAGTGGCCATCACAGTCACCTGACATGAACCCCCATAGGAAATCTCTGGTGGGTTTGGAAGAAGGTGGTTGCAGCATGCAAGCTGAAGAATATTTTGAGGCTGTGGCTCAGGAGGAATGGGCTATGATTCAGAATGCTGCCAGAAGCAGGTGTCTGGCTATGCATCTAATTGGAACCGGTCATAACAGCAGAAAGGTGCTCTACTAAGGACTAAAGATGCCTGCCATGAAGGGCTTGGATAATTTTGAGTGTTCATTAAATTTGCATTTTCAGTTGAATTCCGGGAAACCACTTGAAGCATTCTTGTGCTTAACTATTTCAACTGCTTTTGATTTGTTCATTGTTAACAGTTGATAGTGTATAAAATTTGACAATAATGCTGATTTGCAGTGGGGGTTAAATAATTTTGATTACAACTGCATGTATGTCTTTGCTAGCAAATCAAAATGTGTCTTTCCCCCTGTTTTCAGTGCACATGTACAGCAAGGGAATAAGCCAAATCAAGTTATCATTATTTTTCTCACCAGCTGTTTATTTTGTACATCAGGGCTGTTCAACTTTGAACAGGCCGAGGCCTACCTTTTCTGGCCCAAACTGCCTGAGGGCTGCTACACTAAAGCCTCTATTTACGGATTTTATCCGTTCCGAGCACATGCTCGTAAGTTAAAAAAATTGTAAGTAGAGCAGTGGTTTCCCATAGGAATGCATTGAAAACCAATTATCCGTTCTGGGGGGAACAGATTTCAATGTGCCATGGCCCTTGAACTGCCCTGCTCAGCTGAGACAGTGGGCTGGTAGACCCAGAACTTTGCTGGGGCAATGGGGGTCCTTGGGATGGGGGGAGGGGTGGAGAACGTATCCCCTCAATTTTTTTATTCATGGCCTGTGGGCTACTTTTGAACCCTTTGTGGGCTACCGGTAGCCCACGGTCTACCTGTTGGGCAGGCCTGTTGTAGATTATATCTATAACTATAACTTTTGGATTGCAAATTTTCTAAAGAGCATTCGCAGCAGTTTGCAGGCATCCCTGAATTGCAGGAAAGGCCTTTCTAAAGTGGCATTTTGTATAGTATTTAGGCAGATTCATTTGCACATAGAAGTCTCTAATTCCTTGTTTTAAAACAGATTAAAATTTGTGGGGCCTGACAGCCAATGGTTTTTGTGTACTGTATAAGATGAAGGTGTAGTGAGGGTGCAAGATTCACTGAGAGCAAGAGGTCAGCATTTATGGCTTCCTGGAATAGAGTTGAGGAACGCTAATGAAGTGTCTGGGTTGTTTTTTTTTTTTTTTACAATACTGTATGTTCTTTGCAGTGCCATCGCTTCCATCTTGAGAGCTTGGCTAGACCAGTGCTCAGAAGACTTTGAGGAGCCACCCGAGTACCTGTGTTTGAAGAAAATACTGGATTATCTGGCACAGACAATGCCGGGGTCAGAACTAGAAAGAAGGGCTCACAGTTTGTTGGAGCAGTTCCAGACACAAGATGTAGTCGACCACAGTACGTATGTTGCCTCCTGTATTCAGAGCTCGAAAAAGTTACTCTTCTGGACTGTGGCTCTCAGTATGCTGCATGGAGAGTCTGGAAACTTTAGCATGAAAAAAAAATACAGTTTCCAGGGTCTGCTTCTGTTGTCTCAGAAGGTGTGATAGACCAGGTTTTAATAATCTGAATGTTATTTAACTGCATATATTGGTACTTTGGATTTCATAATGTCTAATACTGATTGGCCAATACAGTAGTTGCGTTGTCAGACAGCACCAGTTCCATCCTTTGAACTAAAGTCGTTCATGACTGAGTTCTCTATTTTCGCTTCATAGCACAGTGAGAGTCCAACCAGGCACCACTTTGTCAAATGTCCAGTGCTTCTCGCTGAAAATTAGAAATTGTATTATAAATGTTCTAAGAGATTTGTGCTGCTTTGAAGATGTTGACACGATCACTGGCTTCATGGCAGTGTGGACATCAAGTCAATTGGCAGCTGCCCTCTCCTTAATCAGAATTCTCACTTCCAAAATAGCTTGCTAATGTTTGCTTCCTGTGACGGAGGGGTTTTTTTTTTTGACTGTTGCATTTGGGTCATGAAATGTCTTTCCTTAGCTACTGTCATGACAAAGGAAGTGTCTGTGCTGTTTTTTCCTATCTAAGTGCTGCACTGCTGACATCCAAGGACAGAGGGAAAATTTATGTTCCCAGGTCAAAGTGCCACTGGAACAATTGTGAACATTGGTGATACTGGAATGCTGTGCACAGTGTCAAGCCTGACAAATAGCCTTCCCCCCCTCACGTTTTCCTGAGACAAAATGTTTCCTGTGGGCATAATTAGCACAACTAGAAGTGTGCTGGAACTTGTGGAATGAACATAACAACATCGTCATCAGCTTTCATAGAAAAGTGGAAGGATATGGCTAGGAAGTGATGTTACATGATTTTAAAAAAGAGTCAATATTAGTGCTTCTGTTTCCCTTAAACCTCCCCTAACTTGAAGTTAGGACTGAATTATGCTGTTAATCAGACAGCATGGCACCAAAGAGAATCGCTTACTTATTTCCCAAAAGGCTGACCGCATGACATCTAAATACAGTCTTCTCATCAAAAATTCCAGAGCCACCAAGTGTTGCTAATTTGTGTCTAATTATGTTCTTTTTCTGGATTTGGTTCCAGGAGATCAAACAAAGAAAGCTCCCAACACTGTGATCTATAATTAGATCTCGACAGGGTGGCTGTTGGTTCCCACAGAACCTCCCTAGGTGCAGTGGAGAGGCTACTAGAGAACTCTTGCCTCTGCAGTTTCCTGGTGAAAAGACCAAAGGGCTTCTTAGCTGAACTGCAGATGTTTCTGTGAGAGCAGTTAATCTAGGTCGTGAACACATAAAGGAAATTAACCCTTTTGCTACTTGCAGGGACACGCAAGCCCCAGTAAACTGATTTCAATTTGCATATTCTGAACTGAAAGGGTTAGTAAAAATAAAATAAGAATGTGAGTAGTTGACTGCAGCTGCTTTTTGCTTGTATTATATTATGCGTAAAGGCATCTGATCTTTTTTTTTTTGTTTCTATTTTGAAACATTTCCTGTTGTGTAGTGACACCAGCTGTGGCAGATTGCCAATATCTCGAGTCGATGCTTCAGTTTTGGCTTGTGCTTGACTCTCACACAATGAAATAAATCTGAAGTAAAAGCAGGGACTCTTGAATTAGCCCCAGTCTGTCACTTGTGATGATGTAACTGTCTGGCTCCGAAAGACCGACATCACAAGATTCTGGCCTTTATACTCACTCGCTCGGCTCATGTTACAAAACAGAAATGGTGTACATTTTGTTCCTCACAAATAGGACTGGTTTGCTTAACGATTAACATTTCTAAGGGTTTAGAACACAATCGGGTCATTTGTGTGACACAGGGAGGATTGAAAGAACAGTGAAAGTAGATCTGTGAGGGTGGGGTACCTGCATATCCAACATACTTATCACACAGTGCAGTGCTTTTAAAGTGGAGGGCATTTTCTGAAGCTGCTTCTTATAAGTTAGGTCAGAAGGTCAGGCAGTAAGCAACTGAAAAATTTTGCTGGGTCACCAAATGTCTTCCTTACTGACCACAAGGCACATAATGGGATCTTTGTAGATGTTTCCGTGTAATTTCTATGTATAAGCACCGCAAATAAGACATGATGCTGGCCAGCTTACCTGAAAATGCATCAATAGCTAGGAGCATTGAGAGAAATGTAGAACAAATCAGAGGGGGAACTTTGTGTAGGTCAGAACCAACCAAAAAAAGAAGAAACACAAGAGTTACAGTGTAATTCCTCAAGTTTTTCTTCCTGATTTAGGCTAGTATCCTGTTTGGCATCCATCGTGCTGTTATACCTATTAGAAATTGCCGTCTTGAAATTAACTGGGAGCAATACTTGTAGAAGGACACTTTAGCTACTTCTTGGGACAATCCCAATAAAAAAGGAAAAAGAAAAGAAAAAGAATCCAGCTGCTCACAAAATTCTGTTGCATGACAGAATGAACACATTGAATACCTGCCCGGTTTGCTACTGGCGTTTATCTCTGTTGAGTTCAAGGTGGCATGCTTGTCACTCTTCTCCCCTCTTCTTACAGCAGAGATGTATGGTAATTCAGGCCGAGAGAGAATGGCCAAAATCACCCAGTAAATATCTTGGCTCAACATGGATAGACTCTGGATCTCCAAAGTCCCAGTTCAGTGACCCAGTTCAGGGAACATTCTGAAGAGTTAGACTAGTGGTTCTCAAACCTTTTTTTTTTTTTACCGTGGCACCCTTGTCGGGCTAAAAAAAATTCATGGCACAGTTACCCTTAAAGCGGTTTGAATACTTAGGAAAAGAAGAAAAAACAGTGCAAATTTAATGCTCTGTCTTGTAAAACGAGCACCGGGTACTGAGCGGCAGTGAGGAGGCAGTGGCCGCCAGCGCTTTGCTGCCATGGCTGCTGGGCCTTGTGGCAGGCCCAGCAGTGGCTTCTGACCTGCTGCAGGCCTGCATCCAGCCTCTGGCCCTCACAACAGGATTGTGCCCAGCCACTGGCTTCTGGCCCCCAGCTTCCAGCCACTGGCGCTGAACTCCGGCCCCTGTTGCTAGCTGCTGGTGCTGCCGGCTCTGCTGCTCCGGCCACTGGCTACCAGCCCCCAGGGCTCCCGGCTACCCGCTGCTGGTTCTGCTGCTGCAGCCGCTGTGGCTGCCAGCTAGTAAACCAAAGCAAATTTCCCCATAGGAAGTACTGTAATGAAAACTTATATGATTCATTATGGGGTGAGGGGCCCCTGATGGAATCATCTGACTTTCTATTACAGTATTACCTATGGGGAAATTTGCTTTGATTTACAAGTAATTTGGTCTACAAGCATGTTTCCAGAATGGATTATGCTCGTAAACCATGGTATTAATGTAATCTGTTCTTAAACTCTTTCATATATCTTTTCCCCCAGGCTTTTAGAATCATTGCATTTGAGGATTTGTCATGTATCTACTCACACTGGTTGTCTTGTTCAGCCACTAGCTGCTGCTGTTGTGTTACTTTTACGTTTTTTCTTCCAATCTGGTATAGCGTTAGAGCAAAATGACAGATAGGAAAAATGTAATAAGCTTTTTCTGTTCAGTCCTACACATGCAAAGAGACAGACAAATAGAAGGTAAAGGTAAAGGTAAAGGTAAAGTTTATTGTTACGGCATCAAGCCAGACATAAGATAAAATAGAATAGAATAGAGCAGAATAAGATACAATATAAAAACATTAGCTAGAAAGTTTAAAAACTGCCAAACATTACAGTGATCAATATATAAAACAAAAAGTTATTTTTAAAAGCCTTTAAGACAACAGATATAACAATATAAAACAAGGTTTAAAAGCTCAGCTATCTATCTGTTGCTGTGACATGCCGCCCAGAATTTTGCCACCAGTTCAGTAGTAGTCCAACTTTGGTCAATTAGCAATAGATTACAATAGTCCGAGTCCGATTGGCCTGCCATATCTTTTAAGAGTGGTGTGATGTATTTTGCCCGGGTCTTTTTATGCCTACTGCATCTGAGCATCATATGCTCAATGGATTCTATCTCATTAGAGCCACAAGGGCAGAGTCTCTGTTCCCTCGGGATGCTCTTAAATCTGCCTTCCAGCACTGCAGAAGAGAAAGCCTCACACCTGGCCAGAGTAAAGGCTTTCCTAAACTTGTACATCTCCAGCTGTGACAGATAGGCCATCGGGAGTGAGCGATATTTATGTGTATCTAGAACTCTAAAATTGGGGCAACTACTGAGATCTGCCTGTCTCTCCATATCCATTATTCTCTGTTTAAGGACTGATTTTGCTTCATCCCATTGCATGCTCAAGATTGCTTGGGAAGAAAGACCCAAAGTTTGCAATTTATTTAGGACTGATTTTAACCACTTAGATTGGAAGTTGTCCACTAAAAGTAGATGGGTTAATCCCTGCAGTTGGAAGTTTATCTTAAGCCAATATTGTAGAGAAGTTAATGTAATTTTAGCTATCATTGATAGCATATCTGTCTCTAAACGAATGTATGCATTTGTTACACATCTTGGGATTTCAAGAATTGCTCTAAGGAATTTAGAGTGGACCCGCTCTATAGGGTCAAAACTACAAAATGCAGGCCCAATGAAGGTGCCATAGAGCATCTGGCTGACCACCTTTGCCTGAAAGAGTCTTAGGGCTGCTGGGATATAACGACCCCCTTTGGAGTGGTAGAACCTTAAGATGGCATTTGTTGTTCTTTCACCGTGGTTAACTGCATATTGGATATGGGCATTTCTAGACCCAGTAGATTGAAGGGCCATACCTAGGTATTTAAAACAGGAAACCTGTTCCAGGGATTGCCCATTAATGAACCAAGACCTTTTCTTTTGTCTTCTAAATAGAAGAAAGAAAGAAAGAAAGAAAGAAAGAAAGAAAGAAAGAAAGAAAGAAAGAAAGAAAGAGGGGAGAGAGAGAGTGGGGGGTGTCACACTGAGCAACACTCACAAATGTGTGGAGAAGGAAGAAGAGCAGGGACACTCTAGCCAGGGCTGAAACTGACCAGAAACATTTTGACATGATCTGCTTTTCTAGGATTTTTTGTAAATAACAGACATTCTTGAATTGATCATAGAGAAACTGAATATTTTTATTGCCACTTGGGGTCTCCTAGATGCATTTTTGCAACTGTCATTTTCAAGGCTGTAGCTGGCATAGGCCCCTTGAAAGTTCTCCTGAACATATTTTTCATAACCCCAACAGATGACATTCATGACACCTTTGCCATTGAGGAAGAAGCAGAGGCCTGTGGAATGGAGGAGTTCTCTTCTTTCCCCGAAGATCTTGTGGCAGAACAATTGACCTTCATGGATGCCGTAAGCATAAAATACATTCCAGACTAATAATGAAATATTTGTTTTCACTCTTTGTTATATCATCTACCTTTTCAATAAGTGGTGCTCAAGATAGTTAGTGGTTGGATAGATAGTTAAAACCTGAAAACAGAGAGGTAAAATCTTATAAAAAATAATTAGTGTAAATTAAAGGTGAAAGACAACACCTATTTGAATATGTCGCAGTGTTTACAATGGCTATAGGAACTGTCTCGTGAGATCCAAGGTCTGTCTTGTGAGATCCAAGCTCTTCCTGCATTGATAAAATGTCTGGTCTATTTTTTTCTAGGAATTATTTAAAAAAGTAGTACCACATCACTGTTTGGGGTGCATCTGGTCTCGGAGGGATAAGAAAGAAAACCAGCACTTGGCCCCCACCATCAGAGCAACCATTTCTCAGTTCAATGCTGTGACCAATTGTGTTGTTAGCACCATCTTGAGTGATAAAGAGTTGAAAACACAGCAACGAGCGAACATCATAGAGAAGTGGATCAATATTGCACAGGTAAATATCCATTCTGTTTGTCTCACTGGGATTTTCAAAGAAAGCAAGGTGCACAAATGCCATGACTGTTCTAATTCTTCTGGGGTTTTTTAATGGAAAGTGTCTGGAGAGTTATTGTATTCTAACCTTACAACATCCTTAAAAGTTAAGCTATGTGGCTCAAACATGGAATATGGGGAAATAAACATGCTTCTTCCATGCATGGTTGCAAGAAAAAAGTTATGTGTGGGGAACATCTGTTTTGAGATGGAAGTGTAGTATTTTGCCTATTCTATGTCCTTATGAGTACTTAACGGCTTATATCTCAGGCTGCAAACATTCTCTTTCCTCTTTGTACATTTGTACTCTGTGTTGTCCCTCCAGGGCTCAACTCAAAACTTTTTGAATTGAGTTTGGCCTTTAGCATCATAAGGAATCCAGAAACAACCATTTTAGCTGCAATGGCTGTCACAGACATTGTGGCCAATCAGCCTCTTTATGGGAGACTCTTTATGAGTGCAGTCTGTTGGCAAGGACGGTGCATGTTTGATTGCACTGGAACGGGTGGATTTACTGGGAGGAATTGCTCCAGCCTGCCCCCCAAAGTGGGAGCCCTGTTGTGGGAGCAACACAAGCCAGCTTGGGCATGGATCAGAGCTAGGCGGCAGTGCTGTTCCCTGTACGTCCTGTGGCTGCTGGGAGATAACTGGCATGGGATGGTGCCACAGGCAGCTCAGAGCGCCAGCTGTGTCCTCTCAATTAGAGCCGGGGGGGGGGGGAGAGGCATAGGCACCATTCACTATAGCTGGCCATAGTTAGAGTTTTTTCTCATGATGTTAGAATCTGTTACTACTCCAAGTGCTTCCATTTATTTTGAGCAGGGATTGGGGGAAACTCAGGGCTCCCAAGCTACATGTGCCGCCCCACTAGAAACAACCACCCTTAAGAGTGTACTCACTTTTGTTGCCAGCATTTTAGACATTAATGGCTGTGTGTTGCATTATTTTAAGAGGACAGCACATTTACAATGTTATACAAGCTGTATACTCACTGCTTTACATTATAGCCAAGTGTCATTTCTTCAGTATTGTCACATGACCAGATATACTAAAATATTTACGAAATGTGAGGAGGCGTACTCACTTCTGTGATATACTGTATTTTTGGTTGCAGTCTCATGCCCATCCCTTGAACTATTCATGTGATCAGCAAGTGTGCTGTGTAACTTGACAGTTTCTAAGCTATTTAGTAAAATCAACATGTTTTTGCAAAGACAATCCTTAATTCTCTTTAATTTGGCTACAGAGGGCCACTTTCACTGGCCCTTTGACTGGAAAACTGGAAGAAATAAAATAGAGTCAACAGTGTTGTTACAAAAGAAAAAAGGTTAAAGTGTGAAAACGCAAGTATAGTTCCAAAACCTGTACGAACAGCTTTCAGGAGTCAGGAGGAGGAAAACAGTTTTCCCTTTTATTTCTAAGTACTGTATTTGTTTAGGTGAGTGTTTGAATTCTTTTTTTCCAAGCAGATGCAATATTTAACCCACATTCATCTTTTCATCATGCAGGAATGTCGGATCCTAAAGAATTTCTCCTCTTTAAAGGCCATTGTTTCAGCACTACAGTCGAATCCCATATACCGACTGAAGAAGTGTTGGGCAAGTGTCTCAAAGTAAGCCTCTCTTACTTTCTTCTCTGTTGGATTGAGCAGCCTCATTCACATCTGCTGGCCTCGTTAGTCCTGGGAGTGACTGTGGTCCACGTGGATGGGAGGAGCAGGGAAATACTGTAGCTGTTCTTGGATAAGGAAGACAAAGTTCCTGTACAGTTGCTAGGCTGGTGAGCTGGTAGCAAAGCCAGATTTTGGAAGAAATTAGCCCTAAGTAACATAGCTAGGCAAACTGTTTATCTTTGGGCTAATGAGTAATGCAGTTAGTAGTTAAAAGTTACTATGCATGTATAGTAAGCAATAGGATTCCAGAATTCTTCAAAATCCTGAGATATGTTTTCACAATCTTATTCTGATAGAATCAGATTCTGACAAGCATTTTCGTCCTGTGGAGAAGACTGAAGAAATGGTTAGGTGGGGCTAAATGCTGTGAGATTATGGATCTGGTAGGGCTTTTTGAGAGGCTCCCTGGCAGAGCCTAAAGAGCAGAGACTGCCAGACTTCTTGTCCCTTGCTGCTCTCATAGATGCAAAAATGGGAGGCCGGATCATGGATCGTACACCTCATGCCTTCACTAGAAGATAGTAGTAACATGGGGAGTCTCAAAGGCCAAAGCTGCTCATTGCTATGTCTTCCTATGTCTAGCAATCTTCTGTTCGTTCCATTTTCCTTCCTTGCAGGGACACCATGACCGTATATGAAGAGCTGTCGGCAGTTTTCACAGACCATGACAACTATCTAGCAAGCCGAGAACTGCTCATGAGGGTAAGCATCACATGGCCGTGGACTACTAATGTAGGGCTTTGTAACCTTTTGACCACTGGACTAAGCTCTTTCTTGGGATGGCCTCTAGCAGATTATTGGTACGGGTAGAAGTCTGTTAACAGGCAGTGAAGGCAGGTTTGGGAACTGCATTATGGGAATGAAAATATGGGCAAACAGGTCTCTGTGTAGGATGTCCTTTCTCTTGCTCCCTCCCATGTCCTTACACTGATGATCAGTATCGTTTCTTCCATTCAGACCTTTCTGCTACTAGATCTCACACATACTGGCAATCTGTAGGAGCAAAGAGGAAATACCAATGAGGGGCTATTCTGATTTGGTAGCTCACTTTAAAATAATCAATAAAAATTATTTGGGTAGCCATCCAGCAGTCATGGTGGCTGAGTGGCTCTTGGACCAAGGATGGGAAATGTTAAGAAATGAACAAATATTGGTACAATTTAGAACCATCCTCCTGGCAAGGAGAAAATGAACCACTTGCCAAGGCAAATGAATTGATGTGGGCTGTGCAGCACGTGCTCCAAAAATTATGAAATGATATGTGTAGCTAAGGTTCTTTTTGTGGGCATGGTTGCTTTGGCCCAAAGCCTGGCCTAGAGAGCAATTGTGAAAAGATAAACAGCTAAAGGGTCAGAATGGAGGAAGATGACATCGGGGGTGGGAGCATGGATCAGTTAAGCATTCTGTGTCTGTCTGCCAGACAATGTGCACCTTGGATTCTGGAAACAAAACGCAGGTCTGTACGGAGACAATACCTTCACATGTGTTGAAAAGATTTCTGCTGTTGTCATGACAGCTCCGTAGTTATTGTAGGAGGTCTTGGGAACAGAAGGGTTTTATGTTGAGTAAAAGTCATTTTGGCAAGACCAACCAATAAAATTATATGTTGATGTTCTCTCACACAATAGAGAACACTTATGGTTATAAGTAGTGATGGAATCTTTATAGGAGAAGAGAGAACAGTTTGTATCAGTCACTTTGGTCTCTCCATAACTTCCTTGCTAGTATGAAAACTGTTATTAACAGAGAGGTGTGATACAGGGGGCTGTGATCATGGTACCGGCATAAGCAAGACTGGGAAGAAAATAATATTAATAATAATAATAATAAAGTCCTAGAAGCTAGGCAGAAATTGTAAATCCTGCCAACACAACAGGATTTGAGGCACATATGGTATGAGATAACTCTTAGGGAAGTTTTTCTATTGTCTGGGAAATGACAGGAGATAATAGCAGTGGTGGTGGTAAGGAAACACATCAAAAAAAGATGCAGGGCAAAACAGGGTGGATTTGATTTAAATCACTAGTCAGTGTGGTTCGATTTAAATCATGATCTTCTACATAAAGATTCATTTTGCTGGAGTTGTTTTAATCTTAATATTTACAACCCAATGAAGGTTTCATTTTTAGAATAATAACTTTTCAGATTAGTTTTATGGTTATATCAGAAAAATTACTGATTTGGTGGTTATATACATAGATAGATAATTATGAAATTATTGCAAGGTGAACTACCTCCAGTTTAATAGGTTAATCATTCATATTTGGACAACTGTTCTGTTGTAGTTTGTTGGAAGGAGAAGGACCAAGGCAGCTATACCAATTGTTTCCACAGCAGCCCCATTTGCCCATTAATCTTTAGTTTACCTATCTCTGAGCTCCTTTTAAACTGTGGACAGCTTCACTCCTTGGTTAATTACACAGAAAGGCTTATTTCATCTTGCAAACCATTGGACCAAACAGTTACTGCCCATTTTTGCTTAGTGTTCTGGTTTTGTAAGAACTAGAGACCTGCATTAAAGGAAAACAAACACTTAGAAGCAGGATCAGCCAATGGGCTGAAATGTCGACAGGGTATGTATGAATTAAATCCAACAAAATCCAGTTAACTGGGTAACCCTAACTGAAATGAAGCATCAAATCACCTTATGATTAGATTTACAGTTTAAGACTGTATCCTAGAGGACAACAGTGTGTTTAAGCAAGCAGAAGTATGAAGAAAGCAATTAACGTTGGAAGACTGCTTCAAAATGTTTGCCCAAAAGAGAGGGAAAGGACACAAGAAGATGATGTGCAAAGAGCAACAATTAGGGCAAGTTATTGAAGTTTTTTTTCTTTAAATGTATCAAGAGCCCCCCCCCCCCAACTGCCAGGGAGATTGTGGGAACCTTCGGTGAAAAGTATGTGAAAGGAGCACTGCAAGATTCCAAGGCAGCTCCATGCATTTCCTGCATCATCAGCCTTCATTATGAAAGAGAAGGGTGGAGAATGACCTCCTGGATATTGGAAAAGGCATTGTTCTCAGCAAGGGCTTCTGAGAAGCTGTGTCAAATTGCTGATCCCTATGTGGAGATAAAAGCTATCTAGTGGCAATAAGTTAATCAGTATCCGTCAACGGATCAGAAAGTGTTGTGAAGTCCCATCCATCCAGTTGTTGGGAAAGTAATCTACAGGGACCGATGGAATGCAAAAACAAAATTTTCATTTCCTGTCTGCCTCTTCATTTGTCAGCAGACCAGAGATACTGGTACATTTTTAGTGTACATATAAGAAAAAACATACCTTCTCCAAAAATATATAAGAGTGCTATGTAACGGAGAGGAAAGGATTTATTAACAACACATATGTTGAAATGGTTTAGGGACAGGATGTTTTAGGTAGAGGAAAACCAATAATTTTCTCTCTAGAAGTGAGAAAGTTGAGATCCAGATGTGTTTTGCTCAGCAAAGACTGGAGATTAACAGCACTCAAACTGGCCCAGAAGTATTTTGCAAGCAAAATAGGTTATTCTGGTTGTGACTGTGGTGTTTTGAAATAGTTTTTCTTCATACTGTTTGGAAACAGAAACCCCAAACTTTTCCCCATCCCTGCTCCTCCCTCCCTGTGTTTCTCAACACTTACAAACCATGGAGCACCCCCAAATCCTACCCAACACAGCCCATGGTGAAGCCCTCTGAGAATGTTCATCCATGAATGTCTGGGGACCCAAGGCTGGGAACCACTGAACTGGATGAACTGCATGCATTCTGGACTTGACAGCTCACAAGTCAATATGAGAAATGTTTATAATCCAGTATAGTGGCCTTTTCCATAATCTATTGTTTCATTTGTACCACAGGAAGGGACATCTAAATTTGCAAATTTGGACAGCAGTGTGAAAGAGAACCAGAAGAGAACTCAGAGGCGCCTGCAGATGCAGAAAGATATGGTGAGAAGGACATCCCCATTAATTTGTTAAAGAGTTAATTTAGATCAGCTCAGATATTTTAGTATTTCAAGAAGGAGAATTCTTGCAGAAACACAGAAATTGCCTGCTGTTTGTAGAAATCAATCATTTGTGGCGATGAAACGGAAGCCATGGTTTCCCATTTCATGATGAGTAATCCTGCCCAAGCCTTGTACTCATATGGTCATTCTACGTTTTCTCTTATGACTGCAGTGAGATAGAAGACCTATGTAGCATCAGTTGTGGTACTATCTGGACACAGAGAACAGTGTGGGTTTTCTTTAAAAAAACAGGGGTAAGCAAAGCAGTCCTTATTGGACTGAGGTCCTCAAGCCCCCACATTACTAGACAAAAACCAGTCCAAAATGGAAGATTGTGACACCCCAAAGCCTCCAGAAATGCAGTTCTCCATCTTAATTGCATTCTGGAGAACCAAAACAGCCTTAGAATGGAATCAGAAGTGACAATCCAGTCACCTGTGCTTTCATAGAAGTAGCAGGTGTAGCCTGTGAGGGATGAAGATTGAAGTAAAATAGTTTTTCCATAACTGTCCACTATGGCCAGAATCAAAAAGCTGCTTCTTTGGATAATCAGTCAGAGCCAAAGCTGTTCTGTGTGGCAGTGTATCTTGAGAGACCTAGCTTGTGGAAGTAGGGTGGGCATGGATTACAACAGGTCTGTGGCTGGAACAGGCTGCCCACTCTTTGGTCATTCTGCCCTCACAGTCAAAATCTTAGGGCCATTTGGGACTGTGTTTAGGTAAAGTAGTTCTGAGCATCCTTGGATTGCCAGAAAAATGTATCAAGAGCTCCTTAGTGAGAAGATCAGCAGCAGCTGATCAGCTTTGCTTTGGAACAAAGGACTCCCAGTGAGAAAAGGATGTGTTGGTACCATAGGTGTTCTCAGAGTAGTAGTTTTTGTGGGATTTACAACTCCCAGAATCTTCCAGCTGGCATGGTTTTCAGGCACATTCTTGGCTCACAGTGACACAAGATGTTTGGAAAGTACGTACCACAGAATGTACTGTCTAGCACACATATAAAAAATGCTTCTCAAGGCATAAGGTTCTGTACTTATCACTCTTTTCATATGTCAGGTTCCTTCCCATTTTCCCCATGTTAAATTAAAAAAGGAGCCAATTAGGAGGAAAGGAGTCTATCCCCCCTGCTTTACAAGTGTTTTTAATTCATTGGTAGATTCTAGCTACATATCCCCCCAACTTACACACACACTGTTAAAGAATTTCTTGTGTTCTTGCATTCTTTTTAAATATAGAATCTTGAATGCCATTTGTTTGGATGGGAAAAGGAGGGAATCGTATGATTACATTGATCTGTTACCAATTTTGTACTTACCTTCTCCTCCCTATGCAGAGGCCAAATTTCCCCAAACTGACATTTCTGTGATGAGATCCATTCTTCATGTCAGTATTTCTCACCTGGGGTCCCCAATTCTTGTTGAATTACAATTCCAATACTCTTGTCCATTGACCTGAGCTTTTAGGAGTTTGCACAGCCACATCTAGGAAATCAACTTTATTATATGGAGTTGCACATGTAGTATATGACACAATTTATTACTTCTATTTGTATGGCTCCTTTCTGAATTAAAAATTCTCAGAAAGGCAAAGAACAACCAACAAGACGTTATTCCTGCATGGAGCAGGGGGTTGGACTCATTGGCCCCTTCCAACTCCACTGTTCTACTGTATGATTCTATGATAAGAGGAGCAACAAAATGGGCCCAGCTGGAAACATATGTATTAATTACACTTCTCCCTTCAACAATTCTGGGGTTAGGAGTGCTAGATCCCTTTGTCGTTCACAATCTGTGTATAACTCTTATAACTCTCTGTTGGGGTTCTCTTCCACATCATAGGCGATCCCTTCCATATAGCACCAGGTTAAATGATCCTTATGAGCCCCTGATCAGGAGGCTGAGCTGGAGATGTTGTGTTTAAGGTAGAAATCTACTAACATCAGCAGATAAAAATGAGTAGAAGCTATACCCATGAATGAAAAGGCCCTTTGACCAGATAATGAGGTATCTCCTTAAACATCTCTGGGGGAAGCCATTTCAGATGATAGGGACTACTATAGCAATAGGTCCTCTCAGTAATGTGGAAAAGTTATGTTTTTGGCAAACAGTTCCCAGAATCCCAGAGCCAGAATGGCTACTGGTTACTTTTCCAAGTTCTTACAGTCACATCTTATTTTGTAGGTGGATGGTATATGCAGGACACCCATATCACCCACGAGGCCACTTGTTAATGTTCATTATGTAAATAGCAGCCCCTTGTGAGCCAGGTTCTGATGGTTGGAAATTCAGAGGCTCCCTTGGAGACAGACAGGGAGGCTTGGTAATGAGTTGCAAGAGCATGCAAGGGGGGGATTAAAACATAGTAAAGTTATTAATAATTCTCTCAAATTTTCTCATTGAAGCACCCCTGTCAAAACAGTTTTCGACTGCTGCAAGATTTTTCTTTCTTACATAAAAATGAAAAGGCTAGGCTTTTTTTCATCAGTAGAAGTGTTAGAAAAAAGAAAAGAAAAAATATGATTTTGTACACATAGAAACAGTGGCCAAAACATTGATCAAAATATGATTTTTTTTGCACAGAATACAGTTTTGTGCAAATACATCTGTGAATATTTCACAAAGGAGTTGAAACAATTTCAAGAAACCTTTAATGGCATAAAACAAATCAAAATAAAACTGCTACAAATGCATCAAAATCTCATAATCATGGAGTGTGAAGACTTCTGATTTTTTTGTTCTCACCAGTGAGAATGAAATAATGTAAACATTTACATCATTATTGTGTAGCAGAATTCTAAGAAGGAGAGAAGATTCTTGCAGAGAAAGCATTTTCCAGGCTGGGATGGGGGCCCATCGTGAACGTCTTCCAGTTAGACCTGGAAGCCAACAGGTTATACATTGAGCGAAGGACTAGGCTGGTGAACTTGTTCCCACTGTCATGCTGTGCAGGGGGTGATGCAAGGTACCATCCCTTACCTTGGCACTTTTTTGACGGACCTGACCATGCTTGACACGGCTCTTCAGGACAGCGCAGAGGTAAGTTTGTGCAAAAAAATCCGATGCCTCTATCTACATGGAACATGAGCAATAACGTTCCATATGGCCATTTCCCTATATGTATTCAGATTGCTTCTTTCTAACATTCACACCTACACACACACACACACACACACACACACACACACACACACACACAGGCTGGGAGAAGGAAGCAGAATTTTTAGTGGGACATTAAGAAGATTGGATTGTTGCTGATGCCTATTCAGTTTCAAGATATTTCTCTGAAAGTAGAACCAAATTTTATATTTGCTAGCCCTATACAGTAATGCCCCACTTAACCAATACCTTGTTTTGCCCTGTTTCACCATAACACGTTTTTCTCTTCCATCTTAAGAATTAGTCAGTCAGATGTTCCTTCACTGGAGGAAACAGCCCCCTCCTTCCACTCCCTATTTTCTTTCCTCTTTCTTTGCCTCTTTTCCTCCACACTCCCTCAGTTCCCCTTCACAAATATTCCCCAAAACACTCATGCTACCTGCATGTGTGCACACAACAAGGTGGGGTGGTTTGTCAGTAGGGACCTCTCCCCCCAGCCCCTCCCCATGCAGTAAAGGCCTCAGAGGCCCTGCATGCAGCCATTCTCTCCCCCTCCTTTTCTTTCTTGCCCCCATTACCCCTCAGACACAACTCTCTCTTTTGTACATCTCCTTCTGCTCTTCCCTCCTTCTTCTCTACCTATTCCTACTCCGACTCATATTTTTTTAATGCCATAGATCCAGGATCAGCTCAAACTTTCATTTGTGTTTTCATCTATCCAATAAAGTATAATGTTATAATGGTCATATTTAGCTCTGTTTTTGGCTAGTATTTCACAATGAAGGAATGTACCCTGAGTGCTAACCTGTTATTACTGCAGTAGGAATCCAATTTGGAAGCCTTGGCGTTTGGACAAAGAAAGAGAGAAATGAGTCTTGGTTTAAACCCAGCTGTGCCACTAGCCCTGTTAGCAGGGTCCAATAACTGAACCACAACTGCAAGAAAACACAGATTTTGAAACTAGTCCTTACATTGTTTGCTTTTTACAGGGAGGTCTAATAAATTTTGAAAAGAGAAGACGGGTAAGTTTGATCTCTCCCCCCCCCCCCTCTGTTCTCTGTGCTTTTACCAGTATTTTAGTGATCCAAAGTTCATACTCAGTAGATTGGCTTCAGAGAGGAGGACAGGATTAGAGATGGGCACGACTTAGCGGTATTTTTGTTTTCGTTTTTTCGTTTTCGTTACGTAACGAAACGAAAACGAAAAACGGTTCAAAAATGGACCGAAAACGGAAACAAAACGACTAATTTTGAGCCAATTTTCGTTTTTCGTTACTGGAAAAACACATAATGGAGCTAAATGGGGAGAAACGAAAAATTTTTCATTTTCGTTTTCGTTTTTCCATTTTTGTTACATAACGAAACAAAAACGAAAAATTTTGAAATTAGCTCACGAAAACGGAAACGAAACGAAACGGACCCTAGCCGAAAACGAAAACGAAAATTTTTTTCTGAGTCGTGCCCATCTCTAGACAGGATTATGCAGCTGCATATGTAAAAACAAAGTAAGTAAGTAAGTAAGTAAGTAAGTAAGAAACCAAGCAGCAGCAGCAGCAGCTTTTCTGCAGACCTTAGGACAGTGATGGCGAACCTTTTAGAGACTGAGTACCCAAACTGCATTTCAAAACCCACTAATTTTTTTTTTTGCAAAGTGCCAATACAGTAATTTAACCTGTATACAGGTAGCTATGAAGAGGCGATGTTGGGTGCCCACAGAAAAGGCTTCGAGTGCCACCTTTGGCACCCATGCCATAGGTTCGCCATCACTGCCTTAGGAGATATAAATTACACCTGGGGACGTATAGGCTATCCTGACCTGAACTGGACTGCAGTGACATTATTCTTATATGCATTGCTTACCTGTAAAGTGTCCGTGGATGGATGGCTAATGATAGAGAGTACATTATAAGGAATCTTTTGTGGAAATTATCTAAGAAATGACTATCATTTTTTTAAAAAAATCAGCATGGGGCAGAACTTTGAAAAAATCAATTTCGGGTAAAGGGCAATGAAGCCACGCAGGCTGTATCTGCCTCCACTGAGTGACTGTCCGAGCACCCCACAGGAGCCAAGGTAGACTACTGCTGCTGCACCTTCAGGATTCATATCCAGTTTGAATCTGTGAAATAAAGCAAGGGTTTGTTTTGATGCTCTGCCTAGCATGTGGCACAAACAAATCACAGGCTTCTGCCCATCTTTCAAGCTGGAGAAGGTTTGGTGAATCATCATCTCCACTCTGTGCCTCTAATGTTGAGAAGGAGCCTACAGAGCTTCCTTTTAGGTACAAACTCAGTGATGCCAGGAAATGAAACAGGAAGTGATTGTTAGTCCCTGCTTTGAAAACTGTGTGTGTTTCTCAGTATTAAATGATGGACAGGGAACTCTGCAACTTGTAAAAAAGCGAATTGCAGCTTCCAGGAACCATAATAGACTTCTGGCTGAAGTGATGATCTTTGTAAAGTATTGCAAATACATCTGCCAATTCAGATAATCATCTAACTGTTTTAATCCTTTGCCAGTCTCCTTTGTGTGATAGCTGATATTTGGAAATGCTCCTTCATTAAGATTCTCATTGTCTTTCTTACTTTTTCAGGAGTTTGAAGTAATAGCACAAATCAGGCTATTACAGTCCTCCTGTAATAACCGCTGGATTACTCCAGACAAGAAATTCATCCAGTGGTTCAAGATGCAGCCACGTCTAACAGAGGAGGAAAGGTGAAATGAATATTTTCAATACAATTAATATTTATTTATTTATTTTATTTATGATTATTTTTACCCCACCTTTCTCCTTCGAAAAGGACCCAAGGTGACTTACAGTAATGAGGGACAATATACAGTCCAGTACAATTAAGACATATTCAAGTTTAAGAACAGGGAATTGACGGGTATCTTACAGTGTTCAAGGACAGCATTAAAGCTAAAAGAGAATGTGAGCAGTTAAGAAAAGAGTATAAATTCCATGACAGCAGCAAAGTACAGAACGAGCAGCAGCCTGAGACCTGCTTGCTGCCCATTAAATATTTTCATATTACTGTAATGGACATCCATGGAAGTTTCTAAAATTGTGGGGGGGGGAGGGGGGAGAGAGGAATAGTTTGAGGAATGATTGAGGGAGGGGCACCAGTGCCCCACCAGTGCCATTCCTTCAGAGAGGTTCCAGCTGAGAGACCCCTCAATAGTGCCAGAATGCCTGACCTCAAATGAGATGTCCAATATGCAGCTCATGGGAGGGAACCTACAATGTGCACTATCATGTGAAGCAGGTCTCATCCCACATTTCTGATATCTGCCCGAAGGTGACATCTGTCTATGCATTAGTATTTGGACTGTCCACTGTGGACAAAATAGGCTTCTTGTTGCGTCACTCTTAGTGTAGGATGGGGTGAGGAAAGATGCACCAAGGGCAGCATAGTTCTCGACTGGCCGGCCAGTGGATCTCTGTTCTTCCTTAAACCAATTTTGATTTCCACCTTGTGATGCTCTGGCAGACCTGGACGGAGATCTTGATGAGAGCCTGCAACTGCAGGTCCAACAATCCAAAGCCCCCCTCTTCAATTAGCAGCAAAATCTTGGTTAGATAATCCCAAAGAAGTCTTTGGAATAGGTGAATTAACCTCTTAAATATCCCTTTAGCTAAAGACCTCATAGGTGTATAGGATCATCACATAAATTAATTAGGAATGCCCAACAAATAACAAACAGAGGGACATCCAGAAAAAAAGAAGAGAAAAAGTGAGGGGAAATATCAACATTGGGGAAGGGAGGAAGGAGAGGAAAGAAAAATTCACACGCACTTGTATCCATACAGATATGGATCTGTTCATTAAAAAAAAAATAAGCTGGATGTATATTGGATTCATATAGTCATCAGCACAGGACAGGCGTTTTATAAAAAGCATACATGTCTTTCTGACCAGAGCACAGAATAAAGAAGGATGCTCCTGGGAGGGGCTAAATGGTAAAAAAGAATGGCAGTAACAATAAGAAAAAAGAGGGAATATCCCTTAGAAGGGAGTGTATTCATTCACCTATTCCTACTCCTGGAAAACACAGATGAATGAATCAATTCCTGAATGCAAGTTAAGTGTTCCAGTGCTTGTATTGCAAGACATTACTTGTTGATCAAAGCAAAATTTAAAAGAAATGTTTGCTTGTCTTGAAAAATACTCTTAAACCAAGTTACTTGTAAACCAAGGTATTACTGTATATGTCTCTATTTTAGGATTATGATATACAGTAGGACCCCAGTATCCACTGGGGATTGGTTCCAGGCCTTCCCATGGATAATGAAAACCGTGGATAAGAGAGAACACCTGCTCACCCACCCCCAAACTGCTGTTTCCTGACAGTAGCTTGCTTTATGACTGCTGTTTTGAGACAGTAGCTTGCTTTATGGCTGCTGTTTGTGTCAGTAGCTTGATTTACAGATGCTATTTGTGACAACAACTTGCTTTACAGCTTGCTTTGGGGCTGCTGAATTATTTAATTTCCCCCCCTGCCATCCGTGGATAACTGAATCAGTGGATAATGAATCAGTGGATACGGGCTCCTACTGTAACTGAAAACCAACACTGCAAAGATAATGGCAGCTGGACGGTATTTATCACAGCCTTATGTAGCACCCCTACATGATAAGCAAAAGAGTGGGTCTGTAAGCAGGAAATGAAAAGGAAGGGGGCCGGGGAAGAAGGTGCAGGGTGTGGGAATAAAATGAGGCAAAGGTGTATTAGCCAAAATCTACTTTGTAATGTTACAGTGATGCAACTCAATTGACTTAAACCTCAGTAGCATAAGAACATAAGAGCATAAGAACAGCCCTGCTGGATCAGGCAAGGGCTCATCTTGTCCAGCTTCTTGTACCTCACAGTGGCCCCACCAGAAGCTTCTGAGAACACAGGAGACAATGAAATACTGTCTTCTGATACCACTCCTCTGCATCTGGCATGTTGAGGTACCCTCTTTTTAAGCCTGGAGATAACTTGTAACCTGCGATGTACTTTTCCTCCAGAAATCTGTCAAATCCCCCTTTAAAGGCGTCTAGGCTAGATGCCATCACCACAGCCTGAGGCAAGGAATTACACATCTAAGATGTTGGGTTAAGAAATGTTTTCTTTTGGCTGTTGTGGGTTTTCAGGGCTGTTTGGCTGTGTTCTGGAAGTTTTTCCCCCCTGATGTTTTGCCAGTCTCTGTGGCCGGCATCTTCAGAGGGCAAGGAACTCAGGAGAGTTAGGCATTCTACACTCTAGCTCTCCTGAGCTCCTTGTCCTCTGAAGATGCCGGCCACATTCCAGAACACAGACAAACAGCCTGAAAAACCCACAACAACTAACAGATCCTAGCTGTGATACCCTTCAGGAATACAATGTTTTCTTTTGTCTGCCCTTACTATCACAACCCTCAATTTGAGTAGATTACATCTGGCTCTGGTATTGCGTGAGAGGGAATAGAGCTTCTCTCTATCCATTTATCCATTCCCTGCATAATTTTGTACGTCTCACTCATGTCCCTCCTGAGGCACCTTTTTTATAGACTAAAAGGCTGCAAATGCTGCAGTCTTTCCTCAAAAGATAGGTCCCTCAGACTGGTAGTCATTTTAGTTGCTCTTCTCTGCACTTCTGTGTCTTTTTTGAGATACGGTGAGCAGAACTCTACACAATACTCCAGGTGCAGCCTTACAATTGTTTTGTGCAATGGGATTATAAAATTGGCTGTTATTTTCAGTCCCCATTTTAATTATCTCCAGCGTGGAATTGGCCTTCTTCACTGCTGCCATACATTGGATTGACACTTTCATTGAGCTGTCCACCATTAGAGTTTAAGAAGCCAGATCAGCAGGATGAGTGAGATAACAAACAATAATCAGGGAAAGTGAGTCTGTACAGCCAGGTGTTAAGCTGTTTTTTATTATGAAAATTAAGGCAAGTTAGCCAGCTCAGAACAACACCAGGAGGGAACTGGTGAAACTTTTCCCCCCTCTGGTAGGCATAGAATCATTTGCAGTTCAGTATAGACACCCATAACTTGAGGAGTGGGGCTTTTTGATATTCAGAAGAAGCCTGGATGATTTCAAGTACAAGCAAGCACTGTCTGTGCGCAAAGCTTTGATTTCCTCCTGAGTTCTGTGCCCTTTTATCTTCCGGTTTAATCAGTTTAATCAGTTTCTCCCAGGCAGAGCTGTAACAAATTCTTGCTGGGTGCCTAGGGTTAGCTTAAGAGGTGTAGCATGTGCAGAAAAGATATGTAGGAGGGCTTGTGAGAGTTTTCTAGTCCTGGATTGAATGTTAATGAAGCACTTTTATAATAAGAGTCTAAATCTTGTTAATTTTAATTTATACAAATAAAAATGTTTTTACCCCAGCTTTCTCCTTAAGAAGGACCCAAGGCAAGGCAGCTTACAAAATTAAAATACTATATTTAAAGCTAAAAATAGTAAGTATACAAATACTAAAAAGGATCAAACAGATACCACAATAATAGACTGCAAAGAAAGGCAGCATCAAAAATACATTCAAAGTAGTAAGGCATAACAGTACATTTAAAAAAACCCATTTAGGTAGGCATTCACTCAGGGAATGTTTGCCTGAAAAGAAAGATATTTGCTTGTGGAAAGGCAGCAGAGATTGGTCTCCCATGGAAGAGAGTTCCAAAGTCTGGAATGCCCAACAAAGGGTGCTTTTACACAACCTCTAAAATCCGCCTGCAACTTAAATTCAGACCAGAGATCATGGGGGTTTGTCCCTCTTCCTGTGTTCCCACCCTTCTGACTCCTATTGCTCTTGTCTGCAGCTGCCTGATGTCCCAGCAGCCCCGAGCAGCCCGGAGGGATTCCTGTCTCTTAAAGGGGCGGTGGGGACAAAAATAAAACAAATAGAAGGCTCCCAGCCCGGCATCCACAGCTTTACAATCCGCACTGGAAGATTTTTTACCTCTGGAGACCAGGTACCGCTTAGGTGGTCGTGGTCGTACTTTATTTTGTTTAAAGTCCGCAGCTGGTGGGAAAACAATTTTAAGCTCCGGATCAAAGCGCCCAAAGGCACTTGTGAGGGTGGCAGACCTTAACACCTGGGAAAGCTTATAGAAGGAGATGTAGTCCTTGGGATAGCTTGGACCCAGACTCCCACCCACCCACCCACCCACCCACTCATAGTCACTCTTTCTAAAGCTCTGGATGATGTCACCGTCTAATGGCTTCATTCTAGCCCATTGAGATACTAGGTCATTGTTAAGTTCCAAATGATGCACCCAGGTAATATCTGACCATCAGTTCTGAGCATAGCTTAGCCAAGGATAGCCCATCAGAGTGTTTTAACAATATGTATCCCATATGTACAGTAACATGTGGAGTTTATTATTGGATTGACTTAATTTCCTCTTTTTTTTTCTGTGTTCCATTTGGCTTTGCCCCTTCCCCCTTCCCCCCTCTCCAGTTTCCTCCCTTATTCTTCTATGCTTTTATTTTGTGTGTGAGCCTGCAAGCTGGCGTTTGTTTGCTTTAAATCAGCCTCTAGCAAATGTTAGGGGTTTGTTTAAGAGGTTATGATAATAGACATGGTATGTAACTACTATGGAACCACCAACAGCAATACCTAGATTGGAGTTCACCTCTTCATTGATGTAGGCATATACAACACGGTATACTGGAACATGAGGCTTGCTTCACAGTTGACCGTGAAATTGGGAGTTACCAGCCTCCACTGTTGGAGCAGTACATGGATTTTGCACCTTTGAGCAGCACAATATTTTCCTCTCCCCTGGTGACATGCATTATGTTCTGCCCATGGAGTTGGGGTAGATTGTATGGCTATGTATCACACCAGCTAAAAGCCTTCTGTATGACTCATATTTCAGCTGGGCTTCATTAAAGAACAGGTCAAAGATACGTACTGTACTGTTTTTAGGAAACGTTTGCTGTGAAATTCTTCAAAAAGCTAGCACTGCTGCTTTTGTCAAACACAAGAGGTCCAGATCTGTAATTGTGTGATTTGCTTAGGCCAGTGGTTCTCAACTTGTGGGTCCCCAGGACTTGGACTGCAACTCCCAGAAGCCTCCACCACTCACTGTGCTGGAAGGGATTTCTGGCAGTTGCAGTCCAAGAACCTCTGGGGACCCACAGGTTGAGAACTACTGGTTTGGGCCAAGCATAAGGGAACAAATAAGCTTTTAAGACCTCCAGATTGTCATCGTCCGATTCTCCATAAGCATGGTTTCTGGAAATTTCCACTGCTATTAGCCTAATGCATGATTTAATTTTGTGATATTATTTTATAGTATCAATGTTTTATGAAGTCCTAACTACTACTTTTACAGCTATTCCCTATCCTCTGACATTGAGGCAGCCATTGATACACCTGTAACTTCCCCGCAAAAGAGCATGGTGAAGCGGCTAAGCCAGTGAGTATGACATGACAAATGATGGTTAGGGAAGGATTGTCATGAAAAATGCATAAATAACCAACTCCAACAAGAATAAGAGAGGAGAAAAGAAAGAGAGAGAAATTTCTCTCTTAAAGACAGTTAACAAATAAACACATAATTCTCATTTTTCCATTTGTAAATGGGACTCCACAGGTAGTGGTTACAATCAGTATTAGAGGCAATACATCTGATGGTCACATTGTATACAATGTGACCATGGGTTATACCCCCTTGCCATGCAGGCATTTCTACTATTCATTTCATTTTGATACAGACTCTGACCTAAGCCATGGTAGGAACGTATTGCTTTCCAGATGTTGGATTTCACTTATCTGAATACCCCACTCAGCATGGCTCATGGCAAGGGATGCTAGGGAGTGTAGTATCTAGGGGACCAAAAGATGGTTGTCCCATCCCTTTTTTATGTACTCCAAGAAAAAAATGCCTAGGTTCTGGAAGGACAATCCAGGTGCAACATGTTGTCTCAGATCGTCCTCTCTGAGGATGCAGTTGTGATGAAGCCTGCAATCTCCAACATCAGACATCCAGGGCCAGAGAGGATCCAAGGGGCTTGCAGAGGAAGCTACAGATCCACCAGATCCAAAACCCTCCGCTTTTCCAGGGACAACCCAGGAATGGGGCAAAGCATAACATCTGCTCTGAAGGTGGAATGGCTTATTCTCTCTGTTGAGAACAAAATACAGAAGAAAATCTTGTGTGTTTAATTTAAATTAAACGTGCTATTGAAAAGCCCAAAGAGTGAAATTATTGTGAGCTTTAATATGGTTGTTGTTTAATGTTTTTTTTTAAAAATATTGCAATAATTTACAACTTAGCTTTTAACTTTGCTTCTTTTATATGCTGTAGGACACCTAGGATTCCTACAGCATATAAAAGCATGCACACAGACACACACACACAAATAAAATTCTAGTCGTGATATGTGCATACCTAGAGTATGACTCAGAAAAAGGCGACAGAGGGTTAAGTGGCTGCAGGATCCCAATGAAGGGGCACTTTTTATGTTGCAGCTTGCTCTTGGTTTGCATAAAATGCTTGGCAGCACTTTTCCAACCATGAAAGCTTATGTTACATAAAAACATAGCACTCTGTTAAGGTCCCAGAAAGACTCTTTGCTGTTTTCATTTATTGCTTGTTTGTTATGGGCCAGATTATTACTAGGATCGGATTTAACGGAGACCACAGCATGTTATTCCCCTACCAAAGAGCCCCAGTCAACAGCCAGCAGGAGCTCTGAGGAAAGCGTGGACTCTGCCAGCGTCTCCTCCTGTGAGTTCCACCACGCAGAAGCAGAGGACATCTGTGTCATCCTCACAGACACGCCTGATGAGCTCCAGAAGAAGGTAGGCATTTGGAAGCGGCCAGAAAGAGCTGCTCTTAATTCCTGGGAAGTGCTGCTGGCATGGAATTAGAAGCACAGGAGTGTATTGTGATTCTGGTGGAATTAATATGGCTGCCGTGCTAGCTAAGGGCCACAGCTAAGGGCCAACTGTAATCCCTAAAAAGTGAGGGCCCTTTTACCACTGGGCAGAGTAAGTGCCTCAGAAGGCATGCTTGGGGTGTCGGTTGTTGTTACTTTGTTATTGTTCTAGCATTCGTAATGGAATGCTAGATGTGCAGAAGGGATGCCGGAGGGGTTTTCTGTTTCTTGGGCTGAACTCGCTTTGCCACCCTGCCTTGGGTGAATGGGAGGCACAGTTTTCTGTCTGGGGGAGCAGGGGGCAGCTTGAGGCAGCTTTTCAGGCAGACATTTCTGTCAGTCTGCCAAGAGAGGGATCCTGGTGGATTAGACATTTGAGGAGTGGAAGGGCTCTGGCCACAGGGGAGGGATGTCCGAAAGAGCCTTGAATCTGCTGCTGTCTACTGGCTCCTTCTTCTCAGGGCAGAAAGGAAGGCTTACATATTATTATTATCTGAGAACTATGGTTCTTCTTGGCCCTTATATGAGGTCCTTTTTCAGGACGACTACAGAATATCGATTGTAACTTGGAGCAGTATAAGAACAAAATTTCACTGATCCAGTCTGCCTTTGGCTTCAGCAACACTCACCTCCTGCTTCTCTAAGTAGCAAAGAAATTAGTGGGGTTAGTGAACAGGACGTTTTACATTAAAGGTGAAGCATTGCTACAGTCCTGTATGAAGGAAGAAATATTCTTCAAAGAAAAAAAATTAATTAGCCTCTCCTTTAAAGAAGAGATAGAAAGGAAATCATAAGAAAGTTGAAATCATTGTGGAGTATCATAAAACAAGAGCCCCAGTCCTACATGTGTTTTGGTGTGTTTCGTACACAAAAAGGCTTATGTTACATGCTACAGGATAGGGAGGACTGGGTCCACAAACCAGGATCCACAGAAACTATTTGTTTTGTTCCCTTTTCTGGAACCAATGGAAGTGTATGCTGTGTTCTGTGGCTAGTTCTCCCCTGAACTTCTGTGCCAGAAATGAGAATGTTTGGTCTTCCAGATGTCAACAAACCGGAACTCCCTTCATTTCCTCATCGTTAGCTATGCTGGCCACAGTTGATGTTCGGAGGTCCAAGTATTCCCCATATCTGCGCCCCAGGCAGCAAGGCTGGGAAGAACTCTCCAGCTCACACACGACCCCTTTTCATGGCTCAAGTGATTCTGAGACATGCTGTTCTTGATAGGGAGGAAGCAAGTAGCTGTCTTTGTACACCTATCCTGGTCTCGTTATCTCTCTCTCTTTCTCTCAGCCATCAGAGTCCTGCTCTGCTGCCTCCTCTGCCACATCCACCACCTCCTCAACCTCCTTCGCCAGTGCTGTCCTGTCTCCTTCTCCTCCATTTGTCAGCGTTTCCCAAATCTGCCCTGTTTACAATAAGCAGAATGGATATGCCTGTATCATCCGGGTCAGCGTGGAGGAAGACAATGGCAACATGTACAAGAGCATTATGGTATGTGATAAAAAATAGAGGTGACTTATTTCCAGGTCACTGTTTGTACTGTTGGGGCAGCAAAGGATGCTGGGAAAGGGCTGTGGTTCTCTTTTAAGCCCCTATCTTTGTTTGCAGCAAAGGGAAAGTCCCCTGCCTTTAAATGCTGCAGCTCTTGTTTCCGTGGCCAAGAATAACATTGCCATTCCTGAAAGAGAAAAAGGGCTACATTTTATGTAGGATATGCCTGAAAAAACCTTTTAAACCCAGGATTACAGGTGGAAAAACCACTAGCCAGTTGTGTCTCAAGCTGAAAAGCCAAGCATGAGGACAAGAACAATATTGAACCGCCCCTCTCCCAAAATGTTATGGGGACACACCTTTGGGACAAGCACCAGGGAGAAGACCACAGCTGTGGATGGATCTTGTCATCCAACAACTGGCTTAACCCATTTGTAAAGCCCTTTATGCTAGTGGCCAGCAGCTCATCTTGTGGCAAAGATGTCCAAAAGCTAAAGATCTCCTGTAGTAAAGCATGTTCTTTTGTCTGTCCTGAACTTTGTGAACTTTGCCACCACTTTGCAAGGTAGGGCGCACCAATTGTACAGACTATGATGGAGATCATCTGCGGGCTTATCTGGTGAGTGGAAGCCATAGAGATGAGTTATGCTGAAGTAGAACAAAGAGAGAGGGAAGGGAAGAGAACCACCTATGGCTAGGCAGTTGCCGTAGGATATTTGCCCCACTTCTCATTTAAGCAAGGTTTCCATAGTTATTCCTTGCTAGGTGCACCATGGACAGTCAATGATACATGATGTGATTTTGCTTGCTGGATATTGTCTTATATGTTTTTTAAAAGTCCCAGTGCAATAAGAGGCATCTTAAAACTTGTCAAATATTTTGATTGGCGTTTTGGTTAAACGCCAAGTAATTTGCCCTTGGATGTAGGCTCACCCTAGCAGTACCTCTCTTCTTCCCTCTGTTTGTAGCTATGTGGGGAGAGGGGGGGGAGCAGCCTAGTGGCAGCCATTATTGCTGAGACTCTTAGCCATAAATGCTGCCACAGTAGAAATACACCAATTATTTTAGTTTTACCTTGGTGGGATTATTAGCAATTGTTTTCAATCAAAGCTATTTATAAAAAAGCTTGTTTGAAGATTAAGACTTCCTTCCCCAAAGAGGCTGGTAACATGTCATGTATGCCTGTCCCTAAATGACCAGTAATGAAAGTTCATTTGGAATTCAGGTTCAGAAAACAAGTCCTCAGTGCCAAATTATCTTTCCAGTTGACCAACCAGGACAAGACACCAAGTGTCATCCAACGGGCAATGGCAAAGCACAACCTAGAAGCTGATCCTGTGGAAGATTATGAGCTGGTGCAAATCATCACTGAGGGCAAAGGTGAGAGAAGCAGGTCCTTTGTGTGCTCCTGAGGAAACCTGAAGGCAGAGGGTTCTTCTTTATGGTCTTTGTGAAGCCACACAAATGAGGTTGGAAGTGCGCACACACGAGGCTCTGGACTTTTCTAGCAAAGATAAAAGCTTGTTAGTCTCCTCCCCGTCCCACTGTGCATGCGTGACAGCCTTTCCGCCTAAACCCTCAGTTCCCTCTAACCACCATGTTTGAAGGTCCCTTTCTCGTTAGTCTCCAGCTTTCTCTTCATGTACGGCCTTTTTGGCTCCTTTCAAAAATTGTATCATCTGTCAGGGGAAAATTCCCTACTCTGATGGGCACTCAAAGTGTCTTTACTGCTTGGGGGGAAGTCATAGTACTGACTCTTGTGAGTTCTCTCAGAACTTCAGTGCCCAAGCAGTAAAGAACAGGAGGCACAGACTTATCACCTACCTTCTCAAGAGGTCTCTGTGTCCTCCAAAAATGGATAAAGATCATTCCCAGTCTTCTCAAACTGTTAAGAAGTCTGTCTTCAAGAAGGACACTTCCAAACCTCCTAAAACTAAAAAAGATTTCCATTGGTTCTCCATCGGGCTTGACGACTACCTTGGGGCATCCTTTTTCCACACTTCAGATTCACTGGGATCATCTTCGGATTCATCAAACTCATTGGATTCGGGGGCTCCTCCCGACTTGGACAGACTAAAAGACCTTTTTGTCTAGGCGCCGTTGATAGCTCCTCCAACCTTAGAGGAAGCCGTAACAATGCTGAAGTCGGACGTAACTTTGCCTCCCTCAAGCCTGAGCTGTGCCTCAGCACTGCTTTTGATGCAGCAGAGCTAGTTGCTCTGCACTCTTCCAAGCTGACACCGGTGCCATCTTCCCAGAAGGCTAGCAAATGACATCAAGGTGCAAAGCACTCTTCAAAACAGCTGCACTATGCTTTCGAATATGCTCAAACCGATCCTTCCATTCCTATGTAGGACGTTTTCCCATCCATGTCCTTGATTTCAACCCAGCCAGCTATATCCATCTTGATGGCTCTGACTCCCTCTCTGCCTCCTCAAACGACCCTGATGCAATCGGCCACTGCAATTGCTTCAACACCAACGGTCTCAGGTTCGATGTTTCCAGCTTCTTCAGTTGCACCCTCGGTAACACAGGGTCTCCCATCTCGAACCCCCTCAGTCTGCAAGCACCTCCCTTTATACAACCTACATTACCCACTTTCACCATTAAGTTTGATGGCATGCAATGGGTCCTTCAGCCAACTTCGACTCCCTCTCAACCTCCACTGTTACAGCAGGCATCTAGGGATCCCTGTGTCCTGGATGTGAATGAATCCTCCACTCCAAGTGATGGAGTCAGTGATGAGGAAGGGGTGCCTCAAACTCTTGCCACTCCAGAGTCCGACATCAAAGAGTGCCCTCCTCTTAAGCTTCCTGACTCCTCGCCATACCTATCACATTTATAATAAGGTCTCTTCTGATAATTCAGCCCCAGTACACCTAGGGGTCATACCTTCTTTTCTCGCCATGGCAGAGGACTCGCTTAAAAAGCTTTTGCCACAACCTCTGTCAAGGCATACTGGATCACTTTACAGGGTTTTTAATGACAAGGCTTCCTTCCTTGTCACACCCCCACAACCAAACTCGGTTGTTGTGGCAGCTTCTCAAGTTCAGTCCAGGACCAAGTAGGTTCCCATACCTCCTTCAAAAGAGGGAAGAAAGTTAGATGCTATGGGCAGAAACCTCTACTCTACAGCTTCTTTAATATTTAAAATTTCTAATTACCAAGGCACCATGGGAGCATATTAAAGGGTGCTCTTGTCAAAACTCCAGCCATTTCTGGATATGTTACCAGATTACAGCAAGGCGGAAGCCTCTTCCCTATATGAGGAAGCCATGGTGTTGACAGCCCAGCAAATGAGATCTGCAAGGCATACTTCAGAGTGTACCACCAAAGTGCTTGGCTCTGCCATCGCCTTTTGCCATCATGCATGGTTGCCACCACTGACATCGCTTATAAGCTAGCGAAAAAGCCTTTACCGCAACCAGTTCAGGCTCATTCTACTACAGCTGTTTCTTCCTCGGCTGCTTTTCTCAAAGGCATACCTCTGGCTGATATATGCAACAGTGTGACATGGTCTTCTTAACCATCGACTTTCATGAAGCACTCTCAGATGGATACATACGAGGGGTCATCTACATCATTTGGTAGAGCTGTCCTTTCCTTCGTGATGGCATGACTTCCCACCATCCCGTGAGTATTGCTTGTAATCACCCATCTGTGTGGATTCACAAAGGCCATGAAGAACTGCTTACTTACCTGTAAACATAGTTCTTTGAGTGGACCTTCATGAAGCCACACAGTCCCACCCGCCTCCCCTCAAATCGTCAAGCTGTGCGCTGCTCTAGCTTACACTGGCAGTTGCGAGGGAACAGAGGGTTTAGACGGAAGGCTCCCACACATGCACAGTGGGAGGGGGAGGAGACTAATGAGCTTTTCTCTTTGCTAGAAAAGTCTGGAGGCTCACACGTGCTCACTCACAACCCCACCTGTGTGGCTTCATGAAGGTCCACTTGAAGAACCACGTTTACAGGTAAGTAACCAGTTCTTTAGCTACTAGGGAGTCTCACTAGGTGGGGCTGTTTTAATATAGTATGCCCACAACTGTGTTCAGCAGCACAAGGGAAGTAGAGAGGATGAGAAGCTTAACAAGAGCAGTCTGCCCACTCCTCACTGCATTGGGCCGCATATATTATATTGCTTCTTTTTTTTGTTTTGGTATCGGATCCTTTGGGTGGACAAGTCTCTGCCTTAGTGTGTTTGTGGGTTTGAAATAAATGAATATATGACCCTCTACCACAGCTTTATTCTGCTCATGGTGTTGGGTTTTTTTAGTGATGGCCCCACAATGGACAGCAATAGTGCCCAATTTTGCAGCAGACTTAATGATTATTCTTTATTATATTAGTTTTACCCCCTGGATGTGCCCATTTCATGAGGCTATAAGGACAACAGTGTTAGCAATTGCTCCAACTGATATAATTTTCCTCCCCTTTGTCGTTGGCTGAGTAAGGAGTAGAGAATGTCACAATTTCTGGATACGGTTTCCTTTTCTTGCAGAACTGGTGATCCCTTCCTCTGCAAACCTATATTATGCCATGAATACGCGGGCTAATTATGACTTCATCTTGCGAAGGAAGAATTCCCTTATTGCACCTGCAAAGCTTAGGAGTGGTTTTAAACTTCTCAAGAACAGCAAAAGGTAGCAGCTTTGCCACAAATTAATTTTCTTCTTTAAGAGTTGGACAGATTTGAAAAAAACAAACTTGGGGCTGTGCCAGTATTATTTCTTGTGTATCAACGGGGTTGCAGTTCTGTGCCACTGGCACAGAGGAGCAGCGGAGTGACCCTCAGCTGAATGACAGCCCCAGCTGATAGAGGGCGTGGATGGACCAACAGGATGGCTCTCCCTCGTTTCCTGGGCTGCAACTACAGGAGAGGTGTCAGAGCGGCGGGAAAGACAGGGGAGGGTTCTTTTCCTAGAACCTGCACTCCCTCCCCCATTCTTCGGAGTCAACCCAGGTAAGCTGGCTTCAGGCAGGGTTGAGCTTCCTGTCCTTGCGATCAACGGACCATTTTGTTCCTAGGGTTCTAGAAATAATTTTCCTTCTCCAATGCAAGTTTTGAAATGCTGATGTGGTCCCTTTGTGTTTAAACTATTGAATAAGACGTTAGACCAGCTGGTGTGAATAAGTGCAGCTTTTGTCACACTAGATTTATACCTTCCATGAGGACAAGCATTTTTTTAATAAAAGGCATTCAGCCTTCCAACAGCCTGGCCTGCCAATCAAGGTCAGAAGGAGGGAGGGCTCGGTAGAAAAAAGAGGCTCCTGGGAGTTCCTTAATGATCGTAAGGACTTCAAGACAGAACCCATGCAGAGTAGCGTGTGCGCACACAGCGAACAGAGCCCCACCCACACAGTGGGAGGGAAAATTAGAGGGCATGTTGCTGTCTGGTTATTTTTTTAAAATATTTTCCCCTGACTTTTTTTAAAAATAGTTTCTTAAACTTATTCCAAATTTCCAACAATTTTCTTAGAATTAGAAATTATTTTTATAAGGGTTATACTGTACTTTGTTTAAAAATAAGATTTTCAAAAAATGGATGCTTCTATCTTCTCCTGTATCATTTTATTGGATTGTGATACGAAATGCACTGTATTACGTATCTCAATTGACTGGTTATGTAATAGCACTTTATATTAGTAAGTCCTAATCACCCCTTATACCATCTTTTAAAAATTGATCCTGACTTTCCTATCACCATTAAAAAATTATTAATTATATTTGCCATTCTTTTAATTCTTCTTCCATTATCTTAATCAGTAACATCATAAGCAAAAATTATTTTTAGATAGAACCTTTATTCTACGTACTGCTATTGTTCTGGGCTATGATAATCCAATTTTCCCTATATCAGTTAATTTATTAATTGTTTTAAATGCCATTTCCTTAGGCCTGGCTGATACTGATTTATAAGGTTGCATAATCTGTATTTTTGCCTAGGAGTCTTCTGATATATTAATATTTAGATTCATTTCCCAAACCATCTTAGCTCCCATATGATTACCCTATTCATCAATAATATTCTTATAAAATACTGAAATTAATCCTCCCTTTTGCAAAAATGATCTTCTGTACAACAATATTCAATTACTGTAAGCACTCTAATAAAAACTACAATGTTATATAACTTAGTTGCAGTTTTCAAAATTTGGATTATTTGGAGCCAATTAGTTTTTTGAGTGTTTTTTTTCCTTTTGATTGTCCTACAGAAATTGGTTTCCCTGTTATCAATAAATCGCCAATCCTATAAATTCTAATTTCTTCCAACGTTAAATTTTGCATCTTTAAATTCAAAATTAGAGATGGGCACGAAACGCTAAAATAGTGTTTCATTTCATTTTTCATTTTGTTCCATTTCATTCCATTATAATTTGTTTTAAATGATTTTTTAAAAGCATTGCTTTTCATTTTGCTTCATTTTTTTGTGTTTTTTAACATGTGCATGTGTACTGTGTGTGGGGGGGGATCCTTGTGCAACTTTTTTGTGTGTGTAGTGTTTGTGCAACATCCCCCCCCCCACCAAAGCCCTGCAACACCAGTTGATCGGCGCTGGCTTTGGTGGGAAAGCTAAGCAAAAACTGTTCTGCTTATATACCGCCCCATTCCACTTCAAGTAGTCCCTGAGCAGTTTACAGTTTCATTACAGTATGCAGGCTACATTTAAAAAGTTTTAAAAGCCTGCTATTTCCCCTCACCCAATTGGGTATGGGAAAGGGCAGGCTTTTAAAACTTTTTTCCAGCCAAAGCCAGTGCTAAGCAGCTGATGCACAGGGCTTCGGATGGAGGGGGGAGTGTAAAAAGCCTGCGGTTTACCCGCACCAGATCGGTTTTCCATAGGAATGCATTGCTTCAATGCATTCCTATGGGAAAACTAAAAAGGAAACGGAACGAAACAAAATTTTCCATTTTTTTTGTTTCATTTTTCTTTGATGAGTCATTTCATTTTTTGTTTCATTGGGGAACGAACAAAAATGAAAAATGAAATAAAAGTTCTTTCGTGCCCATCTCTATTCAAAATTAAGGTGTTCTTTAAAGGGGCAAAATGGAGATATGGAGGTGCAAATAAATTCATATATCTATGCCAGATACACCTAATACAATAGTAAAATGATTTTGTATTTTAACCCTATTTCTTGGCAATTTTGGTATGTGCAAGTGGGAGTTAACCACACAGTTAATCTCCAGCTCTCTCCCATTGTGTTCATTCAGAGATGCTATTTATTTTTACAAATTTAGCAGCTTTATGGTATTTTATAAAATGTGATATGACCAATCCTGCTTTTGTGACGACTCCATACTTTACACTGTTTATAATTCACAGCATTCTACCATTCCCTGATTGGTATAACCCTTTTATTTTATTTTATTTTATTTTATTTTATCCATAGCTAATTGCAAAGCTGTGTTTTGGAACAAAAATAGATTTTTTTTGGGTAACATGAGCTTTTACCATCAGGGGGCTACCTAATAAAGATAAATTTAATCTAGCCAATTTAATAACGTACACTTTGATTGAAATAAATGCATTCTTACCATCTCTATGCAGTACATTAATGGATGTTAATGTACTGCATAGAGATGGTAAGAATGCATTTATTTTTTGTTAACTAGATTCCCAGATATTTAAAACTGAAATAACAGTTTTTTGTTAACTAGATTCCCAGATATTTAAAACTGAAATAACAGAGAACTGTACCAGACATAACTTTCATTTATTTTTGTTCTACAAAGAGGATGTTTATAAACAGGAGTTTAGATTTTTGATCATTCCATTTTAATCTCATATGGCAAATAAAACATCCCAATATTTCTTTGAATGGATAGGTACTTTTTCATGAGGTCTTAATTAATAAAAGCATATCATCATCATAGAGGTTGCAAGTGGTTCTGTGGTCAAAGCAAATAATATAGGAGATAAAGGATCCCCTTCCCTTCTCTCCTGACCTTCTTTGCATCCTATTAATCATTCCTACAGAATGCATAGCACCATATAGATTTTTTTTAGAACTGTAGTAAATATTTCTCTTATATTTATTCGACCCAATCAAATGCTTCAAACGCATTAAGTGAAATAACTGCCCATTTCTTTTTTTCTTTTTTTAGTTTTCCACTTGTAGAATATTTAATACTTTACATATCTCACTAATTTGCCAGCAAAAATTGGGTAAAGTTCCCAGGGCAAATAATATCCCAGAAGAGCTATTAAAGCTGAATTTGGATTGGTGGGTTCTTGTTCTGGCATCCCTGTTCACATGAATAGACCAAACAGCATATATCCCAGAAGACTGCGGTTTGGCCATTAATGTCCCAATATATAAAGAAAAGGGAAAAAAATCAGATCTAACCAATTACTGCCAGATAAGTCTTCTAAGCATTATCTGTTCTTCTGATAGTTTATTTTTTTTAGCTTTAATTTTTCTGGCAACCAGCTTCTCTCTTTTTTCAATATTGATCCCTCCCCCCATTACAATTTCGCATTTAAATATTCTTTAAGGATAGCCCATAAACGTGTTGACTTCACCTCATCTTTATCAATTGCTTCATAAAACTTGCCTTTTTACAATAATTTGTGAACTTGTTAATATAGCTCCCAAATGTAAGGCTTATACACTGAAGTATTATTAGCCTGTTGGATTTATATTGGGTTTTTTATTTAAACTGGCATACACCGTAAATATAAATAGTCAGAGATTCTGGTTTTGAATAATTAAAAATGTTTTTTACTTATAAAATCTTATAGACACCTTCCAACTTCATTATTCTATAATTCTATAATTCTTTCTGCAGAAAGACCATCCCATTAATACCTGAGGAGGCTACAATCCTCGACACCTAAAGGCTATAAGGGAGCAGGTTTTGACTTGGTGGTGATGTCATTGTTTTCTTTTCTTCTTACTGTTTGGCCCACTTGGTGGTGGGGTCGTTTATTCTTGTTTTGGCCTTCCACTTGGCACGATCATGGGCTAGATCTGGGTAAACCCAGAACAACTTCATGTCATTGTCAAGGGTGTTCATTGGGCACGGAACGAACAATTTTTCGTTTCTGTTACCGTTTGTCATTTCTGTTACGTTACGAAACGACAAATGAAAATTGTGATGAAAATGCAACGAAACAAACAGAACCACGAAAATTGTGGTCGTTACATTTCGTTTCCGTTAATGGCGACGCGCAATGAAATGAGCGGTTTTAAATGTTAAAAAACGCCCTGGACATCCGTAAAAACACAGCAATAATTATTTATATTGTCTGATAATACCTACCAGGGGGGTTGGGGTCCTCAAAACATTTGTTTTTGTCTTCTCCCATCGCGATGTATTTTTCTTTTCCCTTAAAATGGATGTCGCACCAGCCACAAAATGGAGGCAAGCCATGTGATGGGATCATGTTCAACCAATAGCATGCCCAGGTTGCAGACTGGGCAGACAGGTCTGGCAGCCACAGAGGGCATAACAAGGTCTGGCAGCCCCCGTCCTCCTTGCAGTCTCTGGTGGGAGTTAGGGTGGGATTGCTGTCTCTGCGACTCTAGCTTCAGTCCTGCAGCCTCCCTGTGTGCGTGCGTGCTGCGTACCTCTCGGTGAGTACCCTCCTTTGCCCCGCAGTGCAGTCACTCTGCGGCTGCCTTGCACCCTGGGCAACGCCTGCCGCTGCCTTTGCAGCCTCCCTGCATACCTAGTCTATACTGTGTCTCTGCCAGCATCCATTTTTTTTAGTGTTTTCCCTCTGGTCTGGGGCGTTGGAGGATGCCTGCGCACGGAAAAGCTTTAAAAATCGCGCAAAAAGCGGGTAGAAACAACAAACGAAAAAATGAAAAACGGTAACGAAAATTTTCCAAAAATTCACGACAAACGGAAACGAACCGAAACAGACCTCTCAACGACAAACAAAAACCGAAACGCCATTTTTTTTGTTTCGTGCCCATCTCTAGCGTTCATCCAGCACTGTTTTGGTCATCCGCTAGCCTCCAAGGTGAGACCCTTTTTGGCCAGAGTTTCCTCATCGGCATGCAAGAGGCATTCATACCAATGTAATCAGGTTTCACACATCTTGTCAGCAATTGGTGCAATGCTGTATTTAAATTGGATATCACTGCGCACATGATGTGAGGCTGGACGTCCATCACAGCATCTTTGTCTCCATGACACCAAGGCGATGTTCAACTTCTTTAGTCACTGGCATTCCATGCCATAGAGTGCAACAAGTCGTACAACGATGAAATATATTACTTTAAATGCTGAAGTGATGTCATTGTCAATGCCAAATGAGCCTCCATTCCACAGTTGGGGTTCTACAGCAGAAAAAAAGTTTTGAATATTTTAAAACACATTAAGGACCACATTTCCTCACTGCTACAAAATATGCATTGGAGAGTGAATATTACTTTTAAAACCCTAAAATAGCAATTATATTATGCATCAATGAATCACTAAGATAGGAAACTCAGCACTGCTTGAAGTTACTTGGGAAGACACTCGTCCCCTTCTTTTACAAATCCTCTATATGTATATAAAATGCAATGTATATTTCTTTGGAGTGTGCAATTTTACTGTTAGGCGCAGAGCTGCTCACCTGTATTTAGCCACATTGGCATTAGAACAAACAATACCCACAGATTATTTCTGCTCCCCTCCCGGTTGCAACTTTGAATTTATGCTGAAATTAGTGATAATGATAGGTGCATTTTAGTCCTGTGTCCCAACTTTGACATTCTGCCTTGAGTGACCCTGCTAGAAACAGATATTCGCAATGGAATCTGTTAAGCTGTGCATCCAAAAGGTGGTACTGTACATATGTATAAAATAATAAACTGAAGTATGTTCATTTTTAAAATATTCTATATCTGTATACTGTTTAGTGTTTTATTGCTGAGTTGGTCTAGAAATGGCTTTTGGGAGTGCACTGCAACTGTTGGTTGCCAAAACAAATAGAACCCAATCTATTTCATGTATTTTTCATGTATTTTATTTTGTTTGTTTTACTTCACTTTCCCATTAACATAATGTTTCCAAAGTGTCTGAGGGTTATCAGCTACAAGCTCTGGGCCTGTAGCTGATGGGCACCATTGGAATTCTGTGAAGTCCTTTTGTCTGGCTTCTGCCCCCGTGCCAGCCTTAAAAGCTTTTGATCAGTTTAGATATAACCTGGCGTGTCCCTTTACTGTGAACCTCTAGGGTAGTGATGGCAAATCTTTTAGAGACCGAGTGCCCAAACTGCGATTCAAAACCCACTTACTTCTCACAACGTGCCAATATGGCAATATAACCTGAATATAGTGGTACCCCGGGTTACAACCAGGGCCGGTGTGTCCATTAAGGCGAACTAGGCAGTTGTCTAGGGCACCAAAATGGACAGGGGGCGCTGGCCAGCCTGCTGCCCCTCCCTCTACCCCCCCCGCCGGCCACCGCTTCCCCTCCCCTCGCCGCCGCCTGCCTGCCTGCCGCCCCCCGCCCCCTGCCGCAGCCGCCCACCCTCCCACCACCCACACCCACCCCTCCCCTAGGGCACAAAAAACCCTAGCACCAGCCCTGGTTACAACTGCTTTGGGTGCTACCCTTTGGGAAAGTGAGAATCGAAGAGCAGGCTTTTGAATTTCCCGCGACCAAACATCCTCAATGTGGCCGCAGGAAATTCAAAACCCTGCTTTTCAATCCTTGCTTTCCCAAAGGGTAGCATGCGGTGCTAGACTTCAGGAAAGTGAGGCTTGAAGAGCAGGAGTACTACACTTCCGGAAGGTGAAGATCAAAGAGCAGTCTTTTAAATTTCCCGCGACCACAGCACCCTCAGTGTGGCCATGGGAAATTCAAAAACCTGCTCTACAATCCTTACTTTCCTGAAGGGTGCTACCCTTTGGGAAAGCAAGGAACTGAAGAGCAGGAGTGCTACTCTTTGAGAAAGTGAGGATCGAAGCCCGGGCCACGAGAAATTCAAAAACTTGCTCTTTGATCCTCTCTTTCCCGAAGGGTAGCATAGGGTGCTAGACTTCGGGAAAGTGAGGGTTGAAGAGCAAGGCTGCTACACTTCAGGAAAGTGAGGATCAAAGAGCAGGCTTTTGCATTTCCCATGGCTACAGCACCCTTGCTCTGGCCGTGAGAAATTCAAAAACCTGTTCTTCAATCCTTGCTTACCCGAAGGGTGCTACCCTTTGGGAAAGTGGGGATTGAAGAGCAGGGGTGCTCCCCTTTGAGAAAGACAGCATCGAAGCCCAGGCTTTTGAATTTCCTATGGCCGCAGCACCCTCGCTGTGGCCTCAGAAAATTCAAAAACTTGCTCTTCGATCCTCGCTTTCTCCCCATCTGCCTCTCTGCCAGGGTGGTGGTGGCGGCTTGTAGGCTCATTTGAAGCCCCAGTTTACTTTCCAGCCACATCGCTCTGGGCATCTCAAAGGTGGTGTGGTGGGAGAGTAAACTGGGGCTACGAAGGAGCCCACAAACCATTACCTCCCCTTCACCCGGCTCTCTGCATGGAGCACAGTGGTGTGCTCTGAGTGGAGGAGGAAGTGCCATGGCTTTGAGGGAGCAATGTTGCATGCCCACAGAAAGGGCTCCACATGCCACCTTTGGCACCCGTGCCATAGATTCACCAACACTGCTCTAAGGAGGGGGGAAAGACCAATATAGTCAGATGCATCTTCTTATATTTAAAAAATCCCATGCCTGGGTTTACTTTTAGGCCCTTTCTACATTTCTTTCCCAGCATAGTTGCTTTGAATTGTCAGCCATAACAATCGGTTTGTTTTACTTTTTATTACATAATTCAAGTATCCAGGGTTTCTTTGTTTTATGATTTCTTTGTCTTTATCTAATTCACTTTAGTACTACTTCATTGGCCATCCACTGAAGCCAACTTCTTAACATCCTGCAATAAAATCATATTTCAAATGCTTTCCCCTTGTTTATAATTGTCAGTGTGCACAAATTCATGCCATATAGCAGGATTGGGACTCTTTTAAAAACTTCAGAGTAGGAACCTGGGGAGCATGGGGGGGAGCAGGTATTCCCATACGCCTTCACACCCCATCTTTACAAGAATGAATAAGCTGTGAGACCTTGAACTGTCCTGGACTGAAATTGCAATGTCTTTACTCCAAATCCCCTCTAAGCCACGTGGACACATGCAGCCGACCCACTATTTTGACCAACTGGCCTCTTGTCATGACCACAGTATTGCACACAGGGGATGGAGCTGCCATGCAGTGCTCTGGAGAGTTAGTGGGAACACTGCTCTGCTCTCAAGTGTGTGAGAACTTGGAACTGCAACACCCATCTTCAAAAACGGATCCAGAGGTGATCCAGGCAATTACCAACCGGTCAGTTTGACATGTGTCCCAGGTAAGGTGATGGAAACTATCCGAAAAGATAAAATTAATAGGCACATAGAAGAGAAGGCACTGCTGAAGGAGAGCCAACATGGCTTCTGCCAGGGCAAATCATGCCTCATGCATCTGTTGGAATTCTTTGAGAGTGTCAACAAGAATGTGGGTAAGGGAGATCCAGTTGACATTGTTTATCTGACATGCAGAAGGCTTTTGACAACGTCCTGCACCAAAGGCTCTTGAATAAGCTTGACAGTCATGGAATCAAGGGACAGGTCTTGTCCTGGATCAGCAACTGGCTAAGGACAGGAAACAGAGGATAGCACTAAATGGACACTTCTCCAAGTGGAGGGAGGTAAAGAGTGCCCCCCCCCAAGGTTCAGTACTGGGACCTCTGCTTTTCAACCTCTTCATAAATGATCTAGAAGTAGGAGTAAATAGCAAGGTAACCAAATTTGCCAACAACACTAAATTATACAGGGTAGTAAAAGCTGAGAGAGATTGTGATGAGCTCCAGAGGGATCTCTTGACACTGGGGAAGGGGGCAAATGAGTGGCAACTGTGCTTCAACATTAGCAAGTGAAGAGTGATGCACGTTGGGGGGGGGGAAATATTACGTTTATAAACTGTTGAGCTCTGAAATCTCTGCAACAAATCAGGAAAGGGACCTTGGTGTCCTGGTCGACAGCTCAATGAAGGTGTCAACCTAATGTGCTGGAGCAGTGAAAAAAGCAAACTCGCTGATAGGGACCATTAGCTTGTGCACAATAAGAGAAACAGATCAAACAGTTCTAATGGGTGTGTGTTTCAATAATGTTAATATTAATAATCATACTCATAAAAATGTACAAAGAACATCAGGCCACAAATCACATAATCTCCAGTGTTTATATATGATTGCCAGAAGTATGGGAAACAAATAAAAACTGAAAACCTGACTTCAGGAGGTAAATATGACTTAACAGGAATTATTGAAACTTGGCAGGTCACTTCCATGACTGGAATACAGAAACTGAGGGATATACTGTAAATTGTTGAAAAAGAACAAAAAAAAAAAGGGAGGAGTTGCAGTATATCTTAAAAATAAAAATTCCTGCGGGAAACAGAGGAAGAGCAGATTGGCTGTTTTGTTGAGAGGATGGGGTGGGGCTTGCAATGGGTCAGTGGGTGGGGTTTGCAGTGGGGGCCAGGCTCAGGGAGCAGTCGCCCCCCCCCCAGATTCTAAGCCACCAAATGTGGCCCTCCTTACAAAAAGTTTGGACACCCTGGTTTAAATCATTCCAGATCTGATCTCTTTAGATCCATGTGCCACTGTTGAGTCTGGACTAATCCCAAAATTTTCCTGTTTCAGAATAACTTAGCCAATAACTCTGAGACAAGAAGAGATCCAATAATCATCCGTTTATTTGCAGCTGAAATAAAGGAAGGGGCAACCTAGAATTGCACCCAACAAATGCAGGGTACACATTTAAGTACAGAAAGCATGAAATGAAATTGACGTCCCTCACCAATCAACAACACTCTTTAGGCAAGCTGTAACTCTTGTTAGAGCCATCCCTGTAACCATCCTCCTTGCACCCTCCTTATCCGTGTCCTTGAATATTTAACACAGGCCCTTCTTCTTTCGCTCTTGCTGAGGCACAGACATTCCAGTAAAGTTCAAGCAGTTTCAGACAGCTCACAAAGCACAATGAAAGCACAGATACAAGGCATACAGAGGAATCAACATGGCATCACTTTGGTTCAATTAAATTTGTTAGTTTTTATTAACTCCTGCCCTCATCACCACTTCACCTCATGGCTCCTGCTGTATAGTAAGAGTCTTACAAGTGAGCCAGACCATCGCACTGGCAGAGAAGGCAGCAGAAACATCATTGTTCAAAATGGCCACCTTTGGAAAGACTATGCAGATGTCACCATATGTGATGGAGGGTAGGGACCACGTGGGCTGCCAAACGCAAAAGTTACTCATTGCCTGAATGAGCACATGAAAAACACCATGAGTTTCGTCCTCTTAGGGTTGGCTGAGCTTTCAAAGGCATGGGGAGGTAACCATAATGTTCTCCTTTGTAGATGTACATCTGAATGCCTGGGGTTAGAAGAGAGGGGGAGAGATGTGAGTGGGACCTCTTAATGAAGGGAAGGTGGTTGCTATGGCAATCTTCACTGATCTCTGTCAGATGGCCTTTTGGATCAGTTCTGGAGGCAGAGCTCCCATCTACCCCCACCCAGCTAATATTTCATAATCAGAATACTTCTCTGCCAACTCTCATTTATTGGACTGTCAGAGCTGAGGGCCTTGGGGAGGGGAGGGGAGGAGACAGGAAAGCTGCAACCCTATAATGTACAGAAAAATGTAATGTACAGTAGGCACAGAGCATCAATAAACTGGACAGGCCTTTGTCTGTCAGGTGATCAGTTAGCTCAAGACAGGGAACAGGTGGCTCTACAGGGGATGTTGGACCAGACGTCCCTTAACTATTAGCTATGGTGGCTCAAGATAATGGAAGCTGCAGTGCACTATGAGGAGGCTCTTCTGTTCCCCACCTCTCATCTCAAGGAAAAATCATGAACAGAAAGAAGTGGGGATCTCCATTTCACAATAGGACTGAAAATGAAGGAAAAGAGGAACTCTAATATATAGGAATCTTTATTGTCATTGCCCCCTTGCAGGAACACAATGTGAATAAAGGAAATACATCCTCATGTCTAACCACACCTCACAAAATGAGGGTCACCACACTTGTATTTGCTGCTTTTGGCACGTGTATTCCCTGTGGAAAACACTATGTGTGAAATAGAAAAGGCACACCAGAGACCTTGGGTATAGATAAAAGCAAACCTAAGAAGCTGCAGAAACTCAGACCAGTAGAAAGCTGCATCACAGAAAGAAATTCAAAACCCCCAGGCAGGCACAGATAGGGAAGGTCCTATACCAGGTAGCAAGGAGGAAGGGGAAAAAGATGTGATGCTACTGGGAAAGGGCCCAAAGCTGGTTGGCTGGAGAGGGAGGAAGGGGGGAGGGTACGTAGCAGACAACAGAGACAACCTCCTCATCCAACACCCCCCCCCCCCATTTTGGTCACCAGCTCCCTGTGAGAGCAATGAAGCGAGCACAGGATACGAGGATCACACCCTCCAGTTCAAAATGAAACCTATCATCTGCACCTTGTGAACCAGCAAGCTGGAAAGGGCAAGGCACCTTAGTTTCTGTCAAAGCACGCTTGTATGCACATGTATGCCAGAGGACACATTCACTACCATCATGACCCAAAGATGGTTTATCCCTATGTTTTTGCCAAAGAAAGAAAGAAAGAAAGAAAGAAAGAAAGAGTCCAAAATTCCCTGGAGCAACGCAGTTGTTCAAAGGGTTGCTGACCTGCCTGGCGAGCAGAGAAGGCAAAGACAATGATATCATCAAAGGTCCATGTATAGTCCTGATGTGGGGGATAGAATGCCAGTCTATCCAATGCCTCTTTTCTCAGGTCAATCAGGAATGTCGAGTGGACCATTGGGATGGCAAAGCACCCAGTCCTCTTCCATTCCCGGATCAAGGAGTAATCTGGGGTTCTCTTATAGTAGCCCTGGAAGAGAGGAGAATATGCAGTTTATTCACAAGCCATGTTCTCGGGGGACAAATAAGCAGATTGTAGCAGTCACCAATAAACTAAAACATAAATACAAATCCAGAATTTCCAGTGTCTGATCATCTTCATAGCTGCCTGGATCTAAAGGCCTAATCATTCACTACAGGGAGAGGACTCTCTGGCTTGTAGGCCATGTGCAAACTCTCACCAAGCTTGTATGAGTGCTGCTAATCTCTCATCAGTAATCAGGATATTTTTAAACTTTAAATTTCCTGCATGCAGTTGAACTAACTTTCATAGGCATGCAAACTTTCAGGAAGCTCTCGGCAAGTTTCCATCGCTCTTCTGCCTACATTTCAGACAGTACAATCTCATCCATTTCTAAAAAGGACCCGCTTCAGTTCCACTAGAAGGAGCAATGCAGCATTGACTTGACTAACTGAGAGCAAACACTGGCCCTACTGTCCAAGGCACCAAATAAAAATGCTGCAGAAGGCACTTGTCTACAGGCCCACAGCCAAAAGTTTTTATTTATTTATTTATTTATTTATTTATTTATTTATTTATTTATTTATTTATTTATAGAGGAATTTAACCCCCCTTTCTCCTTGGAAAAGGACCCAAGGCGGAATTGAAGTGTTGCAAGTATAATGAGGGTGGCCAGCACACTTGAATAAAAAGTGAGTGAGGTGTACATAGTAGTAAATACCAGTTGCTTATGTGTCCAGTCAACAGAATTGGCCCCACATTTTCCATAAGAAAAAAAAACTATCATGCAGGCTGGGCAAGCATAGACCATGGGCTCTAGCTGGATAGCCTGATTTTAACCCGGCTTCTGGGAGTTGTAACTAAAGAACATCTGGGTCCTTGAGTCTGGAAAATACTGCCCGAAAGCAATTGTAAAGATATGGCTCAATATCTAGAGTTCCACTGATGTATAATAGCAGCTAAATCTCAGCACAGTATGGGAGACTTCCCCCGAACCATTATTTGTACGTGTCATTTAGAACAATACTAATATTTGGTTCCCATGAGATATCAGGCAGTAACCACACCCTTCAAAGGACCGGAGACTGAAAGTGATTTCTAATAAACCACTGGAAGGCATTTCTGACTCTTAACGCCTTTGCTTCTTAAAACTAGTTTAGAAGCACACAGAATGCACAAAGCACATTGCTTGCAATTTAATGTAGTTCCCATCCTCTTGTCCTCCTAGCTTCCTGCTATCAAACATTTCCTTGAGGCAGGGAATTGTTCTACTTTAATTCAGTCACACATCAAGTGTATCATTGGTACACACAATGCTGTATAAATAAGTAATCACTTGCCTGTGGCATCATTCTGATATCAGCACAGGAGGACTGCAACCACTAGGTAGTATGATTTTGGCTTTAATCTAACCCCAAGTGACTAATCCTAGTCATTTTACTAAATAATCACCCTAGTGATTATTATTATCGAAATCTTTGTGCCATCCTGTCCCTCCCTACCCAGGCCTAAGTAGTAACAAATCTCTTCCGAACAAAGGCCAAATGGAGAGGTGTAGGTAGGCACATGGGAAGAATTGGGTTGTTAAATTCATTCCACAGCAGCCTAAGCCGGGGTCCTCAACGTTTTCAAACAGCAGGCTGGTCCACCACCATCCAGACACCACGGGGGGGGGGGGCGAATACAGGGGGAAAAAGGCCGACATGGAAAAAAGGGGAAAGGGAGGGACAAGTGGACGGAGCCCTCCACGATTGGCCTATGATCATTGTGTCTCCAGGGCCCCAGCAATGCCTCCTGCTCCAGAACACCACCCTGAGGTGCCACTGCTGGGATCCCTCTGCTGTGCCTCTTCCTCCTCCTCTTCCTCCTCCTCCTCCTCCAGTTTCAGCGGCTGGAGTGGCTCTCCGTCCTTCCTTCCTTCCTTCATTGCATTGGGAAGGAGGCGGCAGCCCAGGCAAACTCAGGCCCCTCATTACCTTCTGGGCGGCCACTCATGATGAGGAGCAGCAGCCACACCAAGGGCAGCAAGGCTGGTGCCAATGCACGCAGATCCAGCCGTGTGCCCTAGCCATCACGTCCTCACTGTGCCCTGGAGGGAAAGCTGCCTCCTCTCTTGGCCTGGCCCGGCCTGGCCCGACTTGGTGCGCTGCAAGGGAGGGAGGGAGGGAGGCCTCCCACTTTGAATGCCCCACTAGCCAGCATGCCGATCATCTGGGCGGTAGTTGGGGGGAGTGGGAGAAGCGACATAGCCCACTGCTTTGAACTGCCTCAGCAATAGAAGCAGCTGCAGAGGCTGGCTTGCTTGGGAAGCAGGGGGTAGGTGGGGGGTTTGCAATTGGTCCCAGGGGCCAAATTCAGGACCTTGGGGGCCGCATCCAGCCCCCGGGCCTTAGGTTGAGGACCCCTGGCCTAAGCTGTAGCCACAAAACAGCAACCAGACTCCTGACTTCCATCTAAGGCTGTGTTCACATAGCAGAAACATCTCTTTTATCTCAAAAATTTCCCCTCATGATATGTTGTGCAATCACATCATGTAATCACTATCACTTGTGAAGAGTTCAGATGCACATAAGGCAGTGGTTCTCAACCTGTGTGTCACCAGATGTTCCTGGACTGCAACTCCCAGAAATCCTGGCCAGCTCAGCTAGCGATGAAGACTTCTGGGAGTTGCAGTCCGGGAACATCTGGGGACCCACAGGTTGAGAACCACTGACATAAGGAGTCCCGCACAGTCAGTCTGAATTATTCAAAAATTAGTCGACACACTGCCAAGCAAATGTTTTTTAAAGGCTTCACAACCGAACCAGTAATAGCCAGAAGACTGGCCTGTGGCCTGTTGGCTGACAGGGGATCAGCAACACATAAGACCAGAAGTTTACACTCCAAAGTGGGCAAATGCATAACATAACTGAAACAAAAAAATAGTAGGTTGACAAAGTTCAAGACTTGCTGTGGATTGAAATCTGTAAGAACTTGCCTGGAATTACCCACCTTGCAATGTACATTTGGATATTAAGTCCTTCACTTTAATCCATGAAAGCTTGCTTATTCCATGATGGTATTTTAGTGATCTACTGTATAAAGATATAATCTATTTTTGCATTTGATTTTAATTGTTTGGACTATACTGCTACCCTTTACATCAATAGTCCATACTGAGTGATCCATCTTCGAATTTTGAAATACAGCAAAATGAACAAAATTAGTGGAGTTTTCCATCACAAATTGGAAATCTCGTGTACAAAATGCACACTGTACCAAAGCCAACACAATCCACAAAAGTTCAATTTTCCTTAAATCATCAAGCTTCTTTTTATATTGTCTCAATATTTTAGAATTATTCTCTCAGTCATTCTAATTAAACTGGGATATTTATGCTTAAACGATAGATTTTTGAATATTAATATCCATTTCTTTATTATTTTTCCTTTGTTATAAATACCACCATCTCTGAATTATGCCAGATCTGTAACTCCATTCTCTGTTCACATTCTTTTCAATGGTTTTTCATAACCTTTGCTGGGTTTTCTATTGTTAATATGCTACAACGATGCATGGTCTTGGGATATGAAGCCGATACTGTCCACATTTGTTGCCACTTGTTTATTAGGCCAAATTCTCATGGTATTGGTTTAACCATGAGATTTGGGACCTGTAAACAACTGGCACACAATGTTTAATGATTTACCCATTAAAGCTCTAAACGAGTTGGGGCCTAGCTATACGATTAGCTTCTACAGAGAATTATGAGAACATGGTTATAAAAAAGTTAGATTCCACCTGCACTTGTGCTAGTCATGTCCGACTCTAGAGGTGGTTCTCATATCCATTTCCAAGCCTAAGAGCCAATGTTATGTAAGTCCGTGGCCATGTGGCCAGCATGGCTAAGTGCATTTCTGTGCATGGAAAACTTCCTGCTTTTTATGGTGGTACCTATTTATCTACTTGCATTTACATGCTTTCAAACTGCTAGGTTGGCAGGAGCTGGGGTTAACAGTGGGAGCTCACTCCACTGCGTGGGACCTGGGATTCGAACTGCCGAGCCGCCAACAGTTTCAGCGCTCTAGCCCACTTAGCCACCACGCCCCAAACATGGTTATACTACATGCTTATATGGATGCGTATTTAATTGTACTGTCTCCTCTTCCTACTTCTAAATTCGAAAGTGCAGGAATTATAAGTTCAGTGGGAGAATTACGATGATCAACTGGATGTCAAGATGAAACTGGCTACAGCCTGAACATACTTTTTTCCTCATATCCCGTGGTTAATTTTTTTTCCTCTTATATATTTTGGCTCAAAATGTGGAATTAGTAGCTCATTTAGGTAATTATTTTTTTGCTGGAGTTGTTTAAAGTTGTTTTTAAACTCTATTTTTTCTTGTGTCTTATGCTTTTTTATTTAGTAAATAATTTTTCCCATGAACTTCTGTGTTGGAAATATATCGAGTATGTGTCTATGAAGATTCTCCGTCATCCAGGTGAGTTGAGTCATCCAGGAAGTTGAGTCATGGCAATTGGACTTTTTCCTTTATCTTATCTTATCTTTTTTCTTTTCTTTTCTTTTCTTGAGAGATCAATCTCTCAAGGAAAGAAGTCCAGTTGCCATGATTCAACTTCCAGATCTAGTCGTATACAAATTGCACTAGTGTCAGAATCAATAGAAGGGGCCCATGTTTTTTGAATGTATCTGTCCTATAATCCTAGAGATGTATTTGCCTTTGTGCAAAAAATTCAGTCTTAGAAAGATAAGAGGAGTCTATAAAAACCCAAATGCTTCTTTTCTAGTACAGGACAGAAAATTGAAATGAAACAGCACAAACTATCTGCAACTGACATCCAGAGGAAGCACTAAAATGGCTATTTAAAACACCAATATTTGTTGTTTTCCTATTTGAGTTGTTTAGAGTTCTTCTTGAGTATTATACGTACAGTATATTGGATGTGCTTCTTAACTTATGTTTGCATTTTGTAGTGTTGTTAATAAAAAATAAGTTGCAAAAATTACACACACACCCAATTATAAATGGTTCATTGCTTCATAGCCAATCAAGCCGCAGAAGCAGAAATTAAACCTTGAAAATAGTATCCAACATCTAACATAAGTACATGTAAAGAATAAAAAAAGCATAAAATAAAATAAGCCTTCTCAAACAAGTGTCAAGTTGAGAAATTAACTTCAAGAGCTTCTGATACAGGCAATGAGATCCATTTTTCCATGGCTCGTTTAACGAACACATTGGTCCTATAGAATATATAGCACTCTCAGTCAACAAGCAAAAACAAAACTGTACATAAAGGGGAATTGTTCTTGAAAGTGGCTGTTAAGGCTTTAAACAGTGATTGCTCATACCTCCATGCAGATAGCTTTCTGTTAGAAAATGTCGTGTGTCCATGTTCGAGCATCCTACTGAGCAATAACTGCCTGTACAGTATTATGTTGATCCCTATAACATCCATAAATCTCTTTTAATTGTAACAAATTCAGTCTGCATTTAGTGAGCAGTTATCTCAGCTCACGTGAGAGAAAAATATGGGGACACCTTTCAAAGGACAAGGAAAAAACTTTGAGTATATCCTATTAGAGTGGAAGCTAACAACAGATGTAATGGAAGTCTAGATATCATTTTTATATATATATATATATATATATTGTACTGTATTCTCGGGCAGCCTCATATCCCCTCTTGTGGAGGTAGGCTGAGGAGTAATCCAGCTTTGATACAGTTGTATTTTCGGAATTTTGTGACACAGTAGTTAAACAAGCCATGGAAAATGGATGTACTACAACTAAAACTGTGCTTACAACCTGGGGTTCAATCTCAAGTAGCCAGCTCAAGGTTCACTCTGCCTTCCATCCTTCCGAGGTTGGTAAAATGAGTATCCAGCTTGCTGGGGGACAATGTGTAGTCTGAATAATTAAATTGTAAATCACCCACAGAGTGCTTTAAGAACTATGGGGTGGTATATAAGCAGAACAATGTGCTTTATGTATAAGTGAGAACAAAACTGCCTGCCCCACAATATCAAACCCAGCAACTAGCACATGCTGTAGAATGCAAATGGTCTTTCCATCTCAGTATCTGTCTGGTGTTTGGGCATGGGCCATGGATGGCCTAAGAGCCTGCAGCCTTCTTTTGCATCCCTTGCCCTGGCATAAGAGGGGAGTGGATATAATAGTCTACTACTCCAATAGTCCAATATAGTAGCCTGCTCTTCCGATAGCTATTTTCACATAAAAACAGCAAGAGCTAAGACTAGAATAAAAATCCTTCATCCTCTCACTTGTACAAAGAATATGGAATGATTACATCGCAGCATCCTTTTTTGACACCCTGAAGAAGCAAGCCTTGCAGAAGCTTAATTAGAAAGGTCTGTTGTTGCTCTGTACCACCAAGTAGCCTCCAGGAGATAGGTACCCAATTAATGTGTGATTTCCAGAATGTCCTGTCCTTAAATGCTCTGTTCAGTTCTTGTAAACTCAAGACTGTGGTTCCTTCAGGAAGTCAATCCATCTTGTATTTGGACTCCTTCCCCCCCTGCCATCAACCTTTCCTGGCATTATTTTTTTCCTCCTTATAATCCTACCTTCTGATGACATCCCCACAGTAGGGCAACCTCAGTCTCAACATTTTTTCCTCCAGAAATAGTTCAACAATTGATTTGATGCAGAACCCACTTTTTCTAATGTCTTCATTACTGTCCTTCCTAATCACAGTCTTCTGATTTCTGTATTTCATAAGACAGCATGTTCCAAACATGGTGCCCCCTGGATGCACTGGACTTACAAGCCCCATCATCCTCAACTAGCAGGACCAAGAGTCTTGCTGAGCAGGATGACAGGAACTGCAGTACACAAGAAGGGAGCCCCAGTTTACCAGAGCCTCCTGCCAACCCAAGGAGCCTCTTGGTGGGGAAGCATGCAGGCAATGAAGCCATGCATCAGGTGCTTGGCTGCACACACACCTCCTCATTCAAAGAAAGTCCATCTACAGTAAAGCCAGTGATTTCAGAGAGTGGGTGTGCTTTAATACTTTTCAGCCTTAGAACATGTTAAGGGGGAACCGCCCCTCTATCCAGTTTTAGTTCCCCAAACCTTCTGTAGTTCAGCAATTCTGGAGGGCTCCACCTGAAGGAAGGTTACTCACAGCTAAAATTGATATATAACCCTTCCAATGGGCCCCAAAGATTGATACTGTTTCTTAAAGGTAAGCTTTGTTAAGCTAGTGGCATATATCTGAGTATTAGAGCTACTGTTAATCTAAATTTCATGAGCTGAAATTTCAAGTACTGTACAGGCTTCTTTTCAAAACAGCATTTTCCTCACAGGTTGACCGATTTTGAAATGTACACAAAACTGTGCATTTTCTGTATATTTAAATCTCTTTTGGTTTTATCAGCAGTTATCTAAGACATTGTTGTTAATAATAAAAAAATAGAAATATTATCCATGGATGGTGCTATAGTCATGAAGATATAATTAACTGCTACAAATTTCAGGAGACTAAATTTTCTAAAGGGTGGTCATAGTGAAGGATAAGAGATTGAGTTCTCTATGCAAACCAAGAGCAAGAGTGTAAGATTAAGGACTACTTCACTCCAGAGTTACTTTTCACGATGTTTAGAGGTGCCACAGTGACAAGAAGTCCTTCAGTTGGTTAGTCCCATCTGTACCTTGCCCAACCAAGTTGTAGAAAGATTGTAGAACTTGTACTGAAGGCAGAATTTCCTCAGTTGCTCATCTATTTCACATAGATTCCTAGATTTTTCAAAATGAAATTTGTTCTGCTCAAGAGCCTCCACAGCCTTGCCAAACAGGCAGGGTATTCTTGATTTCTACCGAGAGAAAGTCGGGAGATGATAGTTCGCTGGTAAGAAGCTACTCAATCTAGACTCTTGATCCAATTCTTTCATGAAAGGACTGAATTCAGCATTCTCCTTGGGTATTACATTCCAAGCAGGGCCAGGTTGCCAAGTGGTACAGGACGATGTTTAGAGTAAATGGTAAGGGCTGCTCTTTAAGCCCTCCAGTTTGGCTTTCGCGTTGGCAACAAATTCTTCAGAGGCACTTGCGAGTGGAAGCCGAGGGGGACCCATGGGTATCCCTGAAACTAAGCTCATCATGGCTTTGATCTGTGGAACACCAAAGCCTGTCAGAAAAATTAAAAAGAGAAAGCAGAAATCATTTCATAGGGGGGAAAGGGTTTAAAATGCTGCATTTACTATTACCTCACATCAACACCATCAATTTCTTAAAAAACAAAAATACCTGATGATTTACTGCTTCTAAATAATATTTTTATTGTTTTATAGTTTTTAATACTTGTGTGCCACCCAGAGACCTCTTGGTAGTGGGGAGGATAAAAAATTCTTGTAAGTAAACACATAATAAATAAATAAATAAATAAATAAATAAACAAACAAACAAATAAATAAATAAATAAATAAATAAATAAATAGGGTACTCAGTTTATAACAGAGTTGGTAGTCCATAGTTGTTCACTATTGGACACACATAATAAACAGGCAAGTCAACAAACAAATAAATCCCTTCTGTATAACTGCTGGTTGACTCCGGGAAGTGGTCTAGAAAAGTTGAGTCTCCAGCTTACTTAGGACTCTGGTTTTGACAGTGTGGCAGGCCCCAGTCTCCCTCACCTGATATTGGCAGCCAAGATGTCTCCCTCACCTGTCATGGTGGCTCCATGTGGTGGCCAGGGAGGGCGTTGGGACATGCCAAGAGGGAGAAGTGTATGAATTAATCACTCCTCAAGGATCCACATGATTTTTAGGCAGGATCACCCCCAAACCATTATCAAATAACAGAGCCCAGCTCTACCCACAGACCCTAACACAGAAATCATGGGTCCCCAAGTGCATGGCTTTGGAATCTCACAAAAACGAAACCTGTGCCACCCACCTTCCACTGGGGACTTAGTTCGGGCTTAAAATCCTTAAGATATTGACCTTCCCCTCTATCTCCAGAAATGCATTGACTCTTCTCCCAGTGCGTAACCTTTACCTTTTTTGAAATACATGTACCAACTAGAGATGGGCACGAAATGCCAAAATGGCGTTTTGTTTCATTGTTTGTGCCCTGGCCCCCGTTTTGTTTCGTTTAATACAAAATGATTTTTTTTAAAAAAAATTGTCTCGTATTCGTTTATTTCAGAGCCGGCAGCAAGCCTGCCGAGAGAGTGGTCCTGCAGCCACGGGGAGCCCTCCCGGGGCCGGGTGCCACCGGAGCTGGTGGCATGCCGGCCAGAAGAGTGGTCCCACGGCCGGGAGCCGCCCGGCTAGCTGGCCAGGAGAGGAGTCCCGCAGCCACGGGAGTGCTCTTCTGACCGACTTGCAGGTGTCAGCGGCGCCCCGGGAGGGCTGGGGGGAGATTTAAAAAGCCCGCTCTTCCCCCACAGGTGGGAGGAGAGAGCGGGCTTTTTAAATCTTCTCCCCTCCCGAAGCTAGCCCCAAGTGGCTACTGGGCCCTAGCTGTGGGAGTGGCTACTGAGCCCTAGCTCGGGGCCCTAACCCCGTGTGGTGGAGGGAAGAGCACACTCTTTAAACTTGTTTCCAGCCTCCCAAAACTAGCACCAAGCAGCTGCTAACAAAACGAATAACGAATAATGAAACGAATAATAAATTCATTTCGTGCCCATCTCTCATACCAACAATTAGTCCAATACTAATTTAAAATCATTTTTTCAGTCTCTTCCTAATTTTAATTTCACAAGTCAATTTATCGTTAATAGCCATATCCCATAACTCCCTGCCATTCCTCCAGTGGTTTTTGATTGTTTTATTTCCAGTTGTTAGCAGAAATTATCCTTGCCGCCACTACCATTATTATTACCAACTCCACTTCAATCTTTCTTTAAATATTTGTTCACAACCATATTTAACAGTACTGCTTCCAGGGACATTTGGGCTCCTTTCCCTATTATTTCTTAAATATTCTTAAAAATCAGTATCTATCTCCTCTTTCATATTTCACACAACTTCCACATATGCAAGTATGTCCCTTTTTCATTTTTAAATCTCCAGCATGCTGGGGATATGTCTTTATTATACTGAAGTTTACAGGGATTATATCCTACTTCCAGAATACCTTCCTTATACCTTCTTTTACTGACATGTTTTTCATTATTCTTTTATTCCACATTTTATTCCATTCTTTTTATTTCATTATTAATATCTTCTTGTCATACCTCTTTTAATTTATTCTCTTTATATTCCTCTTGAATTAATAGTTCATATATCTCGCTTACTATTCTTTTTCTAATTTCTTTATTGTCCAAATTCCATTCTGTAGTGGTGCATTGCTGGGGAAGAAAACCCCTGGTGGCATGTGGCAAAATGGGGAGGGGGTTACTACTGCACCAAGATGGTCTATAGCAGTGGCGGTGAACATTTGGCGCTCCAGCTGTTCTGGACCACAACTCTCACAATCCTTTGTCATTGGCAATGTAGGGCTCAGAATTCTGGGAGTTGTGGTCCAAAACATCTGGAGTGCCAAAGGTTCACCACCACTGGTCTATAGGATCCCTTCTTCTGTTGAAAATTTGCTTTGAGTTTGGGTGAGAAGCAGCATGCTCTCTGCACGACACTGGCTGGTGTTGGAACAAGGTGAAAAAAGCAGTCAGCTTCTGGGATTTTCCCTTGCGCGGTGTACCTTTGTGCGAGGGTAGTAGTGCTTGAGGACTCCTCTTTAACACCTTGAATATTAGCCTGTGAAGTGTCTCAAGGTTCCAGGATTTCCCATACAATTTCACATATACATGAAAAACACAAAAGAGGCTGCCCAGACTCTTGTGCTCTGGTAACACCACTGTGCTGATGTCACCCAACACCATGTGTTTTTAAAGATCTACCAGGAGGCCCTTCTCCCAGGCCCCTTTTTCAACAAGTGTAAATGGTTTGTTTATTTATTTATTTATTTATTTATTTATTTGAGTATTTTTACCCCGCCTTTCTCCTTGGAAAAGGACCCAAGGCGGCTCACAGTAAGGAGGCACAATATACAGTCCAGGACAATTAAGACATGTTCAAGTTTTGAGAACAGGGAATTGCGGGGTAAGGAGCAGAAGAGAGTATCCTGTAGGCCATCTTGACTGCAGCCATTAGTGATGCCAACCTTCATCCTGCACTTTGCTAGGCAAAGCTTGGCATCCTTTTCCTGCTGACAATGTGGGCACAATATTATGCAGCGATATTACGCCACTTTCTGGTTGTTTTGAATTGTGGATACAGAAGCACCCTATTCCACATTCTAAACTGGACAATTTTCGAAGAAGTGAAAAACTGTGTAGAAGGGGGAGAAAAAAGGTCGCCTCCTCTTGTCACTTACCCTGTGCAATGGCAAAGCTGAGGAATTCCTGAATACAGAACTAGGAAAGACAAAATAAAAAGAATTATTTTTATATGCCTTCATTTATTACATAATGACACCACTGTTGGAGTTATGCACCATCACGTCTATTCTTACTTATGGCCATCCTTTTCAGGGTTTTCTAGGTAGACGATACACAGAAATGGTTTAATATGCTGTGGTTACGGGGGAGCAAATTCCAGGAACATATGTATGCCACGGTATTACCGTTGGCTCTGTTTTACCTCTTAAGTTTTTAACTTTGAAACTGGACCAAATTGGGCAGTCGTAGCAGAAATCAGCTCACGCTCTGTGTCATACTTGGTGAGGTATGGGCAAACAGTTTTCAATTTGTGGTATCTTAAATAGCAAAACTGTTCCCTCACCACCACCACCACCACCCATGCCAACACCAATGACTTCCTCTGCCTGTAGATTTAAAATAGATCAAATACACTGAAAAGACTTCCTTATCTTGAAAGGTTAATCCCAGAAGCTTTTTTTTTTTTAAATTTAGAAGGAATCCAGGTATCCATGGCTCTGATACTGAATTTGAAAATAGCCATTTCAAAACGGGGGAGAGCCTGGCTTTCTGGCTTTTTAAAAATATAAACCAAGACATTCTAAATGTAAATGCAAGCACTGTTGCAAGGCTGAGAGCCAGAAAATGATCTGACCCAGGCCTTCATGGTTGTTGAAAAACGGCCCTGGCAATTGCTTTGGGTTTGGGTGAGAGGTGGTTATCTGATGAAAACAGAAGTCAGCTTCTGGGGTTTTCCTTTGCTTGGTTGCGAGCACAAGAGGGTATCCTGCAGACCATCTTGACTGCTGCCATTGGTGCTGCCAACATTCAGGCTGCCCTTTGCTATACAAAGCTTGGCATCCTTTTTTCCTGCTGGCAACATGGGCACGATCTTGTGCACCAAGGCTGAGCCATTTCCTGGCTTGCTGAACTGTGGGTACAGAGGCACAACGTTCCACATTGATAAGCTGGAGTTTTTGTTTTGTCTTTTAAAAAATGACAGGATAGAGAGATAAATTACTTCTACGTAGAGAGTATTCTGTTGGCACATATGGGGACAGGGAAGGTCTATAAGCTTCTTATGTTCTCTCGTAAGTGGCTTAGTCAGACATGCCATACCTGGTATTTTTGTGCCGTGGAGAGATCTCCTTTGGCAAATGCTTCCAGCATCAAGTTATTTGCCTTGCCAAAATAGTTGTACGTGCTGTAAAATAACCCAACACATATCTAAGTTCAATATTAAAGATCCATCAGCACTGCTAATAATGTTAGAACAGAGCGTGCCAAGAAACACTTTGGGCCCAATCTTTCCAATGCAGAACTGGGCTGCCCTCCTCCATACAGGGTCCCAAATAATCACCCTGGATGTCTTCTTCACATGGCCTTTAACCCAAGGATTTATGACACCCTCCCAACAGTTCAGTCTTGACTCTCAGCTCCTCTGGTAGCCTGATTTCATTACTTATCAGGTCACCCATACTAGCCCTGGCACTTTTATGATTAGGCTACCTAGGTAACTTGTGCATTAGATAGATAGATAGATAGATAGATAGATAGATAGATAGATAGATAG
>JAHTLZ010000129.1:3554525-3594208 GCA_023846285.1 Phrynocephalus versicolor | reverse complement strand
TGGTACGGGCCTTCTTTAAATATCTCACTTTCCCATAAAGCCTTATTAGGGTTGCTGTAATTCAGTTCTAACTTGATGGCACAGAACAACAGGAATTTCCTCTCATGGAAATAACCACTACACTTCCACTTTTGCACAGTTCTGCTAGCAGAAATCCCCACACCCCTGAGATTTGGGTCAGCACTATGTTGGAAAGTATAATCCCATATAAGCCTACCCAGAGATGAATACCACATGTTCAGGAGGTGTATCCTACAAGCAAGTGTGCAGAGAGCTGCTGTTTTGGCACAAGGTTGCTCAGAGATGGCTTGAAAGCTCACAAAGGGGGAAATGGGCCTGTTGAGTGCCTGGTAGTGAGAAAACGGATCTTGAGCTCCATGGACGAAAGGGGTGAAATAAGGCTGGGCTATTTCGTGCGTATCTGGGCTATTTCAGATCCGCAGATGATACTACTCTGATAGCAGAGAGTGAGGAGGAATTAAAGAACCTCTTAATGAGGGTGAAAGAGGAGAGCGAAAAAAATGGGCTGAACCTCAACATCAAAAAAACTAAGATCATGGCCACCGATCCCATCACCTCCTGGCAAATAGAAGGGGAAGAAATGGAGGCAATGACAGAGTTTATTTTCCTGGGCTCCTTGATCACTGCAGGTGGCGAATGCAGCAGCAAAATAAAAAGACACCTGCTTCTTGGGAGGAAAGCAATGGCAAACCTAGATAGCATCCTAAAGAGCAGAGACATCACTTTGCCAACTAAGGTCAGGATAGTCAAAGCTATGGTTTTTCCAGTAGTGATGTATGGAAGTGAGAGCTGGACTATAAAGAAGGCTGATCGCCGCAGAATTGATGCTTTTGAGTTGTGGTGCTGGAGAAGAGTCTTGAGAGTCCCCTGGACTGCAAAGAGATCAAACCTATCCATTCTGAAAGAAATCAACCCCGAATGTTCCCTGGAAGGACAGATTTTGAAGCTGAGGCTCCAGTACTTTGGCCACCTCATGAGAAGAGAGGACTCCTTGGAAAAGTCCCTGATGCTGGGAAAAATCGAAGGCAAAAGGAAAAGAGGACGACAGAGAATGAGATGGTTGGACGGTGTCATCGATGCAACCAAAATGAATTTGACAGATCTCCGGGAGGCAGTGGAGGATAGGAAGGCCTGGGGAGCTCTGGTCCATGGGGTCACGAAGAGTCGGACACGACTGAACGACTGAACAACAATTTCGTGGCAGCATGCACACCCCCACTCGCCATCATACCGCTTGGATATAACTGGTGCTTATAATGAAGGCAGAGAGTGTAATAAGAGTTGAACTGGCAGGGAACCAGACGGCTGCAGAGGCAGAGAAGGGAGGGGAGGCTGAAAGACCAGCTGCCTTTGGGCCTCCCTCAAGGTAGCCATCCTGTCAGCCACCAGAAACACTTGCGCCTCAGCTGATCATTATCAACAACTTTAATTTCAACTTGTTTGGTGGCTCAGTTCCTCTGTGTCATGCCTTTGATTTAAATTGCAAGTCTGGAGGTCCTGCTGATTATTTTATAATCTGCCCCAGAAGTCTTGTTGCCTAGGTGGTAGGGTATAAATACTTTAAGTAAGAATTATTACTTAATAATTCTCAAAAGGCGTCCAGCTGATTGTGTTGCGTTTGGAGTTCTAGACTAGGAGACTTGGATTCACAGCCACATTCAGTCATGAAAGCCCCTGAATGAGCTGGGGACAACCCCTCTCTCTTACTTAACCCGACCTGCATCACGGGGTTAACAAGAGAATAAATTGGGGAAGAAGACAACTTCGTGCAAAGCCTTGAGCTCTCCTGTCAGAAAGACAGACTTTCCATATGACAAAATTAAATCAATCATAGATGTAATTATGCTTTTTGGCATTTCTCTTGGATTATCTAGAAGGGGTTAGATGTCCAACACTTACTTTGTATACCAGTCAGGGGAGGGATGTGATAATAATAGAACGGAATGCCAGGAGCTTCTAATGCAACATCCCGCAAGAAGGCAACTAGTGCATCTAAAAAAGAAAGAAAGGCAACCAACCCTGTTAGAAGCCTGGGTAGTGTATGAAAAAAATGATATTATACATTATAACATAAGCTTATGCAGCAACTAAGAAACAGCTCCAACCCAGCGTGCACCACCATGTCCTCTTTTCTGAAACACTCAAAACTTTTACAAGCCACCCTGAATGCTATTTTTAAGTGGGCACATGAGGTATAAATGTAATAAGCAAAGAAAAAATCAAGGCCCTTCCTCCTAGCTCTCAAATGACCTACATCCCACTGGCTGAGGTAACCATTGTAAATGGGTTGCTGGAAGTGAAGAGATTTGCCAAAACTTTCATGCAGAGTTTAGATTAGAGATGGACATTTCATTTCGGAAAGGGCCTGGTTCCGAAATGAAACACAGCAGCAACAGCTGATGCTCGGAACAAATTCCCACCCTCCGGAACAAAATCAAGTTCATAACACTTCATGACAGTTAGAGCTGTTCCGCAGTGGAATATGCTGCCACAGTGGGTGGTGGAGTTTCCTTCTTTGAAGGTTTTTAAGCAGAGGCTGGATGGCCATCTGTCAGGAGTCCTGTAACAGGGGCTCCTGAGTGGTAGGGGGTTGGACTAGATGGCCCTTGAGGTCTCTTCCAACTCTATGATTCACTGTCTTACCTTGCTGTAACTTGCGCTGGGCAAAATTTCAACCAGGAAGCAGCCTCCAATGCATCATCCTTCTCTCTCCCTGGTGCTGGCCAATCAGAGAGGGAGCCAGGATGATGCATGTCCTTGCACAGCTCCTGATTGGCCAGCACCAGGGAGAGGGAAAGATGACACATCAGAGGCTGCTTCCTGGCTGGAATTTTGCCCAGCATGAGTTACAGCAAAATAAGACATTGGTTGGTTTTGTTCAGGAGGGTGGGACTGAGTTCCGAGCACCAGCTGTGCTGGTGTGTTTTGAAACACCCATCTCTAGTTTAGACACAACAGTCTGGACTAAACTGATTCACATCAGTATTGGTAAGTGATGGCAACACCTTGATGTTGCAGAAAAATGTTTAAAAATATAGGAAGAAGCAAGAGGGCAAAAGCGGATGCCCCATTATCTAAGTTATTTAGGAGCGATCAAGTGTGAGTGCAGGAGGCATAACAGCAGAGACGCTTCCAGGAGACATGCCAAGAAAGCTCACAGCATCAATATAACCCTTTGCAGGATACAAAGAGATATACCTTTGTCTTGTTTCCTTTCGCTGTTCTATATTTTGGACTGGACGTATTTCACACTTAAAGACCTCCTTGTCTCCTGCAGTCATAGAATCATGGAGTTGGAAAGGCCTGCCCTAGAAGGTCATCGAGTGGGTCTGCTGCTAAAGGCAGGAATACAATTCATAAGGTATCTGCCAGGTGGTTGTCTAAATTTCTCTTGAATGCCTCCAGCACTGAAACACTCTCGGCGGTAACTGGTTCCATTGCCGTACCGCTCTAACAATCAGTGCTTTTCCCTTCAGCGGTGAAGACTACAAAATTACTTTTTCTTTTTCAAATGGAAGCAGAAATGCTCAGGAAAAAGGATCTGTGTCCAATATCATGCCTGGTAACATGACTACATGACCACTGGGGGGGGGGGGGAGAATCCCAGAGTCCTACCACCAGGGATAAACTGCACATAACTTGACCCGCTCGCTTGCTACATGTGGTGATGGTGCTGTACATGCAGTACCAAAAAATCTCTGTGACCCACAAATGGCAAGCGGGAAGACAATTCAGTGGGCTCACGTCATCTCACCTTTATTCACTTGTTTGAAGAAGGAAGGGGCTATGACAGCGATGCCATCTACTCCTATTTCTGCTGCATGTTTAGCCTGGAATGGGAGGAAGAGAAAGAATTGAGGGTACCCGTTTAGACTAAGCAGGATCATTACTGTCTTGAGAAGGCAAAATGAGAAACAAACCCTCATAGCTTATACTGGGCAATATGGAAGGTTTCAAATTACACAGATTATCTCAAAATCTTGCAGATCCCTAACCCAAAAACATATTTGTTACAAATGCTACATGCTTATAGGCTACAGGATTAAGAGACACCATGGCCACCAATGCCGTCACACATGCACCCTAGCACTGCTCAGCTATGCTCTTGCTTGCACTTCATTATTCCGCCTGTATATCCGTAAAACACCACAAACAATCTACGTTTTCTATACAGAGGCCTCATAGGGAAACTGCCTCCATGGGTCTCTCACCAGAACCTTGGGGGGGGGTGGATTACTGATAAGTCCTACTTTTTAAAGAGGAGCCATGTTAGCCTGTTTCAGCAAAGGAATTAAAACAGATGCATTGTGGCACTGTGGGTGTGGAAAAAATGAGTGTCAGTTTTCATGGATTGCTATCTCTTTCTTCAAACGAATTTTCTTTTAACTTCTGATCCCATGTGTTGTGATCCTGATCCTATGCATTCTTACTCAGATGTCACATGTGTCTGAAGAAGTGGACTGTAAACCATAAAAAGCACATTCAAATAAATTTGCTGGCCCTAAATAATACTTTGTTTCTGCTTGACTGACATCTCTCAGAAATTACCCCCCACTCAGTATAATGTGCTGGTTATGGGAATTGTCATTACTACCGCCCCTCAAAAAAGGACTATTTCCAAATTTTGGTTCACAGTCCTTTATTGACAATCTGCATCCACCAAAGTTTCCTTTCCCACAGTTAATAAACTCAGACAGGAAAATCAACATCCTCCTTTTACTTGCCATTTCCACCTCTTAAAAACAGCCAAATGGAAGCACGTTTACAGAAAGGAAAAGGTCGTGATACAGCATGCTTACGGGTCCCGACCTATCCACTGGATACCATTTGTCCTTCCCCACCCCCAACGCATATTTCCTTCCTAGTGATGGTTTTGCATCAGCCTTAGCTAATAAAAAATCGTTGTCTCAAGTAGGGCATTTCACAGAAATATCCACCTTAAGAATATTAACAACTGGGTCACAAATAAATAAAGGCCATCAGGAATAAACCTCACTGGGCCCAGTGGTTGAAACAGCAAGTCAACAATAGTGCTTTCTGTGACTTGGCTATACAAAGCCTGATCCTATGGCTACGAAGCCCTAAAAGTCAAACTAAGTGAGTCATCCACATCTCTACTTTTTCTTTTCTTTTTCCATATAAAGGAGAAGGGCACTATCATGCAGACAGAGACTTGGTGTGGGAGGCTGGTTTTAGATCAGGAATTTCACTGAAGTACCTTCCAGTGTGACCAGGGTGTCACACTGTTCCCCTGCCACAGGAGGTGGTGACAGCATCTGGCCTGGACGCCTTCAAAAAGGGATTGTGATGGACAGGTTCCTGGAGGAAAAGTCCATCCAGGTTACAAACCATGATGGAGATGTGTAATCTCCACGCTTAAAATCAGGTTTAAATTTTTTTAAATGCAGGAGAGTGGTATCAGGAAACAGATATCTAGTCTCGTGCACTCCCAAACGCATTTGGTGGGGCCGCTGTGAGATACAGGAAGCTGGACTAGATGGGCCTTTGGCCTGATCCAGCATGGCTCTTCTTATGTTCTTATGATCAGGGGCTTTCGTAGCCTGAGAAAACACCAAGGGAGATCTGATCTCAGATGCTCTAGCACTCCTTCCTCCTTGGATGCAAGTCTTGTATGACCTAATTCTCTAGAGCTTTGCACAGTTTTAAAGAATTAGGGAGGGGCTAGTGTGAGTTGAATGAACATGATCAGCATTAGCCTGATATGGCCACTCACACTAAACACAGGAGAACTGCTATCCATTTGCCGTGGAAGCCGGTTCTGAGCTACTGCAGTGCATCACCTAGGGCCAGCATCCTCCGATAGTGTGGACTGCATCATTTCTTTGCCCCAAACTCGCTCTCCTTGTGTGATAGCTCATTTGTATGCAAAGCATAAGCAGGCTCCAGGAAGAAAGATATTAACAGACCTACTTACCAATCCCTTTGATTCTGGTAAACTCAGGGCTCCAACATGCACAATCACATGGTCCAGCCTGCACAAAAAAAGGGAGGTTGGTTTTTTTCTTTTTTCTTTTTTATCTTCTGCTTTTGGTCGGCACGCAGTGGAAAAGGTAAGGGATGGTGTCAAAATAACGATAATTTGCAAGAACAACAATATGTAGTATTTCACAACATCTGTTTTACACTGCACACACTCACCGTTTTATAACTACACTCACACAGAAACCAACATATCAGAGTTCCAACAATTACAATACATACATATAGATAGATACACAAACACATATACATACAGTACACTTGTGTATGTTTGTGATATATAATTGTTTGCTTGCAGGTGCAGTATGTATTTTTCCAAGTTGATCATGGCAGTCTATTTCAGCATCAACAACAAAAACTGATATAAAAATAAGAACATATGTACTGGGGCACCTTAAAAACTAACAATTTTCCAGCTTTCCTGGATTGCAACCCACTTCTTCAGAGTTATGGAGCACAATATCTGTACCACAGCCAGAGAGGAAGAGAGAAGACAACTTAATCAAAGACTTGTTGAAAATGAGTGAAGTAAGTCAGGGGTACTTAATTTTTTCCTCTGTATAACATGCAGCTTTAGAAAACAGTCGCAGAAGTGAGAAAGACAGTTTGTTCCTACAACAGTTTTAAATATCAACTGCTTCTGGCTTCTGCAAGATTCTCTGGGCTTCTTTTCTAAAGCTGTATTTTATACAGTGAAGAAATCAAAAGTATCATTTCCATAAGTCTCAGGTGCAGGGAAATGGCAAACATTGGAATGAACATGACTGTTTAGGATCTAGTAGATTTCTCAGAGACTTCTGTCTCTGGGCCCGAGGGATGACAGTATGGTACAGTAGGACCCCAGTATCTGCTGGGGATTGGTTCCAAGCTTTCCCGTGGATAATGAAAACTTTGGATAACAGAGAACGCCAAAATGTCCCCAAAACTGGTTTTGTGATAGTAACGTGCTTTACAGCTGCTGTTTGTGACGATAGCTTGCTTTACGGCTGCTGTTTTATGACAGTAGCTTGCTTTACAGCTCCTCTTTGTGACAGTAGCTTGCTTTGCGGCTGCTGAATTATTTATTTATTTTTTCCGCTGCCATCCGTGGATAACTGAATCAGTGGATAATGAATCAGTGGATACAGGGGTCCTACTGTATAACAATCTGTATCAAGAGAAAAATATTCTGCCTTCTACATCTCATCTTTTCTCCCTAATTTTTAGCCAGCAAGAAACATTTATTTATTGGTAAATAAATCACTTTATCGTTCTCTCCTCATAGAACTATGGAAACAAATTAGGTCTCTCCTTATAATTTAGCCAGACACTGTTCCAGAAAAAGCTTTTAATTTTAAACACACTGTGGCCCTGCCTCATTCACTGAATTTGAGGGGCACTTCAGGCAATAACCAACCTGCAGTTCTAACCTTACGATGTTTCCCCAACACATTCCCCATCTTTTCTTCCTTCCCTTGCTTACTGCATAATGTCTGTCTGGGAGAAAAAGACCTGCACAGTGATTTCTAAATGCTAGTGTGAGGAGCTCCGGAGATACCCTCACCTATTGAAACTTGTTCCTTCAGCAGCACTCTGGAGAGAGAGCGGGAGGGAGGGAGGAAACGGAAAGAGCAGCTTTCATAATCACATGGCTTTGCATAAGATAGGGAATCCATTTTCACAAAACACAGCACTCTTCCCCCCCCTCATTTACTCACTTATCCTTCCCCTTTGCCACCCATTCCTCTGCCAGCTGCTTCCTCTCCTGAGTGCTCAAGGACAGGCCTTCTCCTGTTGTTCCATTCACTGTTATTGAAAAAAATAAAAACGACAGTGAGGAAGTGAAGGATAGAATGATTTTTTCTGAAAGTGACTCACTGAGCAAAAGAAGCACCCCATCTTGTCCCACTGTCTACCAAGATACACATCGCAGCAAACCACTGGACTTCCCTGGTTATAGAACAATTCACGGAGAGACCTCTCTGTCTTTCAAGGGACAGGGGAAGATGACTTGATTTAGAGAGCCCTTTTTCCGCTTAAAAATTGGTAATGTCAACTACTGCTATCTAAAGCCAAGTGTTCTGCTTATACCACTTCAAGTAGTCTCTGGGCGGTTTACAGTTTTTAATTACATTATGCATGCTACACATTGCCCCCCCCCCACCAGCAAGATGGGTTCTCATTTTACTGACCTTGGAAGGATGGAAGGCCATGAGCCTGCTAACTGGGATTGAACCCCAGGTTGTGAGCACAGTTTTACCCGCAGTACAGGCATTTAACCACTGTGACACGAGGCTCCTGTTCTGTTATCTGTTTCAGGTTTTTTTTTTTAGTCCTGCCTACTCATAATTTTGATGATAATCAAGAACAGGCTGAATCGAATCAAGCAAGCGAACAAGCAAGCAGGCAAGCAAACAATTCCAAACAGTCTAACTAACCAACAAAGATTCTGGCCACTGGCTGATACCCATTTTAACAATATGGAACAGAGTCTGACAATATATTCCATTTTTAATCTACTGCATAAGCAAAAGTAAAAACATACCTGTAAAACAGGTAATTTTTTTATAAGGACCTGCTTGTCAGACTTCAGCCCCATTCCCCCCAAACACCAAAAGCCAGTTTCAGCATCCCTTCAATGATCCATAGGTAATGCCATTTTTAAAAACCTTAAAAACCAGTTCCCTTGGGAAGCATATTAAAAGTTAGACCTTACCAAAAACGCTCCTCACACCTTGTTCATTTATCAGGTAGTCCACATACTGTCCAATCACAGCGAGATTGATTTCTCTAAAGGAAAGGAATGAAAAAAGACAAGACATTAATATTTAAAAATTTCTGTACAAATAATATACTATAAATTGAATTTCTAAAGAAAATCAGGCTCCCAATAACAAGAACAATCTTTTCTTTTTTTATTAATTATAAAAAAATTCAAATCCTGGTGACCATTCTCACACTCCCACAGATGAAAAAGGCTAGTTATAAAAGTAGGCAGATAATGATTCAGAGTAAAATGCTATCCCCAAAGAAAATAAAAATAAAAAAACAACAAAATTCAACTTTTATGACACACCAGATGTAATGGGAAGTTAGAAGCCTATCAACAAGGCAGTTTCCCCTTATTTGTGTTCAATTTTCCTGGTCTCTACAAAACAGACTGAAAATATACAAGGGAAGTAAATAAACTCTCTTCATTATCTTTGCCTAGAAATAAACATAGATTTTTTTCTACCAAGGCAAAATAAGGAGGACGATAAAAAGACACTGCCCTTTCCAGGGTAAAAAGATACATTTCATGCCACAGTGGTACCTATTAACAAGCTTTTCTTACCATTTCAGAAAACTACTTCAGAAGCAATGTTAACATAAGGCAGAGAAACAGGGACATTACACAAAACTATCATGTTATTTTCTCCAGCTGGACAAAGCTATTAAATATTGTACTTCAGTTCTTCTGTTATTGAGATACCGAGGCACTCTACTTGAGGACAGCAAGGAAATACTTATTTAAAGGCATGTTCTTGAAAATAACATGGCTGATCAGCCACTTTATTACTTCCCTCTAAAATGGACTTCAGGGCATGTTTTCCTGGAACTGCTTTCAGCCTTCGATCTTAGTTCTTCACATTGTGCAAGATCTAGAGGCTGACAGCTCTGGAATCTGCAGTTGTTGTTGGTGGGGTTTGAGTGTTTGTGCATGTGTGGTCCTGTCCGGTAAGGAGGCTTGCCTTTTGGATTACTCCAGTGGCAAACGCCTCAGCTTTTTTTTAATTATTAGTACCCTTACAGACCACTGACAGGCTTTAACTATGACAAGCCTGCCATATACAGTCATCAGAGTTAAGAATTAACTAATTTACATTTTAGCAACTCCAAACAGTTATGCTTGCTCTACAAAAGAAAGACCTCAAAGGCCCAGAACAATGTTCACTTTGGGAGTAGACTGTCCAGACTTAGCCTTGCAACCATGACACTACATCCTACACGACAAAAAGCTGAAACAGAGTCAAAATGGGATAAAATAACTTGCTTTCTGGGAATTTTTTTCTTTTGGCCCTCCTATTGGTGGTGTATTTTTGCTCCCATTTGCTCCAGTGCACAATTTGCCCATGTGGACACCATTAATACACATACTGCATTAATATGTGTTGATCCATGTACTTTGTGGATGTGTCTCATGGGATGACTTTTCCTTCTGGGTCAGTTTCTACCCCTCCATGTCTTACTGGCACTCCTGAGTAGTTTGCTTGGGATACAGCTTCTTCTGGACACTCCTTTCAATTTTTTTTCAGTGTTATCAATTTGTACCATAGTGCAAAAATTAAAAATAAAAATAAAGCAAAATCATGAAGGTTTGAGAATGATGGCTGGGTTAAAATCCTGTTATTTAGCATAGAATCACATTAGAGTAGGCTCAGTGGGCCTAATTGCTACTTCACCACAGTAAGTCACAAACAGAGTAGCAATTTCAGTCAATGGAACCAACACACTGATTCAAATGTGACCAACTATGTTAAACAACAAGATTTTAGCCAATATAAGTTATGTCAGGAGCAGAAACCTCCTCCGCTTCATTCTTCCTCTCTCACACATAATCACAAGTCTGTAGTCTAGGGCTGCTTTTACATGACCACTCAAATCCGCTGGCAACTTAAATGCAGATCCTGCCAACGTGGTTGTTGTTCTGCTTCCTGTGTTCCCACCTCCTGCACTCTGATTCTATTGCTTCTGTCTGCGATGAGGGGAGGGAGCAAAAAATGCAGGCTCACCTCCGCCTGCTGTTGGCAGCAGCTAATTGTTCCAGCCTGTTAGGATTCCTGTCTGTTAAAAGGCAGGGAACCCAACAAAAACAAACAAAAAGCAGAGGAGGGCCAGGCATGCAATGCTTTAAAACAGCAACAAGGAACAGCAACAAGGACCTTACCTCCTCCAGATAAGGTACTTGTAAAATGCGCTGGCGCATGCTTAAGTGGGCGTGGTCATACTTTATTTTTTTTAAAGTCCGCTGCTGGTGGGAAAACAATTTTATGCTCCGCATCTGCGAGCATTTTGCAGCGGATTTTAGGGGTCGTGTAAAAGCAACCACAGTTTCTGCTCCAAGGAGTTAATGTGGTGCTCACATCTCAACTCTTCGTCATTTACTGAAGGCCACTTTCCCCTTCTTCTTCAATAGGGTAATGAAGAAAAAGATACAATATCACATCATGATTCTAGATATCAACATGCAATTAAAGAGCCCACCGTTGTTGGGGTTAAGAAACTATTTACCCATCCTGAGTCATTGGAGTGACTGTGGCCGCCACAAGGCCCTTGAGTTTCTTTTGGGATGTCATGGAGCAACCAGGGCAAAGCCAAAGAAAAGGAAGAAACCTGGCTGGAAAAGGAAAACACAAATTAACTTCTGTTAATGCCAAAACCTTACATACAAAGTCCAGCACAAACCAACTTTGGAAATGGCTCTCAAAAGCAACATTTCATTTTTAGAGCTAGTCACAGCGAAACAGAACGTGAAAATGGCAAGAACAATCACTGCAGTCATCAACAATAAGATCTCTCAACCGTTAATACCCCCATTGTTTAACTGCACAATTAGATCTGGAAATTAGGAAGAGGGGATTGTCACTGGCTTTGATGGTTATGAAAGGGGACAATTTTATGGAGAATAAGTATGTTCAGTGACTACAAGTTATGACACTGCCCATTAAAATTTATGTCATAGGAAATGGGTTAGTTTTTATGATAAAATAGGACACTGTTATTTATTTAAATATTTTTACCCTGCCTTTCTCTCTAAAAAGGTTTCTAGGTGTCATGTCACACCCCTTCTGTCTAATGACAACACTTGTATTTTCCACCAGCCAAGTAAAAACTAGACTATACAGTACTACCCCATGTGGCTTCTCTTTGAGTGCTTTACTGAATTGACACATTATTTCCCAGCTTAACTAATAGATCCAATCCATTTTTCTTCACTTGGGCCTTCTGATTGCTTCAGGAGTCCTAGAGAGATTATGATGAATCAAGTAAAGTTCACATTTTCTAAAAGAATGATCATTGCTTCTTTGTCTCCATGCAACCTTCAGTGGCAGCACCACCCCCAGGATATGGTGCCTCTTGAGAAAAAGGTTAAGGTTGGGGACAACAGGACATAGACCTCTGCTACATCTGAGGGATGCAGTTGCACTGGGTGGAGCTCCAGTGACAAACCTCTTTAACAAAGGAGAAAGGCTGTGGGGTTCACAAGGAACCGCTGGCCCTCCCCTCTGTATCCATCACTCAGCAGACTGCTTCACTGGGCCAAATCGCAGAGTTGGTGCACTTTAGGGCATATACACTGACTTACTCTGTGGAGCTTCCTCAAGATTACAACATGTCACTGATGTGAATTCTGCCCCACCCTTTACCAGGAACATCTTTCACTCTTTCTCCCTCCCTTGAAAAACAAACAAAAACCTTGAAAAAAGTTGCATTTTTGGACTAGCATTCCCTCCCCGAAAGACCAGCAGAACCCGCAGACATGACAAGTAGGGACTCCTGGAACAGACAACTTTTCCCAGAGCTGAAAACAACAAATCCGAACCAGCCTGCCACAAAGTCCTGTGGAACTCAAAGCAAACTCGCTGCTTTTGTGCCTCTACTTTGAGTTGTTGCGTTGTAGCCTGAATTTCTTCCTCCCTCACCTTATTATGCTTGCCCATCGACAGATACAATTTGAGATTTTGTAGACAAAATCTCTTCCCTGGATCGCTCTACCACAAAAACAAGGGTAAAAGTCCTGCCCACCCACCCACGCATACAATAAAATCCGGTCTTTTCCAACTGGAAGGGATGTTGCAACAAAACATACCAGCACAGGGAACGTGGTTATCGTCTCACCCAAGTGGCATCTATTTACCTACCAGCATTTTAATATGCTTCCAAACTGTTAGGTTGGGTTGGAGGACCTCGACCACCACGACCACCGATATTTCAGGGCAGCTTGTCCTCAACGTGAGCCCCCCCCCCCCGATTTTGCCCTACAGCCAGCACTAGCATCGTTTCCCTCAAGATCGGACCCCGACACAGCACTCCCCACCCCACCTCGCGCACCCGCGAGAAATGCCCCAGCCACCAGCTCTTGCCCGGGCAGAGGGCTCAGTGGTGGTGAATGCACCCCCGACTCTGCTCCGGTTCATAGCGACTCCTATACCTGGGGGTCCCACCACCAAGATCACTGCTCTTGCACAACACCGCTGGTGCTAACGGTGCAGCAATTCCATCCAGAGTTCCCCAAAGGGCGATTTTTCTCCTTAAAGAAGGAGGCCGTCTATCCCCAGCTCCCTCTTTTTACCAATTTATCACTGGCGTTTTACAAGCCATCCTTCTCTCCCTGTAAGGTATTACAGTAAGAGACACCAAAACACATCGCACATACCCGAGAGTAGACCGTCCTTCCAGCCAAGCGACGGCTGCCCACTTCTATTTTTCTCAACTTCTGAATCACTGAGCATGCCCTGTACATCTGAGCATGCTCAGAGAGAACATGCGACTCCGGGAGTTTTAACTGAACGCAAGCAAAAACAAAAAAGTGTTCTGCAAGCAGTTTTACGTCCGAGGGAAGTAAATAAGCCCTTTCGTAGAAATATGCAGACTTGTGCCCGAGGTGCCTAGGAATTGTGTGTACTGTACTACAAAAACAAATCTACAGACGTTTGCTACTTACATGGACAAAGATAGACCGGTAGACAATTTCCCGATTTGATAAAAGTCTTGATTTACAGTTACTGAAGAGAAAAATAAGTTATTGCCATATATAACTCAGATACTTGTTCATCCCAATCCCTATAATAAATAAATAAATAAATAAATAAATAAATAAATAAATCTACTGTCAATTCATTTCTGACTTAAGGCGACCCTATTCAGAGTTTCTTATTTTTTTTCAAAACAAAAAACAACATTTATACAAAACGAGAAAAAAAAATCAAAAGTCTGCCAAACAAAACAGGACCAACCCCCTGCAACCCACCTCCCACTCGGGACTTAATCAAAGTTGCAAATCTTAAGATATTTACTAACTCATTTCCCTTCAAAAATACACTGACTCTTAACAGGACTGATTTGTTCCTCTTTCTGGCAACGCAAGTATTCTCAGACTCCTCCAGCACCACATTTCAAACAAACTGATTTTTTCCTTGACAGCTTTCTTTACTGTTCAGCTTTCACACCTCTACATGGTGATCAGAAATAAAATTTTAAAAAGAGTAAATCCTTATAACTTGATGATCTTTTCTAGCTTGTTGATTGCTGCCCTCCTGTCCTGAGCCCCTCTTGTCTTCTTCTGAGCTACAATCTCCACTAGGATTGATGGCTGAACCAAAGTGTATAAAATCTTTAACAATTTCAGTTTCTTCATTGTCAGTGTAAAAGTCGCGTAGTTCTTCTGTAGTCATGATTTTTGTCACTTTAATGAAGGGGCAAGCTAGTAATTTAATTCAAAACCAGATTTATTTATTAAATTTGCTATAAATTTACTTCACTCTTTATCCTTCAAATAACTCTGCTATACTGTACTGTCAAGCTACAAAAACCCTTCCCCTCACTTTTAAGGTGGCTCTTCTGACAAAGGCAGCAAAAAGGCTCATGACACCTGAAAGATTTCTTGTTATGCATCATAAATTTGCTTCTGATTTATGGAGACCCAAGAAGTTAATCATATTTGAAATAGCCCTATCGTTAACAGCTCTACTGTACTTGGATCTTGCAAACTGGCAGTCAAATAGTTTCTTTTCTGAATCTGGTTAATCTTCATTATTTTAGAAAAAACAGTGCTGTATACACTTAAAGAGACCGTAATACATTCTGCAGAACCCTGAACAGATAATAAGGAAATAAAATTCACCTTTGTCTGGCACACTTCCATATTAGAAGCCAATCTGTTTCTCCATATTCTATCATAATAGCCCCTTGTTCAAAGTATAGACTACAGTGGTACCTTGTATAAAGGAATTAATTCATTCAAAATGAAATTATGTTAAGCAAATTTTCCTTTATACAAATTCCCATAGAAATGCATTGAAAGCAGAGTAATCCCATTTTTATGTTGTACGGATTTTCCCCATAGGCGACTATGGGCCTTTTTACACGACCCCTCAGATCCGCTGGTCCTTTAAATTCGGACCAAAGATCTTGAGGGTTCGTTGCTGTTCCTCCGTCCCCACCCGCCCCGCACTTCCTTGTTCTGTCTGCGTGAGGGGAGGGAGGGGAAAAAAGCCTTAAACAGGGACAAAAGAAGAAAGCCTTGCCTCCGGTGCGTGGAAGCTTGCTCCGAGCCCGGTCTTACTTCCTGGTTGCTCTTAAAGGGGCGGAGGCAAAAGAAAAACAACAAAAAGAAGCGAGGAGAGCTCAGGCACTCTCCACATCAAAATTTTTCACCCTCTTCAAGCAGGTACAAGAAAAGTGCGCTGGGTCGCGCTTAGGTGGGCGGGGTCGCACTTAATTGTCTGCAAACTCCGGACCTGGTGGGGAAACATTTTTAAGGTCCGGAGCTTGCAGCCCTTTGTCACGGAGCTTAGGGGTCGTGTATAAACGCCCTAAGTTAAGCAAATTTCCCCTATCTCCGGAATTTTTTATGTTGTACAAATTTTATATTATACAAGCTGTTTGTTGTACAAGAGTCCACTGTATGCATCACAAAAATCAAATGTAGCATAGGGCCTTTTCACACGACCCCTAAGATCTGCTGGCCACTTAAATTCGGACCAGAGATCTTAGGGGTTCGTTGCTCTTCCTTCCTCCCCACCACTCCGCACCTGTCTGCTGAGGGGAGGGAGGAAAAAAGTGGGGGGGAAATGCAGACTCACCTCGGAGAAGCTGCCGGAGCTCCCTCGTGCTGATTCCTTCTCTTTTGTTTGCTTTTTTTTCCTCCCGCCCCTTCTCTTAAAGGGGCGGGAGGCAAAAACAAACAAACAAACAGAAGCCAGGAGAGCCCCGCCTGACCAGATTAAATCCGGACCTGGCGATTTTCACCCTCCTCCAGCAGGTACAAGAAAAGTGTGCTGGGACGGGCTTAGGTGGGCGTGGTCGCACTTAATTTCCTGCAAACTCTGGAGCTGGTGGGGAAACCATTGTAAGCTCCGGAGCTTGCAGCCATTTGCTGCTGCGTTTAGGGGTCATGTACAAAGGCTCATACTCATTTCTTTTTGAATGTTTCATGCAACTAATTAAAATATCTTATTTCAGTTTGCTCATACCAAGTATTAAACTTGTAAAGTTAAAATGTATGTTTTAGGCTTTTGTTCATGTTTTCATCATTCCACGCTCCAATTATATGTGCCTCTCCCACCTGTATAGGTATCTTTGCCTTGAGAAAGACATAAACTATACAGTATTCTACAGAGCAGTTTTCTGAAGAATCAGTTGACTGCAGAGGTTTGGGCCAGGGAAATTTAGATACAATCTGAATAAAAATGTTAAAGAAATAAAGAAAAAAAAGAAAAGAAAAAGGAATTCAAATCCATGGCTCACCTGCAGGGATGGGGAGATGGTCAGGAAAGAGAATAAAAACAGAAATCAATGTAACTTTATAAAACCAAGGTTTATTCAAATTAAGCCACAAGCCAAAATAACTACACCATGAAAGTTCTAGCGCTGTCTAAATGTCACAATGAAAATTCTGATTAGAGAGGTGTAGAATCATCCAATAGTAATAACATAACTCATTATAAAAGTTTAACCATTTCTTCAAGGGCTCATTCACATTTTGCCCTTTTCTTTTTGCTATTTTCTTGTACCGAACGAATATAACAGGGCTGTACAACTTTGAACAGGCCGAGGTCTACTTTTTCTGGCCCAAAGTGCCTGAGGGCTACTACACTAATACCTCTACTTATGAATTTTATCCATTCCAAGCACATGCTCGTACGTTTAAAAAAAATGTAAGTAGACCAGCAGTTTCCCATAGGAATGCATTTAAAATTCAATTACTGTAATCCCTTCCAGAGAGAACGGATTTCAATGCATTCCTATGGGAAGGGTGACCATGCACACACTTCCCTTGCACCTGCTCGAACTGATGCAGGCTGGTGCAAGGGAGACATGTGCATGCTTGTGCTGATCGCCCCTTCCAAGAGGCAACCCACACAACCATGCACACGCTTCCCTTGCACCCAGCTCGAGCAGGTGCAAGGGAGGCGTGTGCATGCTTGTGAGCAGCCCAGACAAGCTGTGGTGGTGGACCTGCCACCGCTGCTTGCCTGGGCTGTTGGAAGACTTTTTAAAAAAGGAGCGCTTTCCCTCCCAACCACCCAGGGCCCAACTTGACTCTCCTCCCCCTCCGGCCTCCTCCTCTTCCTCTTTTCCCCCCTTCTCTCTTCCAGCCCCCTCGCTGTTGCCATCACTGCTGCCTGCGGTTCTCACTCACCTCTGCCATGTTCGCCATGCAGCTGGGGTGGGCCAAGCCAGCAGTGGGGCAATTGCATCGAAGCGGTGGCGCAAGGAGGAGGAATGGCTCAGAAGGGGAGCAGGAAAAGCAGCAGGGGGGGCATGGGGGGAGGAGGAGGAGGAGGAGGGAAGAAGGGTGGGAGAAAGGAATTCTCTAGGGGGGGGAGAAGAGGAGAGACATCGCCACGCAAAGCAGGTGGGCGCACCCGCAACCCTGCCTTTTGCTGTCCCCTTCCCTCCCCTCCCTCCGCTCAATGCTAGCAACTCAGCTGGTCACAAGACAGTGGTGTGCTGATCATCTGGCTGGGGGGGGGGTGCAGGGGACCACGCCATGGCCCTTGAACTGTCCTGCTCGGCTGAGACAGTGGGCTGGCAGACCCAGAACTTTGCCGGGGCAGTGGTGGTCCTTGGGATGGGGGAGGGAGGGGTGGAGAACTTAGCCCATCAGTTTTTCATTGGTGGCCGGCAGGCTACCAGTAGCTCGCAATCTACCTGTTGTGCAGGCCTGGAATAGATCCTCCCAGTATTTGCATCCACCAAAGGAGAGGATATTTATTGATGGATGATATCTCATGCCCAACATACTGTAAATTGCTCTCCTTTTGCCTTCCTTCTCAGTTTTCTCTCTACCTCCTTCTTTCACTCTTCCCCTCCTTGTTTTATCTGCCCTCAAGTCATAGTTGGGTGGAGACTGACCAGCAGGGAGAAAAAAGCTATGGTATAAGGAAACATCATAAAATGACATACAGAAAACATATGCATGAATCAACACAGTTGATGTACACAGTACAGCACTAGGGTGTCCAAATCCTATATTGGAGCAATCAGAGCAGAGCAGAACAGAATTATGACAGTGCCTAACAGAAGTGGAGGAAGACTCAAAAAGCAAGTCTTTCCCCCCATCCTCTTTTGGTGACATTCGTTTCAGCCCTTGAATTGCCAGCACAACAGGTATAAGGAAAGCTGAAGAAACGATGGGTGTGAGTGGTTTCAAAGGTAAAGGCCCAAAGGCTTCAAAACAGGCAGATTTTTATAACAAGTAAAATGAAGGGAGAAAGGAAAAATAAAAGACGTAAGCACCCTTGGGATGCAGCTGCTTTTTGATCCACCAACAATACTAATTTTCCTGCCTTCTGATTGGCATATTTCCCTTTATTACTTGAATGGTGTGTTGGCAATTGACATTATGCCACCTCGACTATTGTTGTCATGTACCATCATGTTGCCTCCGGTGTATGGCAACTGTATGAATGACTGATCTCCAAAATGGCTTGTCTTCAGCTACCCTGCTCAGCCCTTGTAAAGTCAAGCCTATGGCTTCCTAGGGAGTCTGTCCATCTCATAGTAGGTTTTCCTCTTTTCCTGCTGTCTCCTACCTTCCACGGCATTATTGTCTTTTTCCAGAGAATCTTGCCATCTCCTTATCCCCTACCATCTCCAAGGTAGGACAGCCTTAGCTTCAGTTTTTGTTTTGTTTTGTTTTTTGCCTCCAGGGATAGTACAGGCTTGATCTGAAATAGGACCCTCTTCTTCATCTTTCTTCCAGTCCAGGGTATCCACAAAGCTCTCTTCCTAGCACCATATTTCAAACGAACCATTTCCTCCCACTGTCAGCTTTCTTAGCTGTCCAGCTTTTACACTCAAGCATGGTGACTAGATGACCTTGTTCTTGGTCTCCAGTGACACATTATTACGCTTGATAATTGCCCCCCCCCCCAGTTCTTAGTTTTCTGCTCTTCTGAGTCTCATTCCTGTCCAGATTTCTTGGCTACAGTCTCCATATCTTTAACAATTTCAGTTTCTTCATGGTCAATGTTAAAGTTGTGTAGTTATTCTTTAGTCATGATTTTAGTCTTAATGTTCAATTGCACTTTTTTCACTTTCACTAAAATTTGTTTCAAGTCATTGCTGCTGTCTGCTAGTCAGATGACATCACTGGCATATTTTAAATTATTGATGTTTCTTCCACCAATTTTCACTCCTCCTTCTGAATGTGGTCTGTCTTTCTGTACAATATGTTCTGGATACAGACAGAATTAATAAGAGGATAAAATACACCCTTGTCTGACATATTTGGCTATAGGAAACCAATCTGTCTCTCCATATTCTGTCTTACTGGTAGCTTCTTGTCCATAATACAGTGGAACCTTGACTTACATGCTGCTTGACTTACATCATATTTGACTTGCAGCAAGAAGGGGCCTGTTTGACTTGAGTCGCAGGCTTTGACTTACATCTCGGAGCCCCGGCGCAAGGCACCAGAATTGGGTGGCAGCCACAACCCAGCATCGCGGCTGCCACCTCCAAACTGCTCCTGCCTTCTTCCCCTCCTCCGGCAGCGGTGGCTTCGGCGAGGCCAGCTCAGAGCACCTGCAGCTGGTCCTCAGCCTCACTGAAGCCGCTGCTGCTGCCGGAGGAGAAGAAGGGCCGGGAGCTCGGGGCTGGCCTCGCTGGTTAGACAGTCAGCTCAGTCTTGTAAAAAATCTGGCTGCAGAAGTCTGGTCCACAATGGAAGCATTTTAGTTGGGGAGCTGTAAAGTTGTGGGACTCTAATGGTAAGCATAGAGTTCAGAACTTGGAACGTCAGGTTAAAAATCAGTAAAACTTAAATGTTAGACATTGTTGCTATGAACATTAAAAAGTGGAGTCATATAACTTGTGGACTATAATTCCACTGCCTCCTCCTCTCTTTGAAGAGACATTTCATTTACATCCCCAGAAGGAATCTCCTATCCCAGTCAAATTTGTGTTAAATTGCTGTTTTCGGGGGTCTTTTTCATAATCTGGAACGGATTAATCTGCTTTCCCATTACTTTCTATGGGAAACGTTCATTTGACTTAAGTCATGTTTGACTTAAGTCTAGACCACTGGAACGGATTAATGACGTAAGTCAAGGTTCCACTGTAGAAGTGATGCATCAGGATAATGAGGCATACTCATTTCTTTCGTAACAACCCATAGTTTCTCATGATTCTACGCAGTGGAAGGTTTTGTTGTACAGTAGTCTAAAAAGCATAGACAAGTCTTCCGAAATTGTTCCGTGTTTTCCAGTAGTCAGATATTTGCAATGTAATCTTGAGTGCCTCTTCGTTTTTCGAATCCAGCTTGAACACCAAACATTTCTCACTCCATATAAGGAAAAGTCTGTGTTGTAACACCTTGAGCATCACTTTGCTTGCCTGGAAAATTAAAGCAGTGTCCTATAGTTACCACACTCCTTGGCACCTCCTTTCTTAGGGATTGTAATGAACTGAATATTGGGCCATTGTTTTGTTTTCAGTTTCTGTTGGCATATTCTTGTTAGGGTTTGACAGATGCAGTCTCTCTGCCTTGAAACAGTTCTATAAGTTTCCATTTACTAGTTGAAATTTATCTTTCCCTATTGCTTTTAGTGCAGTGTTCACTTTGCTTTAGAAAACTGCAGGTTCTTCATTATAGGAATCCTTTTTAAAGGAATTTTATCCCTTCTTAACCCACCTTTATCCCATCTCTCTTAACTGCCCAGAAAAAGGCACTCTGTCTGTTGGGTTCAAATACGAGTAATATGATACCTGGATCTTACCAGGGCACATTCTGAGTACAGGGCTTTTTATTGAAAAGATATTGTATTTTCAACAGGGGTGAATGGGTTGTTTGTTTTGCATATATCCTTATTTGACTTTTTAGAAAATAGTTTTGACATTTATGAACAAATGTGCCAATGCAAATGATGTCTAAGGGGGTTGTGTCATATTAGTCACTGCGATGACAGGTTTCTTGGCAAGGTTAGGAGAGAATTTTTTTAATCCATTTTTCTTTTTCTTTTTTCTTTTTCTTTAGTGCTTTATCATTTTACTGAAATGCCACTTGAAAACTAAAAAGAAGAGAAGAGAAAAGAAATAAGACAGCTCATGTGGCTTCATCTAGTATTGGCTGCTGGGATCACTGTTTATAGCAGGTGAAGGCTAAAGGATGTAGAACAAGATAGGGAAGCGTGTCGCTAGAGCAGAGAATCTGGCTCAGGTCCTGCATCTGCTGCACTCTTTTCCATCTGTTCCCTGCCAAGGCAGCCAAGCATCTGTGCTACAAATTCAGTTTTTAAGCCTGTCTTTGTAACCCCTTTTGCTAAACCCTAGTTCTCTGTGCTGAAAAGCATGCACCTTGAGTATGTGTGTGTAGGTGTGCACAGGCACACATGCATAAGGAAATAAAAAGGGGAAAGGAATGGGGGAGACTTGAGGAACTTGTCACTTCCCCAAATGGCTCTTTGTGAAGCAGCTTGATTAAGGAGGGAGAGGGAAGAGAGGAGGATGCTGGTTGGAGGAATCTTTGGGAGGAGCCAGGGAGAAGGGAGAAGAATTAAACGTTTTCCCAAAGGGCACACACACCAACCCACAAACTATGTGACTACCATCTAACTTTAAACCCTGATCCATTTCCTGTTACTATTTACAGTACAGTATTTGATTGTCTCTTGGCTTGGACCAGGCCATGTTACCACAGCAACCATATATCTATCTTTTCACGTACTTCATAATCCATAACTCTAAACTGACCGAAATATTTCACTCAGTTTTCCAACAAGAAATTAGTTAATTGTGCACAAAATGAAATATTTCCTCAGTTTCTTTCCATAGGTCTCTAGTCTAATCCTGTCTATGGGCGCTTTTACACGACCTCTAAAATCCGGTGTCAATTTAAATTCGGACCAGAGATCTTGTCGCTCTTCCTGTGTTCCCACCCCTCCGCACTCCATTGTTCCTGTCTGTGAGGGGAGGGAGAAAAAAAGGGAGAAAAAATGCAGCCTCACCTCCATCTGCCCAAAGCAGCCCAGAGAAGCCCTGTCATGATTCCCGTCTCTTAAAGGGGTGGCGGAGACAAAAAAACAAACAGAAGGCAAGGGAGCCTGGCTTACAATCCACATCGGAAGATTTTTTTTACCTCCTGGAGGCCAGGTATTTATTTATTTATTTATTTATTTATTTATTTATTTATTTATTTATTGTTGCATTTATATCCCGCCTATCTTCAAATTTGAACTCTAGGCGGCTAACAACGAGGCAACATGCTGGTGGGAAAACATTTTTAAGCTCCGGATCGGGGAGCCCTTTGCCTCGGATTTTAGGGGTCATGTAAAAGCGCCCCTAGGGTCCACAGGGCTTATTTTTAGGGTACTCTTGCCCTCCCCCGATTAATACCTAACTATTAACAAACCTCCTCCTCACATATTTACAGAAAACCCCTCCAGAGGGTTTATCCCATGAGCCCTAAATCTGTATGCCTGCACATTCAGGCTCTTAGGCTTAGGCATCAAAACCCTGACAACTAAGAGCCTGAAATGACAAGGGAACATATTAATAGCCCAGAGAGATGAGCTGCTTACAAAACAACAAGAATAAATACTACAAGAATTAACCGATGAACTGACGAGGCCCAGTCCAGTGGCCATGGCATATCCTGTCCCTCCATAAAGGAAGACAATAGGTCACATTGCAGATAAGTAGCCTTTTTGAACACAACCTTCTCCCAGAGGTTAGGAAAATTACCTCAATCTATACATATCAGTGCCCATTCTGCATACAACAACAACAACAACAACAACAACAACAACAACAACAACAACCACACACACACACACACACACACACACACACACACACACACACACACGGGGGGGGCATGCTCCTACTACATATGACATTTCCTAAGAGAAAGACATATATAAGTACAGTAGGACCCCAGTATCTACTGGGGATTGGTTCCAGACCTTCCCATGGATAACAAAAACCATCAATAAGAGAGAACACCAAAAAACTCCAAACCCCTGTTTTGCAACAGTAGCTTGTTTTACAGCTGTTGTTTATGATAGTAGCTTCCTTTGCAGCTGCTGAATTGTTTAATTTTTTCCCCTCTGCCAACTGTGGATAACTGAATCGGTAGTTAAGGAATCAGTGGATATGGGGGTCCTACTGAATCTAAAAGAGTGAATATTCTTCCTGCAACAGCATTCTCTGCATCCATCCCTACTGTACCTCCATAGGATTCCTTCCAGCTTTGCAGTCCAAAAATTTAAGGTATATAAGTTCCAAGAATGGGGAGATGTGAGTTTTCATTATGTTAAAACTGCATTTGTTTTGATAGTGAGAAAACTGTCTGTGGGAAACATATCCCCCTCCTTGTTCCCTTTGTACCAGAAGCTGAACATCACCATGGCCACTGCTGCTCTGGATCCGGCATCTTAAACAATGATAACATTTTGCATCCAAACCAGTCTTAGCTTGTAAGTTGGTTCCCTGTCTGCAGTTCTGGCCTCATTACCTTGAACAATCAGGTCTAACAATCAGTACAGTACCTTTCTTTCTCATTGTGTGTCAAAACCCCTACATTATTTGTAGATCCCCTGAAGCATGCGTGTGACATTTACAAGCAGTTCCTTGTGTAAAAAAGGAGGATGTGACTTGTTTGCAAAAATAGGCTTCTGACACTAGAGGGCAGTTATTATACAGAAAAATAAAACAGGCTTGGGTTAAAAGGCACATGCCTAATAAATAAGGTTTTGTAATGGTCTTAGCACTAGCAGGAAAACAGGAGCTCCAAGTGATGATTTGGGGTAGAGAGGCCATGCTCACAGATAGAGGTGGGCACGAACCAGAAAACCCATGGTTCGGGTTCGTTTGGTTTGGGCCCACCCTTGGTTCGGTTCAGGTTCGGGTTCGTACAATTTTTTTATAAACAAATCGTATGAACCCGAATCGGTTTGGGGTTCGGGTTCTTACCGGTGGTGGCGGTGGATCCTGGCCTCTGCGGCAGGGGCTTTTTGAGGCGCTGGCATGGGGCCAACGCCTCTTTTTTTTCCAAGCACCCACCATGGGGCCAGGTGGGCGCTTCTTTTATTTATTTATTTATTTATTTATTTATTTATTTATTTATTTTACAGCACCGAACCGGCTACCCCTGGGGCTGAGTCGGCGCTCCTTTATTTTATTTTATTTTATTTTATTATTGTATTTTTTACTTCTAGTTCCGGCTGCGCTGCAGCTGTAGCACGGCCAGCTTTTTGTTTTTTGTTTTGTTTTGTTTTCTTTCAGCACCCACCACGCGGCCCCTGGGACCGGGTCAGTGCTGGGTTTTTTTATTTAAAAAAAAAAGATTTTAGGGTGCCGACCAGGACACCTCTGGGGCCCATTCGGTGCTCCTTTTTTATTTTAGTTTTTCAAGCGCTCACTGCGCAGCCCCTGGAGCCGTGTTGGCACTGGGTTTTTGAATATTTTTTTAAAGATTTTATGGTGCTGACCAGGCCACCCCTGGGGCCCAGGTGGCAGTCCTTTATTTATTTATTTATTTATTTATTTATTTATTTATTTATTTATTTATTTATTTATTTATTTATTGTGGTGACCACCTTTTTTTTTTTACTGCCAACCACGTCGGCTTTTTCTTTTTTTTCCTGGTCACCGTCCCTGAAGGACCTCCAGACCAGCACCAGGTAGGAGACATCTCCACCCCCCATTAACGAAATGAACCTAACCGAACCATTTTTTTCGGTTCATTTTGTTTTGTTTTAAATTTACCCCTAGGTTCGTTATTCATTTCGTTACATAACAAAACGAATAATGAAATGAACTAAAAGTTCATTTCGTGCCCATCTCTACTCAGAGAAATGATCAAGCCACCTATATCTCTCCTAACATCATAGACCGCTATCACACGACCCAAAACTGCAGTTGATATTAATGTACGCTTCTCCGCTATAGGCCACTTTTTGTTCCCATGACAGCAGTTTAATGAGCCAAATTTTATGCACCCCCACTACCGAAAAGAGCATCAAACAGACAGCAGTTTAATGGGCCGCATTTTATGTGCCCCCATTGCTGAAAAGCGCATCAAAGTGTGCCTTTAGGAAGCAGTACAGGAGCCGAAAGGTTGCAGTGAGGAGGCTGTGCGGGCTACATTGGGGCTGGCCCAATCCCCCATGTCTCCTGCTTACCCACAGGGAAGCGCTAGGTGCTCCTTCCCTGTTTCCTGTGCCTACCGGTTGGCCTGGGCTCACGTGGGGTAGACATGAGATTCTGGGGCAACCGGCTTGCTCCACTTCCTTGCCGCACTGCTCGGGGGGCTGGTGCGGGCTGCTGCAGCGGCTTGCTTTGACCCAGTCTTGAAGAGGACCAGGGGGCAGGGGGAGGGAAGGAGGGGGAGGGAGTGTGTACGCGTAAATATGCCCCCCTCTCTCCCCCTTGCCTGGTGGTGGCATCCACTGCAGGAGATGGTTTGGTGTTCCCCGGGGTGCCAATGCGCCTTAGAACAAGAGCAACGCTGCCTCGGAGCATCTGATGGAGGAAGGGTGCTGGTGGTGGATCAAACGCCGGCGGGTGACCCTCTGCCCTCTGCCCAGCTCTCTGCCAACATAATGCTCGTCTCGGGCGAGCTGGTGTTTCTTTTCGGCGGGGCGGGGGGTGGCGAGTATGTTATCAGCAGAGAGCCAGGCAGGTGATGCAGGGTCACTCGCCAAAAAGAAATCCCAGCTCGCCTCAGGGTTGCCCGAGCTGAACCAACTCTTTGGCCAGCGGTCCCCGATTGCCCAGGCAAGGCTTGCTGCAAACTCCTCCGATTTCCCTCCACCGCACGCACACACTCACATATGCCTCAGGTTTCATTTCATTTCATTTTGTAGTGAGGGCTTTGGGAGGTGGGTGGGTCAGTGCATTGCCAGGCAAGAAGGGCTAAGGCTTGGTGAACCTTGGGGGGAGAGGGAAGCTTAGGACGGTGAGGTGCTGCTTGAGCTAAAGAAATGAGAAGCGGCTCAAATAATTACTACCCCCCCCCCGAGCCAGGAACAAGAAAACACAGTGGCTCATGCTTCAGGGGGTGTGGTTGAGGTTTTTTTTTTTTTTGAACCTGCTCCTGGTGGGGACAAAATTTTTGGATGCAGTTTTTAAAGAAATAAAGCCTTTTCTTAAGGAACATAATTTCCCATCCTGAGTAGATTTGGATAGCTTTTTAGGGTAATACAACTGCAAAATTCAGTTTATTTTGAACTTCCTCTCCCTTAATTCCTCTCCACTGCTGGCTGTTGTAGGCCAAATAAATATCCCATTGGCATTTGTCCAAAATTTACAGTATTTGTCATGGTTAATTGATGCTATCCAGCAAGATACCATATCCTATGCCTAGCCAAGTGCCTGATTGTGACTGGTACACACTCTGCCCCTCATAAATTAGCTGCAGTTATTAACCACAAGTCAACAGATGCCCTCTGCATTCCTTGAAAGGAGACACAAAAAAAAAAACTCCAGTTATGTGCCTTCAGCTGTAATCAGGTAGAAGTTCACTATTTATTTATCTGCACTTTTACAAGGCCCCCAGGGAAGGATTTTTGTTACATGTCATCCAGATGTATCCCAATTGTACCACCAAGAAAACAGTATTAAGCTTGCGTAATGACAATCAGCCCTTCAATACATATAATGTAGCACTATTTGCATTGGCAGCCAAGAAACCAAGGTCTGGCTTTCTCAAGGACCCAAATGCCATCCCATTTAAAGGTCCTTAGGTCAGCTGGAGTTGCTCTAAAGAATGATCCATTTTTTTAAAAATGTGCTTTTAAATATCAGTGCTTTTAAAAGCTGGAATCTGTTTTGTATTGTACGTTGTGAAGGCCTATAACTGTGAGCAGTAACATTTAGACTAGTGTTGGCGAACCTATGGCACTAGTGCCAAAGGTGGCACTTGGAGCCCTTTCTGTGGGCACCCGACATCGCCCCTTCACAGCCACCTGTATTCAGGTTAAATTGCTGCATTGGCACTTTGCGAAAAATTAGTGGGTTCTGAATCACAGTTTGGGCACTCGCTCTCTAAAAGGTTCCCCACCACGGGTTTAGACTGACTAACTAATACCGTGGCAAGTCAGAAGAATCTTAGGTTTCTGGCCATGGAGAGTTACATTGGCCCACCCCTCATGCAATGGGTCATTGAACTCTAATCTGGCGCACAAGCACACACCGCTCAAGACTACGGCGGGGGGATTTATCCCTTTGCAAATGTTTTGATCCTGTGATCCAAAACTGCCTTCCAGCAGCATCAGTGATGTGATTTAATTTGGTGAATCAGCAGTTCCAGCAAAAAATTATAGCCCCCTCCCTCCTCCCTGTAGCCACTTTGCAAATCCCACCCTAACTGGTTTTGAAGGTAAAGAATTACATAAGAATTTTCAGTCACTGTACTCCCACATCATGTCCGTGTTTGCACTAAATCTCTCACATCAACCATTCTATTTTCACTTCTTTTTTTAAAAAAAATCTCATCTCCGACAGGCTAATACATACCTCAAGCCAAACCAAATTCTTGAACTACAAACAAATTAAAAAAATGCCTAGTAAACTGCAGCAGACGTCATTACAATGCAGTCCGTTATGGCTCCTTCAGTTAAAATAGACGGAGAGACCGAGTTGTTTTACACATGTGTGTTATGTGCTGTATCAGAACAGATTTAGAGGGACTTTAATAGGGCTTTCAAGGTAAATGAGGTATTTAAGGAAAGGTTTTGTCAACAATGCCCCAGCCCTGCTGTGATTTTCCTTGGCAAGCTGGGACTGGCACATGGGTACATCACCACTACATCAGTGGTTCCCAATGCCTTTTCACTTGCATTTCTCTGGACAGCCCATTTCCATAAATTGTACTCTTCATATAAGGAAAATGCTTGTAATTAATATACAGTATAGTAGTTGTTTTGAGGCACATCATTTTTTGAAATAAGAACAACTATGATGGGGGTTCCTGCATGGCAGGGGATTTGACTGGATGGCCCTTGAGGTCTCTTTCAACTCTATGATTCTATGATACAGTCTATTTTCAAAGGCAGCTTGCAAATGAGTCCTGTGCTTTGTAAACACTTTTATACTAGCAAGTTAGTACATATGTACAAACATGCACACAGCCAATATCTCTATGTAGGTATAGGGAAAGGGGCAATGATCTTGTCAACCTGTCCTGACATTAACACACACGCATAGTGGGGTGCTCACTTTATTTTGTGGAAGGCTCCTGTGCAGCTTACACTTTGAATTGTCTTCTCTGCCTTGGACTGGTGGTGAAGAGAAGCTTTACCTGTTGAATGCCTGCCTGTCAGCCAGCTCTTTAAAAGAGTCTGTTGTGCAAGCCCACCCTCAGACTATCTACCGCCCAATTTATACCTCTCTCAACATCAAAGAACCCTCTTCCTCTCTTCAGAAGCAGAGATGTTGCCTCAGATGGACATTCAGTTTGGGATATTATGGAAATAAACCAGGAAGTTTAATTTCCAGAGAATGGGTTTTCTTCTCTGATCTTTTCATGTCTCCTCACTTTCTTCGAACTCCCCACTTCAAGTAAGACAGCGCTAAGTGGATGCCATCTTTCACTCTTGCCTGCTTCCCTCGGCAGCTACACCTGGGAATCCAAATAAGTGGGTGGGGCTCCAGGTTCCCTCTCCTAACTCAGTCAATCACTCAAGGCTTCAAAGTGCTTATCACTTGCTGCGAATAGTTGAAAAAGTGGATTTTATCCACTGAGACTGACAACATATCTTGTCTTACACTGTTAACATATGTGCCTTTTCTTACCATTATTTTTTTTCACATGCTAAATGTTTTGGTTCATAACATTGGGGATACGTGCACTGAAGGTTGGAAATCACTGTACTACATTCCCACATGATTCTTTTTCCTCTTCAAGTAGATGTGGAGATGGGGTTAGGAGATGTTTACACTAATGCAATACATTGGATGTTGCATTGGGGTTTTTGAAGTTGTTTTAAAGTCACATAGTACTTATGCGATTTTTGGGCCAGCGTGTGTATCCTCTTGGGACAACCTCCATTTTGAAGCTGTATTGTACATTGTAGCCCACATGGGGTTTTAAAATTTGAACTTTTGTCCTGCACCTCCCTGCCCTTGCACTGGCATGTGTGCTTGATTATGTGAGGTCTGTTAAGTAATGGATGCCAGGATTGTGGATTTCAAGTTTCAGAGAAACATCACACTCCAATCTGTTATTTCCCTCCTGCCCCATCTATAATATTGAACTAGCACCATCTCAGTTTGAAAGAACTAAAAGCACTTTTCAGAAATTAAGTATTCCTTGCCTCCATCCTGCGGCACCCAATGACTACCCCACAGCAAAAGTGACCCAAGGTAACCTCAGGAACTTCAGGGGTAGTGATGGGATCAGAAAGGTTTATTTAAAAATAATCACTGGGGTTAATCACGCCATTAGCAGAATATGGCATAATGTAATGAAACATGATTCCAGCTGAGCCAATGAGTGTAATCACCATTTAGGCTTCAACAATCAAAGCCGAATAGTGTTTCAATATCTCTCCACTTCACTGTATCTGCACATTTGTACAGAGATAGGCTAAATGGCACTGCACTTCCATATTCAGCTAACTGGGAGACCAAAATTTATAGCATGCCATTCCCTAGTGTCCAGCTGCTTCTAACTAGTTATCAGGAGCTTCTTTAACCGTTAAATGCCATCTTTGTTTCTGCTCCAACAGCTAGATATCCATTTCCTGATGGACAAATAGCATACGTCACTGTCAGGTTCCTTTTATCCTCAGAATATTTCCTGGCAGGACTGGTTTATGCTCTCCTCTCCTGACCTTTTGAGAAGGTGCTGCTAGCTGGAGCATTGAATTTCCTTTGTGCACCACCTTCCTCTAGCCACAAGAAATCCTCCCCTTCTGAAGCTGACTCAGCAAGGCGAGGCACAACAAATATTGTTTCTGTTGCAGAGTTCTGCATTTATGGTTAAATTCCTCTACTTGCACAGCCGAAGTGCAGGGATGTACTTCCCCAGATCAGTCCACCCCTTTCTCTCATTATTAACTGGTGCTTACTATTTTTATAACTTGCTCTGAGATATTAATAGCAGATTGAATAAAAAACATTATCTTTACTTACAGTTGAATCAACAAAACATGACTGCTTTCAACAACAGACATAAACAGACTCTAGAGACGGGGGAAAGCTCTCATCAGAGAGGTGGGGCTGTCTTTGACATCAGAGTCAGGAGGGTATTATTTGTTAGTGCTATATAGGCTGAGAGCTACCCCAGCCCAGAAAAATTCCTGCCCTCCACACCTCCTCCAGGCAGCTTGCAAGGCTGCAAAAACTCTAGCAGTTTCACATGTCATTGATATTACTATTGCTAATAAAAGCATACGTACCTTTTCCCTACATTAGCTAGAATCCATACAGCATATCTATAATACTGAACTAGCACCATCTCATTTTGAAAAACTAAAAGCACTTTTCAGAAATTGCTCCAGTGCTTTATATTTTATGCAATCCCTGTTCTTGGAACAGCTATACCTGTTGCACATTTGTGTCTTCTGTAGTTTGTAAAATAGGAAAACCTAACATTCTGTTGTATCTTTATAAATCAGTTTTGAAAGGATGGGTTCTGAGTTGGACATGAATTGTGTGTGAGAGAGCGCATCCCAATGAACACTTTCACGGCCCCCATATGATTTGCATAACAATTTCCTGATGGACAAATAGCACACAGAACTACTGTAGTACCAATAATTTGCATTATAGACAAATACAGCTGCCTGGATTTGGGGCAGACTTGGAGAGTAAGGGATAGGGGAGTAACCACTGTTCCATGATAAACGTGGAGAAGGCAGTGAAGAGAGGAGGAGGTTGAACAAGCACTCAGAGAAGCAGGAAGACGAAAGAGATGAGCGAGGAAGAAAAAATGTTCAGGCCGTGGGGCGATGGGCAGATGGAAGAAAAAAAGAGCACCAAATGGGTTTGGATATCAAGGGATTCATTATCTCCACAAAGCTAGTAGGGAATGAATGGGAGAAAGTAGAGGAAGTCCAACTCAAATAAAAATGAGAAGGGAAGAAGACTGAAAGAAGACAGGGAGAGAGACCACTAAAGTGGGGGTGGGGTGGGGGTGGGGAGTGAGATTTTCAGATTATTAATTCTGGTGAAACTCAGTAGTTTTTAAAAATGCTTTATGAGAGTAATTGTGGTTTAAGAACTACAGTCATATGAAAACTGACTCTGAATTCTATAGTTTTACGTATCACGACATAATATGTTCTTAGCAGATCTGAAAGTTAGGTAAATACAACCTCCGGTGAACAACTTCACATGACATATTACACCGTGTCATGATTTATTTTACAAAAATTACACCAAAATAGAGAAGCTGTGTGAAAAGCTAAGTACACCTTATGATTCAGTAGCTTGTGGAACCATCTTTACTAGCAATCCCTTGAAGTAATTGTTTTCTGTATGACTCTATCAGTTTTGTGAAGGAGGAATTTTGGACCCCTCTTCTTTACAACGTTGCTTCCTTGCTTCCGTTCATTGAGGATGTAGGGCAGTGGTGGCGAACCTTTGGCACTCTAGATGTTTTGGACCACAACTCCCAGAATTCTGAGCCTAGACTGCCAATGACAAAGCACTGTGGGAGTTGTGGTCCAAAACATCTGGAGTGCCAAAGGTTCGCTACCATTGATGTAGGGCATGCATTTATAACCAGCTCTCTTAAGGTCCCACCATAGCATTTCAATTGTGTTGAGGTCTGGACTTGGATGCGGCATAGCAACACCTTAATTCCTTCCCTTTTTTTTAGCCATTCTGTTATAGATTTACTGGTGTGCTTGGGATCATTGTCCTGTTGCTTTTGGCCAAGTATTAGCTGTCGTACAGACGGCCTCACACTGGACTCTAGAATACTTTGGTATACAGAGGACTGAATGACTACAAGGTGCCCAGGTCAAATGGCTGCAAAACAAGCCCATATCATCACCCCTCCTCCTATCACCATGCTTGACAGTTGGTACGAGGTGTTTGTGCTGATATGTGGTGTTTGTTTTGTGCCAAACGTGTACTGTACACTATGGCCAAACAGTTCCTCTTTGGTCTCAGCTGTTCAAATGACTTTGTTTCAGAAGCCTTGTGGTTTGTCCAGATGGAAACTGGCAAACCTAAGCCGTGTTGTCATGTTCTAGAGAGAAGAGGCTTCCTCTTGGCAACCCTTCCAAACAAGCCATTCTTCTTCAGTCTTTTTCTAAGGCTGATACTTCACGTCCCTCTCACTCCTCTCCTCTGCCCCGCTGCGGACCAGTTCGCTGTGACAGAACCTCACATACTTTCGAGTTCAAGGCGAGTTCGCCCCGACCACGCCCCCCTGAAGCGCGACACAAGCGGGGTTAGCAATTCCCCTCCCCGACCACTGGAATCTCCTCAATGCGCTTCTCAATCTGCATTGAGGAGACGTGTGGTTTCTGTGAATCCGTATTGTGAAATCCTTTCCCCCCTTAACTTGTTTTTCTTTTCTTTTCGGTTGCTCCTGAAAACCGGAATGTCGACTTGTCGGTTTTCCGGATTTCCTGAGTGTACTCCGGTCCGTGTTCCTCCGGTTTTAACCTTTGCGAGGATCAAGTACCCAGTCGCCACAATTCCTGCTTGTTCGTTCCCGCCAGATGGCACTGTGACAGGTCCCTAAAATACCCAGAGTCCCTGCTCATTTACAGGCAACCATGTGGTGGTGATGTGGTGTATTTTTCAGTTGCTTGTAATCATAGAACTCTTTTGCCTATCCCCTATGATGATGCTTCCTTCGTTGCCTCGTTCTCTGCATAGAAAACTCCACTCCAGGTTTTCTGTGTGGCTTACACGTACTATGACTTGTCACTTCTTCATTGTCCCATCCCTTAGCTTCCTTTCGCTGGGCTGCTTGTGTTACGTTCCTATGCACCTATACGGATCCCATCATGCCCCCCCAAACCTATTTCATTTCCCTGTTATCTCTCTGTACCACGACAGAAACACATTAGTCTTTTGACTGTTCAGTGTTTACCTTTCTTCCTCTGGGCATCTGCAGATTTTACTATACACACCAGTAACACCCTCCGTGAGGCCACGGAAATACGGTTCCCTGAGAATAAGATTAATGTTTTAAAAATCTCTGCTTTATAGAAATGATCCTCTGTGCATGTGCAGAGTGTAAAGCACTCCTCAGATCACCCTCCGAAAGGCAACGGAAATGGGGTTCCCTGAGAACAAGAGTTTGGTTTTAAAAACCTCAGCTATATTGTGGTTCCTCTGTGCATGTGCAGAGTGCAAAGCCCTCCTCAGATCACCCTCCGAAAGGCAATGGAAAAGGGGTTCCCTGAGAACAAGAGTTTGGTTTTAAAAAACTCAGCTATATTAAAGTGTTCCTCTGTGCATGTGCAGAGTGTACAGCACTCATCAGATCACCCTCCGAAAGGCAGCGGAAATACGGTTCCCTGAGAATAAGAGTTTGGTTTTAACAAACTCAGCTATATTGAAGTGTTCCTCTGTGCATGTGCAGAGTGTAAAGCACTCCTCAGATCACCCTCTGAAAGGCAACGGAAGTACGGTTCCCTGAGAACAAGAGTTTGGTTTCAAAAAACTCAGCTATATTAAAGTGCTCCTCTGTGCATGTGCAGAGTGTAAAGCACTCCTCAGATCACCCTCCAAAAGGCAACAGAAATACGGTTCCCTGAGAACAAGAGTTTTAATTTTAAGACGCCCCCCTCCCTGGGTTGGTGGGGGGTTCAAATCCGGTCATCAACCAAGCAGTGACATCCATGTATTGCCGGCGAGTTACACCAAAAGCTTTGTTTTTGTTATCCACATGGTAGCCTAAAAACAAGCGTTAGCTGAAAAATCGGTGTGCCTGACGTGCTTTAAAAAGCAGTGTAATGATGTTCAATGCCGATGTAGTGCCGTTCAATTCATTGTCATAAATAACTACGGCTCTCCAGACACCAAATGGTGTTGTATTTTCTACTCCTTCTTCCTAAAAAGAACTTCGGGCAGTTTCCTGATGTTAGCTCCATTGAAAGATGGTGATCCCTACACTTTGCATACAAACTCTTGACTCCAGGAAACTGCAGAGGAGAAAAGCAAACCTCCAGTAGATCTTATCTGGTGCTATCCTCCTTCCGTGGCAGGGTTCTTGTTTATTAGCAATTCACACCTCTCTGCAAACCATCTGCTCACTGCCCTGAATCAGAGCTCTGGTTTGCAGAAAGTTGAAACCAAAAGATTTATACTTTTAAAGCTTGGAAGACAGATTTCAATAACTTCACAAGGACACCTCTGCAGATCAACATATGCCTCCTCAAGTTTTATCTCCAAGATACACAGGCCTCACTCCCTCCTGCAATGACTTGAACTACCCTTTGTTCACAAACGGACCTTAACATTCCTTCCAAGCTGCAAAATGATACATTTTAATGCACTGCTGATCTTCTGCAAAACTTTGAAAAGAGTAAAAATACCTTGCACTGTTCCCTAAACACCTGCTACTACCTCACTAATTGGTCATGGGCTGTGATTGGACAGGCAATTGAAAACTTTTCCCAGGGTCTCTCCCCTGGACTTTCTGATCACTCTGTGACCATACAGCTCCAGGGCTGTGTTCTTAGTTCTGCAGCTGTACCAGGACGCAGAAAAGGCTTATTTTTCTTCACAATGGCAAGGAACAGAACTCATTACTGGTCTGCTCATGAAATTGGCCTTTTTCTGAACATTTTGATTGAGAATGAGTTTGGTCCACTTTTTTTTTTGTGGCTGGAGCAAGAAGAAATGAACACGCCTTTGTATGGGCAGCGGAAGAGCTAGCCGTTCACGGTTATCACAGGACTTCTGGACAATGCAGATCCAAATTTAAAAATCTGCGACAATGTTTTAATGCTGTCCTCCTTAATTTCGGGCACAACCCCCCCCCCCCCCCGCAGACACCAGTCTCCTTACTGGACAGAGATGCACGTTCTGTGGGTCCAATCCCATGAACCCGACCCCGCCCATCTTTTTCCTGCAGGTAACTATGCTGTTTATGTACTGTAACTTATACCCATTTGTACAGTTATAAGCCTATATAGCTCTATAAATTATAAGATTACTTTCAGATCCATTGTTCACCATGTTGCACACAGAACTCTACTGCTACTGTCGTTGAGTCTATAACCTTCAACTTTTTTATAGGTTAGTTTGTATTCTTCTGGTTTTTGACTAATCCACATACAGCACTTTCTGGGACAGCAGTTGGCCATTTTACATTGCATTAAATATGGGAACTTATTTACACTACAAAAAAGAAAGACCATCCTCAGATATACTGCGATGTGTTGTTTACTAATGTATTTATCATGGATCTGCACAAGAGGACATTGTTTTTCTTTACCACTTCCTTCCTTGTCACTACAAACAACACAGAGAAGCAATGAAGTTCTACTTAAAGGACAGTTTTTAATAGATATGTCTCAAGCTGAAAATCCTCCTTTAACCTAGCATGGTATATTTCTAGTTATGCCATTATAATGCACCTTTACTTCTTAAATTACTTGTGGTCCCTGCTTTAGAAAACAGACTTTAACTGTATCACAGGACTGTACCCATTTCTTCCAATGTTTTGGATAAATCTCTGCTGTACAACAGATCCACAGGTAGCCCAACCATTGAACAGGGAGCATAATAAAAGGGAGCTGAAAAAATTGATAGGCAAGAAGTAGTTGGAACACTCAGTATCATATAATTAATTTACATAACTGAGTAACTCCATTCAAGCTGCAGCAGTGCACTGATTCTCTTCCTTTTCCATTTGTCCCCAGGGGCAGGACCGGCACGTGACATAGACCTTCGTCACATGGCCCGCATCAGGTTGGTTCCAGGCCAACAGGCTCCAAATGTACCTCCTGGTCAACAGCAAGGCGAGGAAACAATGGCCAGGAAGAGGATGAAGAAGAAGAGGAAGGTGATTACTTTTAATGAAAACATATTGTACCATCAGTGCATTACCTGGTCTTGCAAAGAGATAGGTTGCCAGTTAGAAATGTACAAGGAATATTAAAGCACCTTCATAACCTCTCTACAGGCATAAGGTTAAAGGTTACTGCTGCAATGGAGACCAGTACAACACTTTATAAATGTTAACATACAGCACTAGCAGTATGTCGTGCTTATTGGTGATTTCATTGAAAGTAAAGTTTCTCTAAAAGTTTTGCACTAGGAAAACCTGGACAAGAAACCTCCAGGTTTCTGTGACTGCCTTGAGGTCTACATATCATCAGAGTTTGATTTGTACCTCTGGAGTTAAGTGATACTGTACTTAACATCTAACTCTTTCTTTTTTTTATTCCAGTTGCAGCAATTGAGGAGGAGCTGAGGAACTTAAGACGAGCACCAAACAGACGTAGGAGACGTCGCTGAGCTACCAATTTATACATATTTAAATATTACCTGAACTTGTTTCTTGTTTGCACTTCAGTACTTGAAGTATTACTGCTGTTGTTTGTTCTGCTACTTGCAATCTTTGAAAAATGTTCATGTTCTTATACCTCTTGTTTAAAAGGGAAATTAATATATATTCTCCATGAGAATAAAACAGTTTGAATACAGTACCAGTTATCTTCCTGTGTATCAAATTCAGGTACAATTGAATAATACGGCATGTCTGGCAGACTTTCAAAAAGCAAGGTTGTACTCAGGAAGGATATAGGGATCCTGATACACCAGAGGGCTCTCTTAAAAATCAGTCTTCAATAATCACTATTTCACGTACCTGTTTCTGTAGCGGTCAAATTATCCTCAGATAGTATACCTGCCTATGCAATTATTTCCTCCTCAGAAGGTTCTTCTGCTGCACCCCGGAAATAGTATTATTGTTGAAAATAGAAAAAATCATCTACTGCATTTCACACAAAAGGGAAAGATTTATTAATAAACCAATTTTTCACTACAATTTATTTCTTGTATCAGGCACAAGAATTATAACTTTATTAGCAATATAATGCCTGCTGTAGGGGATATCTCCCGATTGTACTAATGCAGATTAGCCCCTGTTTCTGAGTACTATTTATGGTGTAAATACTTGTCTCTTTTTGCGGATATGCTTTACAGGTGTTCTTACTGGTCTCCTCAGATTGACCTCACTCTCCTCTTTAATAATGAGATAAGGTGAGGTTGATGAGTCAGCAGTAGTTGCATTATCACTGCTAATTTGTATGGGCACAGAGCACGTTAAGGTTTCAATACTATTTTTTACCTTTTCTCCTGTTTCTTACACCAGTTGGGGTACTATGAGGTACCCCAGCAGCACCACTCTGCGCTTGTACCTCAGTATCTGTCCCCAAAAGAGACTGAGAGCTATCCCTCTCAAGGTCACTATCTGTCTCGTTATCTGACTGGTGAGTCACCACCAAATCAATCTTTGAATCAGTAGTACTGTCTTTGGTTGCAGCCACTGCTGCAGATTGACCAACAGGAAGCTTACTCCTGTGGCCTGTATGATCATTATTTGGATTGTCATCCATACAAACTGAACCTTGTTTTGCACATGTGTCCCCAGTACAGGAGCAACTACTAGATGTAATGTAGTCAGTAAGCCTAAGTAGGGATGTTGATGCTACCCTCAAATTCGAAATAACTTCATTGTGAAATCTCTCCTCCTCCTCATCTCTTGCATTGCTTTTCTCCTATTTACTTGCTGCATTTTTCTGTACCCAAGCCACAATCCCAGAAAGGGTGCTATCCAGACGAGCAGCTGCTGTGGCTCTTTGCTTGCGCTTACGTAGCATAGCCAATCTTGTGGCTGGGTCCAGCTTGGCCTCATAATTAGTTGTTTCTGCAGCATCTGAGGAAAGATAGATGATAAATATCATTTTGGTGTTGTGAAGGATTTGCAAACCCCTCTACATTGGGTTTGGACGGAACGAGGAAAAGAAGGGAAGGCAGGACCAGGACACAGAGAGAAGGGATGTGGGTGCAATCTCCTATTTACACCTTGTATTATACATCCCCAGATTTCTCAGGGAAGACAAAAGAAAGGTATCATCCCCTTTACACCTTGTATTGTACACACACATATAGTACATAGAAAGGAGAAGAGACAGGGGTTACTTGGAGGGTGCAAATCAGCTTTATAAGGAAAGGGTGTTTACATCCCAGCAAGAGACCTCCCCTACTGATCTTTGTTTCCATGTAAACAAATAAAAGTGTGTCTTAATACCCTGATGCACACACATACCTCTTTCTGTTTGCACTTTGTCTTCTGGCTGTTTTCATTTTTTTGGCCTCTCTTTTTAAATGCCTCCCTGAAAAAAGAGGAGAGCAGAGGAAAGGGGGAAAAAGCTTCCTTAAGTGTTCAGCCCCTAGTTACATTAAGAAAAATTATTACAAAAACAGGGATGCTTTCAGGTGGAGGGCTCCTAGCACTATTAAGTAAAAGACATAAGTCATGGTGCAACTACATTGTTTCCTCCTCCCTAACAGATATTCCACCCCCAGTTAGCCAAAAGAAGAAGAAAGAAGTAGGAAAAGATGGGAGGGCTTCAGAGGGAAGACAGTGCCTGGATTCTCCATAAAATTATGTCGATGAAGTAAAGCAGCCGTGTAACAAAAGCTTTGTCAGGGAGATCCCCTTTCTTAAGAAAGGATGAGAAGGCAGCACTAACTAGAGTGAAATAGTTTGACATTGTGGTAGTAACACAATGTCTGGACTTTTTTGCGTGAATCGATTATGCCAGTTCCAGAGCAAAGGAGTAGACTAGAGTGATAGCTACCAGCTGCAGAGATAGGCTGTTGCAACTCTGATCTCCCTTATTCTCATAATGCAAGCTGTCACGATATCACCATCTTTTTGCATAAAATTTGAAAGATGTGCATATCAATTAGATTCACCATAATTGCCTGCCAGGGCATTAAACTGATGGTTTTAAACTTAAGTGTGTAGTTTGTTCCGTTTATTTTTTTCCTGGGACATGTGTTTCTCCTAATGGCAGTCAGAATTGAGTAGCTGAGAGTCAGAGGAGCCAATTATGTTCTGAAAGAAGGAAAGAGAAAAAGCAGACTCAGGCAGTCTCTCAATGATGTAGGAGTGCTTAGAAAAGCTGTACTTCCCCCTCTGCCTGACCTCTCAAAGTTCCCCTCAGCAAATCTCTTCTCTTCTCTTCTCCTCTCTCAACTCCTAGAGCAAAGCCAGTGCAGTCACCAGGTAAAACATGACAGTCTACCTCTGCCATAGATTTTTGATGGCATGAAGAAGCAATATATATTAAATAAAGGTAAAGGTCCCCCCCCCCCCCCGCACATGCATGCTAGTCATGTCCGAATCTAAGGTGGTGCTCATCTCCGTATTCAAGGCGGAAGAGCCAGTGTTGTGCAAGTCCATGGCCATGTGGCTGGCATGGCTGCAAGGAAAAACTGTTTTTACCTTCCCGCCTTTTATGGTGGTACCTATTTATCTACTT
>JAHTLZ010000129.1:3543155-3554515 GCA_023846285.1 Phrynocephalus versicolor | reverse complement strand
TATCTATCTATCTATCTATCTATCTATCTATCTATCTATCTATCTATAGTTATTTAATAGCTCAGCTATAAGGCTTGCAGGAAACCACCGCCACTCTTCAAACAAAAACAGCTACTTGCATCACATTCACATGAAGTTCTTTAGTAAGGCAGTGGCCCTTTATATCGAGTAACTAATTAATCATATGCTATCAAATAAGTTCTAACATTCAGTGATCTCTTCCAAAGCGTTCTAGGTATAGTGTACGCAGAAGTGGTTTCCAACTTCCTTCTTTTAAGGATGCTGTGGGAGTGCATAGTTTGCCTATGGACAGACACCTTGGCTCTTCTCCAAGGAGGCACAGTGGGTAAATCTCTGGTTCCGCAGCCAGCCAGCCTCTACCTTCCCATAAATTACAAAGTGAATCTCAGCATTAAAAAGGGCTTTGTTTTATTCATTCCATTAGTTTCTCCAGTTCATGTTAGATCAGTGTTTCTCAACCTTCCTAATGCCACAACCCTTTAATACAGTTCCTCATGTTGTAGTGACCCCTTGCCCTGCTTGGAAGAGGCTACAAGCCCCCTTTGCTGCAGGTGCCATAGAGAACTTCCCTTTAGTCTACAGCAGGCATGTCTAAGCTGTGGCCCTTCAGATATTCTGGACCGCAACTCCCACAGTCCTTTGTTATTGGCAATCTAGGCTTAGAACTCTGGGAGATGTGGTACAAAACATCTGGAGGGCCAAAGTTTGGACACCCCTGGTGTATAGGCACCCTTAGCCAATTGCAGCCTCTGGTGCCATTGACTGACATCCCCACCAACCTATCAAGCTGTAACTCACTCTTCCCCCCCCCACCCCACCAGACCCAAGCCGGTTGTGCCTTTTTCTTCACTGGCTCATGCCGACCCCTGGGAAATGGTTGTTCGACCCCCAAAGGGGTCCTGACCCCCAGGTTGGGAACCACTGTGTTAGATTAAAAGATATAACAAGCCAAAGTGCAACTAATAACTCTGTAATCTCACCACCTGAAACTATGAAGTCCAGGACTGATAGATACTGAAGAGGCCCACATATAAACTGTTCCGACGTCCTTTTCTTCTTGTGAAGGTTTTTATTCCTGTATACTGCACTTTATTGCTACTTAGCAAGTAGCAAGTGATGCCAGCTCCAATTAACTGACTTAATTCCCATTGAGAAATCATGTGATTTGGTGCCATACTTTAGTTATGCACCCAGGTTTGCAGACATGCGGGGACTGGAAAAGTGAATCACATTTTAAATAGATACAGTACCTTGCATGCCATTCACTGTGCAAACAGATGGATTAATTGCTATTCTTAAATTCTGACAAAGTGTGTTAATTATTATTTGAGGCTTCTGATGGAGTGAAATGAGCACACATCAAGTGTATATTAACAAGTACACAAAAATAAATTTCATGACTAATGTACAGTTCAAAATTAGAGTCGCAAGATAGCAGGTGTCCATTTGAATTAAAGGTGCAGGCAATACAAAACACTTTTTTAGCACCACAGGTGTGGAAATGTCCTAAGGTCAAGAGAAGGAAAAAGCAATATTTGGTGAAAGAATCCAGCTATTTGGCCAACGGAGAAACTCTTGAAGATGCTCAAAGGCTGGTATAGATCCTAATGTGGCCTGATATTGGAAACTTCCTGATATGTCAAGGTTTTATGAAAATAAGAATCATCGTGTTTAGTCAAAACGAATGGCTGTCTAGTCCAGCATTCGCTTCTCTCTGCCCATTTCTTCCCTTCTGTTCTCTTGCTTTGGTGGCCAGCCTGTTGCCCATGGGAAACCTGCAGGCAGAAAGTAAGTGCGGCTGTAGACTCTGCCTTACATTTCCAAACAGTGAGTATGGAGAGGTATATGTGCTTTGATACTGTAGGTGACAACATAGCCATTCTGTTGTTGGCCACTGCATCAGTATAGCTTATTCCCTTCCAAGCTGTCCAGATGAGCAACCATCACTATCACCTGACAGTGCAGTCCATAATCGAACTATGTGCTGAATTCCATGCACTTTTTATTTATCCTCAATTCCCGCACTGTTCAGCTTCAGTGGGTGATGTAAAAGGGGTCCAGGTTTCTGAGAGAGGTAGAAAAATGGGTCTATTATCTCCACACAATGCATCATTTTATGAACTTGTGCAATCTCATATCATCCCTTTTCTCATTATGTACCACCATCAATTCATGTCAGCTCTGTCAATTAACTGCATCCAAAAGGCCCAAATGCTGTCTAAATCAGATATTAAAAATTCAAGGTTGGTGGCTTCCTTTACTGAGTTAATCCATCTCTAGCCATTTTGTGTTTTCCTCTTTCCTGCATTGGTTTTTTTCTAGGCTTAATGTTTTTTCCAATGAGTTTTTTTTCCTTATGACATGTGTGAAATGTACAATGGCCCCCATTTATTCATTCTAGCTTTGAGAGACTGCAGACATAATTTGATATAGCACCTGTTTATTGGTCTTTCTGGAAGTCCATGGTACCCATTTAGATTGATGCTGCAGCAGATTTTGAAATAACCATTTTCCCTCCCCCTACATGCATATGCTCCTCCCACCAGGTCTCCATGTCCAGCTTTCACTTCCAACCATAATAATAGGGATTTGGGGAATATACTGTACCACAATACACATTGCCTTGTTCTTTGCCTCCAGAGACATGTTCTTTTTAAGGATCTCTCTAGTTGCTTCATAGCTGCCTTGCAAGTTACATTCTTGGCTTCAGTCTCCATTTAACTACAATTGAATTTGGGTATATAAAATCCTTAAGCAACTGCTGTTTCTTCTTTATTGTTAACAATAACAATATGTAATTCTTATGTGGTCATTATTTTCTTGCTCTTAATATTTATTGCAGTCTCAATGTACTTTCTTCTTCAACCCTCACCAACCGTTCTCATTAGAGCCTCGTGGTGCAGTGGTTAAATGCCTGTACTGCAGAAAAAACTGTGCTCACGAGTCACGACCTGGGGTTCAATCCCAGGTAGCAGGCTCATGGTTGACTCAGCCTTCCATCCTTCTGAGGTCGGTAAATTGAGTACCCAGTTTACTGGGGGGGGGCAATGTGTAGCCTGCATAATTAAACAGTAAACTGCCCAGAGACTACTTGAAGTAGTATGGGGCGGTATATAAACAGAACACTTTGCTTTGCTTTGCGTTCTAGGAGTTATATGGAATCATCTGCATAAATTATGCATCTTTTAATTCATTAATCCGAATCTGATCCAGCTTTTTCTATAATATGTTCTTTCCATACTTCATATCACATGTTGTACCTTTAAACTGAATGCTCTTTTAAAGCTAAACAATCACCAATCCCTGGCATGGAAGTTGCTCCAGGCTCAGGACCATTCTGATTGTCTTTTCCCAGCACCTTTTCTTGTTCTGAGATATGCATTTTCAGGTATGTTGACTGGAACTGTATACAAAATTCCGGATTTGGTCACACTACAGATTTCTGTACAGGCAATAAGACATCAGTAGTGTGTGTGTGTTTAAAAAAATATTAGTATTTATTAAATTATTTTGTTTTTCTCCTTTCTGCTTGCCTTTCCCAAAGTGATTTGCATCAAAATCACAAACACCAGTAACAGGTGAAAAACATTAAAAACAAATTAAAAGATTTAAAAGTGCAAAAAAAAAAATCTTTCTCCAAAACTGAATTAAAATGAAGAACAAACACAATCTAAAGGCCCTTCAGACCACTATTAATCAACATGAATGGAGCCAGCACAGTGTCCCTTATGAGCAAGAGCCAAAACCTGAGTTTTGGCTGCTACAGAGAAAGTCAAACCAGGCAAGCAAAACTATTCCGTATGTAAAGCAAAATAAAGCAAGAAACAAAAGAAACATGAAATCAAACATTATAAACACTGGATTTGTACGGTACAGTAAAAGTGAGCACAGCAGGGCATCATGAGCTGGTCTAAGATGGTTTTTGCTTGCTTCCTATGGAGGGAGTGTATTCCACACCCTGGGAGCCCTGTCTGTTAGGTGGACCTCCAGAATTGCTGGTACTGAATTTCAAAGAAGAGCTCTCCTGAAGATCTTAAGATTTAGACAGGATCATAATGAGACAAGTGATCACTTAGATATCCAGGACTCAAACCCTCTGGGGCTTTAACAGTTCAAACCAGCACCTTGAAAAGGTCCCAATATTCTATTGGCAACCAGGGCAGGTCTTTCAGTATCAGTGTCATAGGAACACAATATTGTGCACCAGTTAGCAGTCTAGCTGCCACACGCTACTTCAAGGGTGCTTCCACATAGAGCACATGGCAGTACTTGATGCTGCGTTAGGGCAACGCAAGAGAGGGATAGCTGGCATACTAAGACGAGTTACGCAAAGGCAAACCTTGTTGCCACTGCCACCTGGGAGTCTAGCAACAGTGCAGAATTGAGAACCACTCCTAGACTAGGAACTTGACCTATCATAAGGAACACACCTTCTAGAACAGGTTGAATTCTGTTTACCAGATCTAATTTTCTATTGGACAGTAGCATCTTCTCCCATCTTACCAGGACATAGCTTGTGCACCCTCGTCCAGCCCGTTACTGAGCTCAAGGAATGTGCAAAACTGTCCTTACTGCTCCGTTGGTATTGGGTGACAAGGAGCAATACAGCTGGGTGTCATCAGCATATTGGTGGCACCAAACTCTGATGGCCTCACCCAGTATTTATTTATTTATTTATTTTAGAGTATTTCTACCCCGCCTTTCTCCTTGGAAAAGGACCCAAGGCGGCTTGGGTTGTAACTTCATATAGGTGTAAAATAGTATCGAGGATATGCTGAAAACCTGTGGAACATCACAGCCCAAAGGCCATGGTGTTGAACAGTCTTTCATAATTCATATTAGAGTGTCGCACAATTTAAAATTAGGGATGTATATGAAACATAATTCAAACAAATTTAAAATGTTGAAATGAATAGACTGTTTTCATCAGAAGTGGACGACTTCAATAGCTTTATCTCGGCCTTTACTTGATCTTCTTTAGTACACTTGGCAGGGCACAGATTGCATACACATAAATGCTACATTGATTCAATATCTTCACATTCACAGAAAAAAAATGTCTGATATCTAAGTAGCAAAATTTTACTTGATTATTTTTTGCTCTTCCAATATCACTTCAAAGTCTATTAAGTGACCTTCAGACAGTCCAGCTAGAATCTTATCCTGGTGGGAGACATTATTCGGCACTCATTCATTTGGCAAGGTGTGTTGTTTTTGTTCTCCAAAGATTTAGCCTACCCTCTTCTAGATTATTATTGAGAGCTTGAAAGTATGTAGAAAACTTTTTCTGGATTTTAGTCACAATTTAGGGCAGTGTTGGCAAGCCTATGACACAGGTGCCAAAGGTGGCACTTAGAGCCCTTCTGCGGGCACCCAACATTGCCCCTTCACAGCCACCTGTATTCAGGTTAAACTGCTGTATTGGCACTTTGCTAATAATTAGTGGGTTTTGAATTGCAGTTTGGGCACTTGGTCTATAAACCATCTCTTATCTAGTGCTTGGCATCCATTAAGTAGATGGATTTGGTGTTGTGGGCCTTTTCACATGACCCCTAAAATCCACGGCAAATGGCTCCCAGATCCGGAGCTTAAAATTGTTTCCCCACCAGCTCCGGAGTTTACAAAAAATTAAGTGCAACCACGCCCACCTAAGTGCGTCCCAGCGCACTTTTCAAGTACCTGCTCTCCAGGGGTGAAAAATCTCTGCTGCGGATGTAACGTAGTGAGTGCCGGGCTCTCCTCGCTTCTCTTTGTTTGTTGTTGTTGTTACAGTCATACACAAACTGGACCTCCAATTAGAACACAAGGTCTACAGAAAACCCACCTACACTGATTGGTACATACATAAAAATTCCAACCACCACCCACAACAAAAAGAGGCATAATCAAAACACTTGTAGACCGCACACACCAAAACTGTGAAGCTGAGTTCCTCCACACTGAACCCAGCCACCTGAATTGGGCCCTACAGGCAAAAGGCTATTCCAAGAATGAAATCAAAAGAGCCATCAAACTGAAAAAACACCAAACTGAAGAAGAAAAACAGTCTCCAATAAACAAAGTATTTCTGCCATACATAAAAGGAATCACGGACCTCATGGACAAAGTGTTGAAAAAACACAACCTACAAACAGTATTTAGACCCACCACAAAAATACAAGAGATGCTACGGTCAGCAAAGGACAAAAGGAAACCACTTGCCACTCCAGGGGTATACCAGATATCTTGTACTTGTGGGCAGGTATATATAGGGACCACTAAGTGCAGCATCCAGATTAGAATCAAAGAACATGAAAGACACTGCAGACTAAAACAACCAGTAAAACCAGCAGTAGCTGAACATGCCCTGAAACAAACTGGACATTAAATCCCCTTTGAGGATACAGAGGTACTGGATAACACTACAAATCACTATCAGAGATGGGCACGAATAAAAAAAATGGCATTTTATTTGTTGTTTGTCACTGAGAGGTCCGTTTTGGTTCGTTTCCGTTTTTCGTGAATTTTTTGGAAAAAATTCATTTTCGTTTTTTGTTTTTTGTTTGTCGTTTCTACCCACTTTTTGCACAATTTTTAAAGCTTTTCCGTGCGCAGGCATCCCCCAACACCCCAGACCAGAGGGAAAACACTAAAAAATGGATGCTGGCAGAGACACAGTATAGACTAGGTACGCAGGGAGGCTACAAAGGCAGTGGCGGGCGTTGCCCAGGGTGCAAGGCAGCCGCAGAGTGACTGCACTGCGGGGCAAGGGAGGGTACTCACCGAGAGGTACGCACGCACACACACAGGGAGGCTGCAGGACTGAAGCTAGAGTCACAGAGACAGCAATCCCACCCTAACTCCCACCAGAGACTGCAAGGAGGACGGGGGCTGCCAGAGCTTTTTATGCCCTCTGTGGCTGCCAGACCTGCCCAGACTGCAACCTGGGCATGCTATTGGTTGAACATGATCCCATCACATGGCTTGCCTCCATTTTGTGGCTGGAGTGGCGACATCCATTTTGCCATCCTTAAAGGGAAAAGAAAAAATACATTGCGATGGGAGAAGACAAAAACAAACATTTTAAGGACCCCAACCCCCTGATAGGTAATAATTTCAAATAATTATCGCGTTATTGCTGCATTTTTATGGATGTCCCAGGGCATTTTAATACCCAAGAAATCAATATTAGGCATCTGGGAGCCATTTTGGGTTGATGTCCCCTAACTCCCCTTGAAGGAAAAAAATACAGCGATCTGAGAAAAGACATAAATGCACATTTTAAGGATCCCAGCCCCCCTGGTAGGTATTATCAGACAGTATAAATAATTATCACTGCGTTTTTATGGATGCCCAGGGCGTTTTTTAACATTTAAAACAGCTCATTTCATTGCGTGTCACCATTAACGGAAACGAAATGTAACAAACACAATTTTTGTGGTTCTGTTCGTTTCGTTCCATTTTCATCACAATTTTCATTTGTCATTTCGTTATGTAACGGAACCACAAATGAATAACGGAAACGAAAATATGTTCATTTCGTGCCCATCTCTAATCACTGTCAGACTACACAGAGAAGCCGCTGAAATCCACAAACATAAGCACAGTTTCAACAAAAAGAAGAAAGTATAAAAATCAACAAAGCCTCCAGTAATGAAAACTACAGTCTACAAAAGGTCAAAGTTCAATTATTCCCACCCAGTCAGAATCAACAGTGATCAGTTCACACAATAGAACAGCTAACAACACCCATCAACCACAAACAAGGATCTCTGCCACCTCTAATTGCAGTGAAACTTCTTAATCATCATAATACAATGACTAACACCTATTCTCCTGAATAGGACAAGTTTCCTCTTTCCCACATTTTTTTTTAAAAAATACCATAGTCTCACTCACTCTATAATTCGAGCACAGAGAGAACTCCTAGTTCCCTGAGCTCCTTGCCCTCTGAAGATGCCAGCCACAGAGTCTGGTGAAAAGTCAGGAAGAAAAACTTCCAGAACATGGCCAAACAGCCCGAAAAAACTCAGAACAGCTATCAGATCCCAGCTGTGAAAGCCTTCGAGAATACATTTGGACTTTTGGTACTTGCTTTGAAGAAGTGGGATTCACCCATGAAAGCTCACTTATTGTATGTCTGTGAAGATTCTTAGTCATCCAGATGAGGTTATCTGGAAGGTGAGTTATGGCAACTGGACTTGTTTTCATGTGAAATTGAAATGTTTCATTACTCATCCAAGAGCTTCATCAGTCAATACAATATATTGTATTTTTTTTTAAAATTAGTGGCCTATAAAGATATCACCTATTGCCTATTCCTCCATTTGTATTTTGTAATGGCCGCAATGCCCCCCCCCCCTTTACTTCCTTGTCCAGTCTCTGAGGACTCCAAATTTGTCATGTATGTAAATGCAGCCATGGCCTGCTATTCGAGCTGCTCTAAGGCAATGTTGGAATAGGTTGCCCATGGAGGTTGACAAATCCCAAGGTACCAGCTGAAGTTTTAGGAAATTTGGAAGCTTTCCCTTTGGGAAAATCAGTTCGGTATATAAATCCATAAATAAATAAATAAATAAATAAATAAATAATGCTACACTTCTCCAGATCTCCAGGTGTGGACACAAATCTTAGGCCACATCCTGCATGTTTGATTTAGAGGGCTTTAAAGCCCCCATCTCCACACAGACCCCAGTAGCCTCACAGCTTACTGGCTCAATTACGGGCTGTTGCACTGATGCTTCATTCATACACAAGAAGCCAGGAGCAAGGGAGAAGACTTTGGAGAGAACATATGGATAGAAATACTTGGAAAAGGCAGGAAGTGGACCAGAAGCAGCAAGACTTATGACCCTTTTCATTGTATTGGCCTTAGAAAAAACTCATCATGGGTTGTGATGACACTTCTGGAAGTTGCAGGAGCAGTGTAGGGTTTCAAAAAGCAAAGCAAAGTGTTCTGTTTATATACTGCCCCATACCACTTCAAGTAGACCCTGGGCACTTTACAGTTTTAACTACAATATGCAGGATACACATTGTTCCTATATATTGTATGTACTGTAGGTAAGGTAGCAAGTGAATGGCAGGAATGGCTGCCGTGCCAGGCCCATTTTGCTGTCTTCTTGGGCCCCCTTCTTGGGTTGTATTAGCCAAATTGTACCAAGCTTCCAGACTTGTTTACTTAGACCAGTGATGGCAAACCTTTTAGAGACCGAGTGCCCAAACTGCAATTCAAAACCCACTAATTTTTTTGCAAAGTGCCAATACAGTAATTTAACCTGTATACAGGTGGCTATGAAGGGGCAATGTTGGGTGCCCACAGAAAGAGCTCCGAGTGCCACCTTTGGCACCCGTGCCATAGGTTCGCCATCACTGACTTAAGACTGTTCCTCTTCTCCTTTCTATAAGCAGTTGACCCAGAAGCAGTTCTGCCCCATCTTCACTTCCAACTCTTGCCTGCCCCATCCCCGTGATATCACAAGGACCTGCACTTGTGACATCATGACAAAGGTGGAAGCCTCTGATTCAGGTTTTGGCTCTGGTTTCCTCGGCGATGGAATGCTATTGATCTGACAACAACTCCATGGGCCATTGCATGAAGAGAGCGCTGGCTGAGACATGTATGAACCTGCATAGCTCTTCCTAGATCTAGGATGGTTCTTTCTATGAAGGCTGGGGAGAGGGAGCTAGATATGTAAAGTTTTAAAATCCTGTCCCCTTGCTATCCACACAGATACAATTTGGGTTAGCGCTTATAGAATTACAATGTGAGGTTATATAACACTGTTTTTTAGCAGTGATCATGAAACACTGATTCCGAGTGCCTTCACAAATCCATATTTTTAGAAAAAGCCTTCTTGTCCTGACTGAGCTAAAAAGATGGCAGTGTTGCAGACATTTCAATGAGCTTTCCCCAAGTGACAATGTATAATTTAAAGCCTCTCCTCCCCACATCTTTAATCACTGTTTTCTTTTCTCCCCCCCCCTCTCTCTCTCTTTCTCTCTCCCTCTCCCAGCTTGGCCCTTTTATCTGTCAGTGCTCCCTGATGGAATGAGAAGTGACAAGCTGTAATTTTATTTTCTCCTTGAAATTCTGGTTCTGAATTGACAGAGGAGATTTAGTTCCAAGGGCTGCTCGGGATTAAATGGTGACTCATCTGGAACACAGCATATAAAAAGGGGGCAATGCAATATCTCTTACTTTCAGGGAAAACTGCTGTTATACAGACACTGTTATCATCAGGGCTCAAACTTCAAATGCCCTGTGGGAACCCAAGCCCTTGGCCGTCTTTGTTTGTGTAGTTTTTAAAAAGTAAGTATTTGATGCAGTCAGAATTTTTCCTTTGTCAATTTATTCCTGCTTCCAGTGTCTTTGTCAAGGATGCAATGGCACTGGGGTGCCTGACAAACACACTGTACTTTTACTATTATTGCTGAAAATGTTAAGCTATGGCTGATTCTATTAGTTTACCTTCTATCAGGATTTACTGCTTCCTCCCCCCTCCCCAATACAGTATTGAGTTTCTAGATGGGAACAAAACATGCAATGCAAGTTGGGAGGTGCTGTTAGGCAGAGGTTCACCACCGTTGCCAGGATTGCACATAATAATAGCCATGCTAACTGGGGGAGTCTAGGAATTTTAGTTCAAATGGTATACAAATGATATAAATCAGTGGTTCTCAACCTGTGGGTCCCCAGATGTTCCTGGACTGCAACTCCCAGAAGCCTCCACCACTCGCTGTGCTGGAAGGGATTTCTGGGAGTTGCCATCTAGGAACATCTGGGGACCCAGAGGTTGAGAACCACTGATATGAATGAATATTGATAGGTGAAGGAAGGAAGGAAGGAAGGAAGGCAGGAAGGCAGGCAGGCAGGCTTTCCTGAGCTCTGGTGTCCTTACATTGGTTTCTCATCCCTGCCCTGGAAGAAGGACAGGGGTCCAGAAGCCTCAGAAATCCAGGGCCAAAGATGTAATTCTCCAAGGCTAGACAAGGGGCAGATACCTCACTTTATTTTTGCTGCTAATAAACTAATACGCTTGTCTCACTGAAGGGTGTTTGCCCTTTCTTTAGAAGGAGAGCATGAATTTGACTGAAGGAAGGTGGAAACTTTTCCAGCTCTATCGTTTTCTGTGATCATTTGATTAATGCTTCAAGAAAGGATCACAGGGTAGTAGTGGGAGAGTTATCTATCTCTATCATGGTAGGGCTTGTCTGGCCCTACCATGATAGAGGTAGGGCCTTGACTAGGGATGCTTTGGGCTGTCCTCTTCAGCTGAGGAACAGACTATTTCCCCTTCTCTAGAAAGACAAGTGTGTGTGTGTGTGTGTGTGTGTGTGTGTGTGTGTGTGTGTGTGTG
>JAHTLZ010000129.1:3509692-3538059 GCA_023846285.1 Phrynocephalus versicolor | reverse complement strand
TATTATTATTATTATTATTATTATTATTATTATTATTATTATTATTATTATTATTATTATTATTATTATTACACTAGCACTGTTAGAGTGCTGTTAAATTCTGTTGAGATTTTCCGTTTTGAAGTAGGGATCAATACTGTCGTGAGAAGCCATGAAGGGAGCGTCTTCTTATATCCCTAGAACTATAGAACTTTCCTTGTCCATGAATTTTGCTCAGGTTCAAAACTCTTCAAGTGGTCTTCAGGGCCCTTCAATGACACCGGCCCTTTGGATGTGGACTGGTGCAATCAAAACAGGGTTGTCTGAGGTCAAAGGAAGAACAACACGACACAATGATCTCAAGTAACCCTGTTTCCTGTATTGTGAATTGACTTAATACATATCTTTATAAATAAATATTGGCACATTGAATACTTCCCTTGCTCGCCTGTAAAGGCGCAGGGGAAATGAAATTATTCCTTTATATTCCATTCCCTCCTCCACCTGATCTCATGCAAGGGACCAAACTAGAGTATACCGACCCTCACCAAAAACATAGACACCCCTGACAGGGACTTAAAAATGTGGGTAGGGGCACTTTGGGGACAGATAGGTTCATTGAAATGATCAGGTCATCTGGTCAATAGAAGAATGAAGGAACCAAGTCTCCCACACAGCACACCAAACAGTGGGGCAAATGCCTTCTTGTTTTCACCATTCCCTTTGAACACCTTGTGCTTCATTCCTTCACTGATGATGTTGATTCTCTCTTTTGTATAGCCATAGCTCTCGCTTTCTAAATAACAACTACACCGAGATAATTAAGCCTGCATATAAAGATGTTCATTTGGGGAACATTCCGACTCTTCCTTCCTCATTAAACAACATGTTCTTGTCAGTCTGCAACTGTCGCATCAACATGTTACTGTTTCCATCTCTAGTAAGGTTGGCTTCGTGTTTACAGCAGATTGCAAAGTAACTAGCAATTTTATTTTTAACAAGTAGCATTGAGAACATGGCAGGCCTCTCCCAAATTGCGGTAATTATGGGATGTCAGTGCTGCTAATGGAGTTTAAATGCTGTTTTGGAAATGTAAAAGGCTGGCACAAACTCCCTTCCTTCAGCTGTAAACATGCTATACCTGTATGTATTGGGTCTCAATATTTTGTTCTGTTTTGTGTTTCTTGTCCTTTTCCTTCCCCATGCACTGTGACATCTCCCTCCACCCCTATCATTACCTGCACCTCTTGGCACAGTGGAAACTTAAAAAGCAAACAGTAGTTTGTCGTTTCCGTGTAGAGATACAGCTGAGAATGGAAAGAGTTAATGCCACCACTTCACATGCTGGGTTCACCCAATCCTCCCTTGAAACAATACAGGTAATTTGGAAGAGCGATGAGCAGAGAAAGGATGTGTAGGCAAGCACAGAAAAAGGCATACAGGATTTCCTGCAGATTTTTTAAAGGACTTCCATATTGGGATGGAAATAAGATGGAACAAATGGAGATTTGAAAATGGAATGGAAGCTTCTGTAGTGCATCCTGGAGATCTCACAGTGCTTCAAGAGGTGCCCTCTATACTTCCTAAAGGGCACTGAGGCTACTACTTCCAGAAAGCACTGTGCCTCATTTTTCCCGTCACCAAGAGGAAATACGGGACTGAGGAAGCCACTGGAGATTCCGAGAAAGGCCCTTCTCCAGGTAAGGAAGATGCAGGTGTCTGGATGTCTCTGTACTTGTGGGGCTGTGGCCTGAGGCCCTCAGAATTCTGCCTGGGTAATTCCTGAAGAATTCTGGGAGGGAGCCTAAAACATCAAAATGGCATATTCCTAAATCACACCATCAGACATTATTCCAGGGAGGGCAAGGAGGAAGGAATAAAGTGCCTCCCACAGGCAGCCCTCCTTGCTTAAATACCGAGCTTCTCTCCATTCCATCCATCTTGGCTCTGCCTCCCCATTCCTTCTTGGCTAATGAGGACCTACGAGGAAGAACACTAAAGTACCATATCTCCTTGCATCCTCAGTGGAATGCTGCATTGTATAGGAACGCTGTCATACGGCCCAACCTTCATGCAGCTTTCATTGACCTGGGCCTACTGCTCTGAGCGCAGTGCTAGGGACCTTTAAGTGAATCCTGACCCTACATACAGTAGACCTCATATAACAAATGGTTTGTATAACATAAAATCTGTACAACATAAAAAATTCCGCAGATAGGGGAAATTTGCTTAACAGAATCGCCTATGGGGTGAATTCATAAAACAACAAAAAATGGTCACAATTAGGAATTATTCTGTTTTCAATGCATTCCTATGGGAAATTAGTATAAAGGAAAATTTGCTTAACAGAATTTCATTTGGAATGAATTAATTCCTTTATACAAGGTACCACGGTATTTTGTATCATTTTGCATATGACATAAAGGAGCGTATTTAATCTTTCTTGTACTCCTCAGCTCTTGCTTTGTCTACTGTTCCTTTGGCTGGGGTTCAAATGTGTACAGTGGTACCTTGTATAAAGGAATTAATTAGCTCCAAATAAAATTATGTTAAGCAAATTTTCCTTTATACAAATTTCCCATAGGAATGCATTGAAAACAGAATAATCCCTAATTGAGACCATTTTTATGTTGTACGGATTCACCCCATAGACCAGTGATGGCGAACCTATGGCACAGGTGCCAAAGGTGGCACTCGGAGCCCTTTCTGTGGGCACTCGACATCACCCCTTCATAGCTACCTGTATACAGGTTCAATTACTGTATTGGCACTTTGCAAAAAAAAATAGTGGGTTTTGAACTGCAGTTTGGGCACTCGGTCTCTAAAAGGTTCGCCATCACTGCCATAGACAAATCTGTTAAGCAAATTTCCCCTATCTCTGGAATTTTTATGTTGTACAGATTTTATGTTATACAAACTGCTTGTTATACGAGGGTCCACTGTACTTTCCTGCAAATTGATTCTCCCTGAGGTCATTTCACAGGAAGAAGTGGGGAGGGTTGAGGAGAAACTGATCCCTAGATTCCCAAATGCAGTTCAGACCTGCCGCATGCAAATTCTAACTCAGTGGAAAATTAGAAGCAACACAAGAAAACTTTCAAGAAGAACAACACAGACATAATATAGAATAATGACCTATGCAACCTTTCATTGTGAGCACAATATTCCAGGAAACTGAACTTAGTTTCCTCTTAGCACAAATATGGCATGAAGAGGGAAGATGAGTGTGCAGAGGAAAAGTAATGGACTGCCTCTCTATTATTGTCATTTTATTTTCAGAATTTGTGCTCTGGTAACCACCAAAACATTAGCTGAATCTTTTGCCAAAAGGTATTTAAAGTCAGTTTGGATGTTTGTATGACTGGTTTGTTCCACTGAGAGTATGGCACTCAAAGATACAATGGAGGTGGAAACTGCTTAGGGACCTGACTGATTAGTAGAAGCGCGCTTTTGTGCCAGCAACTTTGCTATCACATATCCCAGAAGATATAAACACCAAGGGAATTCAGGAGGCAGAGAGGAATAAGGAAGTTCACTCAAAAACTAGATTAAAAACCCAGCAGAAATGCTCAGTCAAAACCTTTTTGCTTGGTACATTTTTGTCAAAAAAAATTACACTGCTGAAGTCCCGTTTTAGAAATGAATTCAACTATCTGAGTATTTTTACCTATAATGTCCAAGGCTTGGAAATAACATATAACTGGAAATGGTGTTACCCGTAACATTTTGGTTGTGAACATAGCAGGGCTTTTCGGAAAGAATACAATGGCTGAAAACATTGCTACTCTTTTATGGAAGAGAGTACATCTAATTATTCCTTCTTAAACACTGCTTGGGAGTATTTTTTAATCAGTTTCTAGGTGGAGAAGAAAATCAGTACTGAAGGAGTTCTTCGGCACTATCTGACTCTATGGTGATCCTAGTGTACGGATGGTTAGCAGAACAGCTAGATTTATGGTGTGTGGGTCTTGAATTTTTTTGAACCCACTTCCAGCAACCCCACTGAACGGAGTCAACATACCGGCTGGGGCTTAGTAGTTTTACATCTGCACCTTATGGGTGAACCTGCTGTGGCTGATTGTGACTGAACTGAGCTGCTATTTTGATTGTATTGCCCTGGTCCTGGAATGGCAAGAGACAATGAGCCTTTTCACACGACCCCTAAACTCCGCGGCAAATGGCTCCCAGCTCCGGAGCTTAAAATTGTTTCCCCACCAGCTCCGGAGTTTACAGAAAATTAAATGCGACCACGCCCACCTAAGCGCGTCCCAGCGCACTTTTCAGGTACCTGCTTTCCGGGGGTGAAAATCCCTGATGCGGATATAAACTAGTGAGTGCTGGGCTCTCCTCGCTTCTGTTTGTTGTTTTTTTGCCCCCGCCCCTTTAAGAGACAGGAATCAGGACGACGACGGGGCTCGGGGCGGCTTCGACCGGCAGATGGAGGTAAGCCTGCATTTTTTCCTCTCTTTTTTTCTCCCTCCCCTCACGCAGACAGGAGCAAGGAAGTGCGGAGGGGTGGGAACACAGGAAGAGCAACGAACCCCCAAGATCTCTGGTCTGAATTTAAGTGGCTAGCGGATCTTAGGGGTCGTGTGAAAAGGCTCAATGATTCCTATAATCACTGATATCTTTTGCAAGCTGCCTTGCCTTCCAGAACCCATGTGGCTACATGGGTTCTTGAGAGAGGAGGAGACATCAAATATCTGCCCTGCAATGATTAGGAGTTAGAGCTAGATGACTCTGTGACATGGGGGAGTTGTTGAAGATGTTTGGGCTGGATGCTTGAAATATATTTGTCCTTGAAGATAGCTGGTTTCCTAATTAGGAACTCGAAGAAGGGAGTTCAAAGAAGGGAGCTACAATTATGATAAATGGGATACAACAGGATTGTTGTCAGAGAGGACTGAGTTATGTGGGAGCAGTTTGAAGGAGGCTGACATGATTGAACAGAGTGACAGCTCTATTCCATAATAACTTGCTGCCCATCAATTAATTAATATATCTGATTTGATTGAGTGAAATTTGCTATAATGAGAAGGGGATGGTGGATGTGCGTATATGAATTTATTGATAACCAAGTCAAATCCATCTGATATACATGTCATAAGTCTTACCATCCTGCCAAGAGCACAGAGCTGGGGGAAGTTTAAAGATTAAATGAACCAACTTTGTGCAGCTGTTTTGTGTTGGGTCCCCCTCCCCCCCCCCCCCAAGCACACACATTGAGACAATCCCTTTTTTTTCATTTGGTTCTTTTGTTTTTGACTTGTCTTTATTAGCACTCTTGCACTTTATAGAGACAGATGCCTGCTGCTATCACAGAGGGGATTTCATCTATTCAGATAATTGCAGACAGAGGCATATATGATGGCAGCATTGCAGCCCCTTAACATAGAAGAACAGCGGACAGGTTGTTGAAAGCTGTCTCCTGTTCTGGCTCTGCCACTAACTGTCAGGTGGGAGGTAATCAGCCCAGTCAGCCTTCCACTCTGTCCTTGTTGTTGAATGCAAGGTCTGACTTGAATACAGTTCAACTCATTGAGGATTTGATCCTGGATGAGAAGGCAGACCAGGCATTTTTAAGTGAAGCCTGAGCAGGAGCAGAGAGTGATCCAACACTGGGGCAGACTGGAAGGGTAGAGGGGGTAGGAGCAGCCATTGTTTACAAAAGCACCATCAAGGCTGTCAGGCTCTGCTCTGGTGATCCCAGGTTTAGATGCCTTCCATGTGTCAGTTGGTACCAGGGATAAATAAATAATTAAACAAACAAACAAACAAACAAACAAACAAACAAACAAACAAACAGCTAGAACCTTATACTTCTGCTTCTTGGCCTCATGCCCTACTTGAGAATAATGTGAGATGTTTTTATCCTCATATACTACATAGGTTGAAACCAAGAACCCTAACGCTAAAATGCATCAAATTTGTTGAGACAATTTTTGTCCCAAACTTGTTTTCACAAGAGAACTATTGTGTATCACAAATGGATGAAATTAGGAAATATTGTTCACAATTCTTCACATTATAATGTCACAAACATTCTCTGATAAGTCTAGTTTTGTGTGAATTTTGAATAAAACATGACTCTAGCCATCAAAATGTCCCATTTACTTGGAAGAGGTCTAAGAAAAAATAATTTTAAATCTGTTCATAATACATTACTCACAGTTGGGAGATTAAGAGACTTTTCCTGCTCTAAGGTTAAAAAAAAACCCCCAAAAAACAAAAAACAAACCCCAACAACCCTATAACAGCAACAAAAGATTAAACAATTAATAGTGTTAAACACAAACAAATGACAAATTAAAGAAAAAATAGCAGGTATTAAATGCAACATTCCAAGTTTTGAAATCACATGTGTAAGTCAGCTCATGTCTGTTTATCAAGTCCTTATTTCACTTTATTTAAAATATTTTATACCACATTTCTCCTTATAAAAGACTCAAAGTGGCTTACATACTTTAAAAAAATATTCAAAGTTAAAGCTAAATTATTCAAAGTTAAAGCTAGATTATTAACATTATATTAAACCTTTTAAGTATTTTTCCCTAAAAACAGAATTTAGAAGCAACAAAATATAAACTGCCCTGTTAATTGCCTCATAGAGAGCCAGTCACTGAGGAAAAGCCTTCCTGTTTAAAAAAAAAGATATTTATAGAAAAACAGAAAACATAAGGCTAGCCTAGCCTCCTGTGGCAGGGAGTTTTGGAGTTTGAGAGCAGCAACAGAGAAGTCCCTCTCCCGTTTACCCAAAGCATTTTGGTGGGCCATTAGCTTGAAATGAAAGCATATTTATTTACGAAGATATTACTTTATGTGGAAACAGCAGACCAATTTCACCAGCCTTTAAACAGCCAAGGCTTGGGGGTGGTTGTTGGGAATACATATTTATTCCTTCACCTTCTGGAAAACTGTGTCATTTTAACAATGAATATACAGTAATGAATTTTGAATTCATGGTTGGAATATTAATCAGAATTATTACCAAGCCTTGGATGTCCTTTTCATACTGTTAAATAGAAACAGGTATTCATGAATCAACAGCCCTTCTTGCAGCATAAGGCAACTGGCAAGGCTCCATATTCCGAGTTGTTGGAATGAAGCCTTGGTCAGAGAGGCACCAGAGTTCTTGAAAAAGAGAGTGCTCTCTCTAGCTGTAATGGGGAATGGGTCCCTTTGATGTAGGCCCCATTGTCAAATCTATTTTTGAATAATCATCTACCTTGTTTTCTGTGCTTAATTCTCCTGTCAGGGTAGTGCTTTAGTTTGCCAATTGAAACAAATATCCTTCTGAGAGTGCAACTACACTGGAAATCGCTTCCATTGCTATATCATTCACGGCCCTGTCTCACATTTGAAATTGCAGTCAACGCAAACACAAGGGATTTGGGAGTTAACAATTCATACTGGATGCCACATGAGTCATATTCCAGCCCACAGCCCTCCCTTCTTTCCTTCCTTCCTTCCTCTGGCCCCACCTCTGCTAATCTGATAGGGAAATTGGGGGGGGGGCATAAATACAGAAAATGGTGATAATTATCACCCAGTAAGGTGATAGGATGGTTTAGTGCTAATCTCATGTATGTAACAAATTCAAATACTTTTTTTAAAATACAGCAGATGATCTGAGGATGGGAAAGAATGTGAGGACTTGTTCCTCTGGTCCTGAACCTCAGGCCTCAACTAACTGTCTACGTCACCAAAACACCACCTACAGACACGGCCTCCATCTTCTTGTTCTGGCCTGGAAAATATAAATGCCCCTCAGTGGCAGAGAGAGAAAAAGCTGTTTTGGGAGCAAAAAGGGCTGGACTGATTCAACTCAGTGTTATTGGATCAGTAAAAAAAATCTTGAAAATCCCCCATTTTATAAGGGGAGCAAATCTCATGAAGTTTGATTGTGTACCCTCAGCCTCAGTCAAAAGGCCCCTGATAGCTTAAGCAACAGAAAGGCACTGTCTGAGACAAGCAAAGGCATACAAATCTCCACTCCCGGCAATTTACATATCCTAACCCATAATTATAGCCCACTTTTCCACTTAATTTTGCAGAATCAAACCTCCTCAAAATCTCAGAAGGTCCCCACGATATACCAAGACTGCAGTATATGAACTGCTAAAGGATGGGGGAATAGTGTACAGGTGATACCTTTATAGGCCACTATTAAAAATAAAAAAATATTGACCTGTAAAGGTATTGCCTGTAACCTATTCATTCATTCATTGGCTTCAGTTTCTACTTGAAATTGCCCATGTGTTCACCTAGATCAGTGTTGGTGAATCTATGGCACGGGTGCCCAAGGTGGCACTCGGAGCCCTTTCTGTGGGCACCCAACATTGCCCCTTCACAGCCACCTGTATTCAGGTTAAATTGCTCTATTGGCACTTTGTGAAAAATTAGTGGGTTCTGAATCGCACTGTGGGCGCTCGGTCTCTAAAAGGCTCACTATCACTGCCCTAGACTGTTTACAGTAAGGCGTCAGGAAAGGGATTGACTCAGCTTCTTTCCCTTTTGGTTTCAGAACAAAGAAAGGTGGAAAGTTGAAAGCCTACCAGGAAAAGGCCCCCACAGCAAAAGAGAGGAAGGACAGAAAATGAGCTTCTCGGAGAAACTGACACTTAAGATCTCGAAGCAACTTTGAACTGAAAGTTGTTCTCCCTGGTTGATCACATAATTTGGTTAAAAAATTGTGGGGTGGGGGCACACAGAAGTTCCAACAACACATTGGCAGAATGCCATGCCATTCTCTCTAGTAACAGGAGGTGGTGGAAGAGAAAACATCTTGTAAATTCCATTCTAAATTTAGAAGTTGTTGCTGTTTTAAATATGCCATGTGTCAAACAGTGGTCAAAATCTTCTTCATCTCTGGATAAGGTAAAGTGGTACCTTCAGAAGTGTGCCAGACATTATGCTCAGGCAATGGGGATTGTTCAGTTCCACTGTGCCATTGGTTGTGCTGTTCCTGTCACAACTGTTGTGCAGTCCACATAGAGAAGTGCTTTGTGGATAGCACTGCTGTTGGTGTGCAGGTTTCAACTCTGGTTCCATAGCTTCCTGTTGTGCACATGGAGCTGCCCAGCAGGATTCCAATCATTGTAATAAATCAAAAAAGATTGATTTTAAAAATGAACATGCCCATGAGATGCCAGGGTAAAGGTGTGCAGAAGATGTGCAGAAGATGAATGCGTGATGATGTGCAGAAGATGTGCAGAAGTGAACGTGTGATGATAGGTTCAGCCACCTGATACTTCGCTGCACAAATCAGAACAACACCTCTTTAGGAACATGGGAATATCCAGGGGAGGGGAGGAGAGTCAAAAGCCCCGTCAACCCCATGTAATTTGGTGCACTCTTGCTGGTGGCTAAAACAGCCTTATCTTCAGTACAATCTATTTTAACTCTTGGTACCTGTCCACAAATGAAGAAAAAAAGATCTATTTTGCTTTTCATTGAATCACCCTCAAAAGACTGCATACCTTGCTCTTAAATGAGATAGCTCTTAAAGGGGAAGGATGGATTATTTTGAGCAGAAACTCAAGTAAGTAAGATTTTTTTTTCTGCCAAGCCCAACGGTGCCATCAGGGAACCACATCTCACAGCTATATACTCATGCGGACAGACTCTTAAGTTTTCATCCTTAAAAAGATGGCTAAGAAGTGCAGAAATCATGAAGACTACGGTACTTCTTATTTTGTTTGTTGTTAGATGAGATGTTCTGTAGTCTAGAAAGAAGACCCATAGGAACATAAACAACATGGCAGCATCACACAGGTTGTTACATTAGAATGAATGTAGTCCAGCCAGTCTAAAATAAAATTGCTCAGAGGATTTGCAAAATACATAAAGCATAGTGAAAAGCATAGTGATAAAAGAATTTCCGGCTCATATGGGGCGAGCATGACAGATGAATTCAGAGGTGTGCCTTTTCTCCACACATTGTGCCATTTCTTACTTTGTTGTGTTTGTGAAGAGGGGAGATTTCAATGTGTCTCGGAATGTGTCTTGGATCTATTTTAGGCCTAAAGGACACTTTGTGTGTGAGCATATGCATTTCAAGATGGTTTGAAAAGATCACTTAACTTGAAAAAGACTGCGAGTCTCCCTTTTGTGTGTAGAAAAGGTCTCTCTCTCTCTCTCTCTCTCTCTCTCTCTCTCTCACACACACACACACACACACACACACACCTTTTAGCAGAATGATGCACATTGTTTGCCTTGCTGTGCATGGATCGTTCTAAATCTAGATAAGGAATGGCAATTTGCAGCTAAAAATAAGCTTCCTGAGGTGCATCTGCTTGATTGACTCACAGACCAGGAATTTACCGGTGGAAAAGATCCATTAGTCATGCATCTGTACTCCCACTTCTGTTTGCACTTGACTGTTTCACACAATCTCAGGCTTGTCATCAGGGTTAGGAAAATGCTGAGGACCAGACTTTCAAGAGGAACTCCCTGTGTATATGTCAAAACACTTAATATTTTAAAATTTTAAAAATGATATCAATGGCTTACTCTGATGCAGCTCCAGACGTCTTTCGCTGACATGCTTATTGGCTTCTCCCCAAATGCAATGATGTTACATTGGGGGAAGAACTCCCAGAAATATGATGAGGGCAATACATTGTGCACTATTGGGAGAAGCCCAAATGTTGTCCAGTTAATTGAATAGCCAGACATGTCTCCCAACATAGTAATTACTTTCCCTACAGCTGGAATTTAGAGATAAGGGAAGAAAGATCATCTGCATAAAGAATAATTTTAAATCTGAGAGAGTTATATATAAGGTCATGAATATTAAAATCTTGTCAAATGACACAAACCAGCAGTTCCAAACATTGAAGGAATGTGAGAGGTGAAGAGGAAATGGTGCAGAGAAGATGCAAATAACCAATACTCTGGATATTGGAAATGATTAAAGAATAGAGATGGGCACGAATTTTTTTTTTCATTTCATTATTTGTTATTCGGTTATTCAGTGAAATGAATAACGACCCCAGGGGCAAACTGAACACGAAACAAAATAAACCGAGAAAAATTGGTTCAGTTAGGTTCGTTTTGTTAATGGGGGGGGGGGGCGGAGATGTGCTGGTCCAGAGGTCCTTTTGCCCCGAGCTGCATGGAGGGTGCATGCACCTCGTTGGTGCCATTGAGGGACGTGGCGGACTCAAGCATGCACCTCGTCGGTGCCATCGAGGGACGCAGCAGGCTCGAGCCTCAGCCCAGCCCCGGGATGCGAGATAAGCAGGCTGCGTTTAGGCGGCCAGAGCAACATGGCTTCAAAGCCACCCCCTTGTGCCTCCCTCCTGCGGCCCGTTATCGTGGGGATGATCGGGAGGGGAGATAAGGAGGCCGCGCTTAGGCAGCCAGAGCAGCGCAGCTTCAAATCTGGCCCCCTTGCACCTCTCTCCCACGGCCCGTTATCGCGGGACTGATCGGGAGGGGTGATAAGAAGGCCACACAGTGGGCATTATCTCGGGGCCAATCGGGAGGGGAGATAAGGGGTCGTACAGTGGATGCTGGGAAAAAGTGGGTAAATATGAATAACAAATTAACAAAACAACAAAAGAATTTTTTCTGCAAAAAATCACGGAAAACGGAACAAAACGAATCAACCTCCTTAACGAAACGAAATGAAACAAAATGCCATTTTTTCGATGCGTGCCCATCTCTATTAAAGAATCTAAACCAGTTTGATTGAACTTGATGCTGATTGCTTCTTCTTGTCCTCCTTCTCACCATTCTTCAGTCTGGCAGTCTGATCCACTTTGTTTTTTGGTTTTATTTTCAATTCAGGTAACCGACTGAGCATTATTTATTTTCTCCCTGCAGACCCACCCCCCCTCCGTTAAACTCTTTGGCCATTTAAAAATCTATGCAGGCAGGTAGTAGCAGCTTAGCTTAATTATTGGCCAGGTCTTTAGAAATCCAGCTTGTTCTCATGCACTGAGACCAATGTGGTCAAAAAGAACATGCAAATGTCACAAATAAGTGGCCTCCCACTGTGGCATTGCCACTGAAATTGTGTCTGCATACAACCTGTCCTTCATAGCTCAGCAACAGATCCATTGCCTTTCATTCAAAGGATCGAGAACATGGCCACTCATTTCCTTTGTTTGGAAACATGTCGCATGCAGTTGGATTGGGAGAAGCAGGTCTCACGGGGGGGGGGGATGGGGGATGGGCCATTAGTATTAACTGTTTTAGATAGAAGGAGATCTGCAATTGTCAAAATTTTCTGGAATACTGTACCCCTCTTTTAAAAACCACCATTTGGCTAGCTTTCCTTCATTAAGGGGCTCTCATAATGTTTACAAATGTTAATCTGTACATGCCTTCCTAGATATCAGCCACCTTGTGTTCAAGAGGGCCAATTTGCATGTGACCTAAGAACTTCACTACAAGATTGGAAACCACCATGTTATAACTTGAGTAGGACCAGTGTGGTCCAGGGAATGATGTATTCATTTTGGTTCAAGTTTCGAAGTCAGATTTCAACCACAAAGTGATTTGGATATGTTGCTTTTAGCAGTCCTTTTGCAAAAAGTCTCATGGCACAAATCAGATGACGTCTTCACCTGATTCCAGTAACATTTAATTAAAAATTATTAAAGTCTCCTCTCCCTTTAGGATGGGGGAAGCCTTGCAAGCAAAATATTGCCACTAGATTGATGCCACAATTAATGGGAACTCCACTTGTAAGCTTTTACTACTTAAAGCTTCCAACACAACCCATCTCAAGGTTTCAAAGGCTCCTCCAGGGCAAAATGTAGCCCTAGGGCAGTGTTTCTCAAAGTGGATGCCATGACTCCATGGGCCACCAGGAAACCCACCCAGGGGTGTCTGGAATCCTCTCATCCTTTCCACCCCCAAAGTACTGTATGGCACTTATTTGCAGTTTCTCCAGTCTCTGTACATGGTGCAAAGAGGGAATCCTGTAATAGTCTTGCCTCCTGTTTGCAAGGGAGCTTTCACAGACCCCTGCCAACAAAAAATATGGCTTCTTCGTTTTCTCAGGAGTGGCTTCCCTCTGAGAATTTTGGCTGCAACTGTGTTTCGATTAAGCCATCTGTACATCATTGTGCCTGGTTCCATCTAGTGGCCATTCTTGGCAATACAAATTGGGAATATGTATTTATGTGCTTTATTATTTTATTTTATTTTATTTTATTTTATTTTATTATTTTTCCAAGCAGTGGATAAGTGAAACTGCGGGTAGTGTTCCCATGGTTATGGCGATCTTACTATGCCAGGGACCCACTCCCAAGTGGCCAGTCAAGGGAGCTATGAGTCAAAACTACAGTGGAACCTTGACTTACATACTGCTTGACTTGCATCATATTTGACTTGCAGCAAGAAGGGGCCTGTTTGACTTGAGTCGCAGGCTTTGACTTACATCTTGGAGCCCCGGCACAAGGCACTGGAATTGGGCGGCAGACACAACCCAGCATCGCGGCTGCCACCTCCAAACTGCTCCTGCCTTCTTCCTCTCCTCCGGCAGTGGCGGCTTCAGCGAGGCCAGCTCCGAGCACCTGGAGCTGGTCCTCGGCCTCACTGAAGCCGCCGCTGCTGCCGGAGGAGAAGAAGGGCTGGGAGCTCGGGGCTGGTTAGACAGTCGGCTCAGTCTTGTAAAAAATCTGGCTGCAGAAGTCTGGTCCACAATGGAAGCATTTTAGGTGGGGAGCTGTAAAGTTGTGGGACTCTAATGGTAAGCATAGAGTTGTTCAGAACTTGGAACGTCAGGTTAAAAATCAGTAACACTTAAATGTTAGACATTGTTGCTATGAACATTAAAAAGTGGAGGCATATAACTTGTGGACTATAATTCCACTGCCTCCTCCTCTCTTTGAAGAGACATTTCATTTACATCCCCAGAAGGAATCTCCTATCCCAGTCAAATTTGTGTTAAATTGCTGTTTTCAGGGGTCTTTTTCATCGTCTGGAACGGATTAATCCACTTTCCCATTACTTTCTTTGGGAAACGTTCGTTTGACTTAAGTCATGTTTGACTTAAGTCTAGACCACTGGAACGGATTAATGACGTAAGTCAAGGTTCCACTGTATTTGTGAATTGCCACCTAGGGAGTCTCTGAATCTCAAATGGGGGAGGATGGTAAACTCTTAATTAGTTAAAATTAAATGTTACTGGTGTTGGATGATACCACCATCCAATTTGTATTGTGTATGCAAACAGGATTTTGACAAATGAATGAATGAGGGTTAATAATAAGTATTTCTAACTGATTCTTCAGGGCAAAAGTGGCATACAGCCAAGAAGACCAATATTTTCTTTAAATGCTGCTTAGCATTTATGCAGCACATTGGTTCTGAATCTAGGCACATCTCACTATGGGGGTGTGAGACATGGTCTTATCAGTTCTAATGATCACCTAACAGACATTTCACCCAGTGACATCTAGAGAGAGGTCGCAGCTAACGGTGAAAGGCTTAAAAGTTTCTACATAACATGTACATCCAGTCTTTGGTTACCATCACACATCATCGAGATTAAAATTAAGGGTGGTTTTTTCCCCACAGAACATGAATCTTGAAGGAACAGCAGAAAATGACTCTGGACTATAATGTGGAGAGAGATAAACCGTCTTAAAATGGGGTAGGGGGGAATCCAATACAGTTTAGCCTATGGTCACACAGAGAACTGTATTATTTGAAAGTCACTTAATAGGCTACCATTTGAATTTGGCAGAACGAAAAGGGAACCTGAGAAGATAGAAATTTCACTCAGATACAAGCCTTTCCAAGTGCAGAGAAGAATAGGCAAGTCTATACCAATGTCAATGTACTCTAAGTCCTTCAACCAGTACTATGGAAGATCTGATGTTAGCTTCCCCAAATGCTTATGATTATTAACCATTATTGGTTAAATTATCTGATATAGTTCTTAATTGTACTGTGGTGCTATGAGGAAAGAGAAATATTTATTTAACAGAGGATAATAATGTATGCATGTTATAGCACTATGCTTTGTTATATATTTTATATATGTATAAAATGAGTAAAAGTTATTTATTGTTTTAACCAAGACACTAATGATTATTTGAATAACATTTGGCTGGTATAAACACACAGAAAAAGGGAGATCTCCAAATCTTATATGGGTATTTTAAAAATCTAAATGTTTCCAGCTACTACTGCTGATGTATAGGTTTTAATTGATTATTTATTTATTTATTTATTTACTTACTTACTTACTTACTTACTTACTTACTTACTTATTTACAAATTTTTAGCTGCCCCATTACCAAATGGTCTCTGGGCAGCATAAAATAATATATTAAAACTATAAAACAACATGTTAAAAACATCAAAATAGCAAAGAGTTTAAAACAATCAATATACAAATAATAAAACCCTGCTGCTTATGAGCCCAGCTAAAAGATGGTTATTTAATTAGAATGCTGCCTGAACAAAATGCTATCAGAAACAAAAGCCAACATAAAAGAGTTATAGAAGTTTGATGTCTCTGTTAGGGTCCTCTAAGGCATGCCCCTGAGCTACAGCAGATAATTTAAAATCTGAATGTAGTTATCAGACTCTTTTAACTGTGTGGTGAAGATACAATCAGAGTTCCCACAGAACCGTGTCCTGCCTATATCACAAGGTGATGGAGGAGAAGACTGCCATTTTGTAGGCAGGCAGACAAGGTCCTTTCGTTTCAGGCAAGCTTTCCTGGAGTGAATGACGGCTGAGTGGGTGTTTTTCTTTTAAACGGATTGTTGTAATGTACTGCATTGAATGTGCTTTGGCATTGTATATATTTTGGGGCACTGTATTTATTGATCCTTTTGATATTGTATACACATTGTCACTAACTTAAATACTGTATTTTAATTTTAAATAGAAAGGTGGGTTAAAAATATTTTAGATGAATAAATAAATAAAATATTTTGCAACATGAACATTTAGGTAGGAACTTTCACCACATAAATAATGTTCAAACACTAAGCCAATGTCAGTAGTAACTAGCCTTAAATGCATTGGATCAATGGACAGATAATAAAATAAAAATTCCTGTGAGGATTCCTTTGTTAGGGCAAGCAAGTCATTTCTCCTCTTTCTTCTAAAGGCCCTGCAAAGTTAGGCCTACTTGTGAACAAGACAGGGATCATTCCCCTCCTGGGTTAGTGGACACAGCTGTGTTTTAAAAGAGCTGTTCTAGAAGGGTCCAGTAAATGGCTCAAGAATCTGAAGGCTGTTTTCCTTTTTAGATAAGTCTCTTCTGGAGCTGCTATTAATAGGCCTTTTGGTTTGTGATGAGTTTTTAAAAATATATTTGTAGTAAAAATGAGCACTGTTGTTGCCAGGTAACCTCATTTCCAATGGCACCACAGCACTGAGGATGAGTTGAAAGCTGCCTTGAGGAAATGGTTTGCTCTGTAGCTTTGATCAGTGACTCACTGAGAAGGAACAAAGAAGCATAACACAAAAAGGCAAAGCAAAAATGGGAGGAAATACATATGTAAATTTAAAAGATGGGAGAGCCAGTTTCACTCTAAAAGCTATAGTCAAATTCCAATTCATGGAGGAAGTAGGCAATTCAGTCCCTACATCATCTATACCCTGGGCTTTATTTTCTGTGTCTGAATAACAAATAGATGTTGTTGGGGAGATAGTAACGATATCTCCTGTGCCCATCTTCCTTGTACTACTGACTCACTCATTTTAACTTCTACGCAACTTCAATGCACATTGATATCCAGGGGGTGTAGGACACAGTCACTTGAACTGGATGAGGATGAACAAACTGAAATTAAGCCCAGACAAGACAGAGATGCTGCTGGTCAGTCGAAAGGGAGAACAAGGGATAGGGATGCAACCTGTACTGGATGGGATCACCCTCCAATTGAAAAAAAAGAGCTGCACAGCTTGGGGGTGTTCCTCTACTCATCTTTGAGCCTACATGCCCAGGTCATAGCTGTGGCCAGGAGTGCATTTACACAATTAAAGCTACACCCATTCCTTGAAAAACCTGCCCTGGCTACAGTGACTCATGTCCTAGTGACGTCCCGACTGGACTACTGTAATGTGCTCTATGTGGGACTCCCGATGAAAAGTCTCAGGAAACTTTAACAGGTCCAAAATGCAGCAGCCAGATTGCTGACTGGGGTAGGTTACAGAGATCACATTACATCCCTATTAAAGCAGTTCCGCTGGCTGCCAATCAGCTATCAGACACAATTCAAAGTGTTCACCTTAACCTACAAAACGCTATACAACCTGAGTCCTAGCTACCTCAAAGATCGAATCTCAGAATATGAACTGGCTCAGGTGCTAAGGTCATCAGGAGAGGCCTTTCTCTTCATCCCACCGCCCCTCACAGGTATGTCTTGTGGGACCACATGAAAGGACATTTTCGGCTGCTGCACCCAGACTCTGGAACTCGCTCCCACTAGAGGCCCATCTCTGATGTGTTTCCGGAAACAGGCAAAGACCTTTCTCTTCAGGCAAGCTTTCCCTGAATGATGGACTACCTACTGTGAATCTAACATGCATGGCTGCATAGACTTTGTGTTTATAACCACTTATCACTTTGTGTTTATATCTCTCCTTGTGTGATTGCATTGACACTACACTATTATCAATTGTTAGTTTTAATGTTGCCTTCTAATGTTGCCAGATACCCCTCAATTCCCTGTTTCTCAACCTGAATACAGTATGCATTAAGTGTAATGGACTGTATATTGTCTCTCCTTACTGTAAGCGGCCTTGGGTCCTTTTCCAAGGAGAAAGGTGGGGTAAAACTACTCAAAACATAAAAATAAATAAAAATAAATAAAAATTGATTTCCACTCCAAGAAAAATGCAGTATATGCACAGCCTTTCCCTCATTACCCGAATGCTGACATTCAAGTCAATATGTGGATATTAGGTGTTGGTTCGGGGCAAGGATACTTTAGCAGTTGCAACTAGAGATCATCCTGGTCTTGCACAGGGATACTTCATTCAAGTGCTAATCAGGGTCAGCCCTAGTTAACTCCCCAAACAGATGATATCCACGTGCCTGGCATGGGGGGAGGGAGGGGTTTAGGCTCATGGCTAGGGTTGCCAGGCTTCTTCTGAGGATCAGCCCAGCAGATTCAGGAAGCAAGAGCATGGAACATATAATTTGCTTCTCAAAACTCTTAAAAACATAAAAGGTTCAAGGTATTGGTTCAAGGTATTGGTTTTGGTTTACAAAATCCTCCATGGCCTGGGACCTGACTATCCGGCGGAGCAGATCTCTCAGAGCTCAGCTTTGTCCTGACCGACCAGAACCTTGCTCTACCTCTTGCTCTGGGTGGCCACTCAAAGGGAGGCCTGAAGGGTTTCTACCTGGTGTCGGGCCTTCTCAGTGGCCACCCCGGCACTTTGGAATAAACTGCCATTGGAAATTAGGCTGGCTGAGTCTCTGCTGGCCTTCAGGAGAGCTTCAGGAGACCTGGCTCTTTAGGGAAAGCTTTTGTGATCGCTGAGTGCACAATGGTATGTTTGCCTGTTGGCTTATATTGTTTGTCCCAGCTCTTCCTTGCCTGACTTTTGTTTGTTCTATGTCTGTCTGTTGTTTTTTTAAATCTTCCTATTTGATTTTTGTTGGGGTTGTTTTCTTAGGAAAGTTCTTATTTGGCAGTTTGTTGTACACTGCCCAGAGTTCCCGAAGGAAAGTTAGGTGGTCAACAAGTATTAAATGAATGAATGAATGAATGAATGAATGAATAAATAAATGAATAAATAAAATGTAAATCAGGCCCAGGGAGTGTCCATTTCTACAACAGCAAAACAAATGTACAAAGTGAGGACATGTGGTGTGTGCCACTTCCAAAGCTTTTTATAGCTTCTGGAACCACTCTAAATGCCCCCAGTGACTCCCAAAATGTTTTTTTAAAATGAGGTTTATGAAACTTTGAAATTTAAACAACAACAAAAATCTGAAAATTGACCTCTTATCTTTGTCCACCTGCCCCCTTTTGCTCATTTCAAGGAATGGTATAGTTCTGAGCCCTGGAGGTGGAAAATTGTTTCTTGGTCCTTCCAAAATTGAAAACCTCTAAAAAGTATTTTTAAATAGCCCTGCTGACCAGCACTTTGCTCACACAATGAAAGCAGTGAAGCAGAAGAAATAAAACTGGGTGGTCAAAAATATGACCAAACACAGCTATCATGTTTATGAGCTTTCTGCTACTTGTGCTCTAGCTGCTGGCTCAGTTATTTCATGGTCTTCAGCGATTCATGATATCAAGGAACTGGCCTGAGACCTGTTCATAGGCTAGGTCATCTCCCTTCCAAGCATTCTCTTAATAGTTTATATCCACGAGCCAGCATTACAAGAAATTCCCCCACGAGAGGTCAAAAAACCATCTGGATTCATCAGTTTCTGAGGGTGAGTGGTACTGACTGATTCCATACCCTTACACGTGTTACTGAAAGCTTGGCAACCAGGCAAACATCTTTCCATGAAATGAAATAAATGATACATTCCATGAAAAGGGGGACCTCACAGCACATGCACCGAAAATTCTTCCCATTTCCATCACAGGATGGATAACTTTTCTGAAGTGTGTCCAATAAAGGAGAGGATGTGGATGAAACATTTGAAAACAAATTGTGAGGATTTCAAAGAGACATCGTATAGTAATGGTGGTAGATTTCAGCTTTCTGGATATATGTTGGGAGGCAAATTTGGCCATTCCAAGAAATCCCTGACTTGTGTGGCTGATAATTTTCTTCTGCAAAAAGTGGAGAAAGAAACTAGAGGACGGGCAATCATCAACCTGATTCTAACGAACAGAGATGACTTGGTGGGAGGAGTGGCCGTAAGGGAAACTCTGAGCGAGAGTGACTATTAGAGCGAGTGTTCTATTAGAATTCTTGATTTCAAAGGAAACCAGAGGACAGTGCAGCCACATAAATACGCTGGGTTTTTTTAAAAGCCAATTTTAATGAACCCAGAATAAGGATAGGTAGAGTCACATGGCAGGAGTTCCTAACAAGTCTAGGAAAGGTGGGAAATTCTAAAAAAGGGAATTCTAAAGGCACAAGTAAAACCAAATCCAACAACAACAAAAACTTGGAGACAGCAAAAGAGGCCAGTGTGGCTTCACAAAATGCTCTGACAGGACCCAAAACAAAAAAGAGCATGTAGAAGAAGTAGAAGGAAGGCCAGGCCACAAAGAAAGAACACAGACAAGTAGCACGGAATTGCAGGGATAGCATTAGGAAGTAAAACCCCAGAGAATGAGCTGAGGTTAAGTAGAGACACTAAAAGCTACAACAATAGCAGCAGCAGCAACAACAACAACAGCAACAACAATAACAACAACAAAATTTTCATCAGATATGTACACAGCAAGAAACAAAGGAAAGAAACAGTGGCTCATCTACTCAATGGAGTTGGAAAAATGATAACAGATGGCATAGAAAAGAGAGAAGTGCACAATTCCTATTCTAGCTCAATATTTTCTCAAAAGAGAGGCTATGGCCCTCCAGGTAAACGTGAAGTGCAAATGAAGTTGCCAGGACTGAAGCTGGAGATTGGTAAACAAATAGTCAGGGAATACCTTATTATCTTGAACAAGTTCAAATCTTTGGGGCTGGGTGATCTGCATCCAAGAGTATTGAAGAACTCATACAACCATTGTCCATTATTTTCTTGAAATGGGTGTGGTACTTGATGATTGAAGAAGGACTAATGTTGTCCCTATCTTCATAGGGGGCAAAAATGAGGCACCTGGGAACTACAGACCAGTAAACCTGACATTAATCCCAGGGAAAATTTTGGAACAGATTATAAAGAAGTCACTATACAAGCACCTGTAAAACAATGCAGCAATAACTAGAAACCTACATGGATTTGTCAAGAACAAATCTTGCCAGACTAATCTGATCTCATTTTCCGATTGAGTAACTTTACTGGTAGACAGAGGAAATGCTGTACACATAGTATATCTTGACTTCAGTAAAACATTTGACAATGTCGCCCATGATTTTCAAATTAACTAGGCGTTAGATGGATGGAACAACTGTCAGGTGAGTACACAGTTGGCAACAGAATCGTATGCAGGAGGGGTTGATTAATGGCTCCTTCTCAAACTGGGAGGAGGTATCAAGAAGGGTACCCCAGGGCTCATCCTGAGGCCAGTGCTCTTCAATATTTTTATTAGTGATCTGACTCAGGGGATGCTAATAAAAGTTACAGATGACACAAAATTGGGTGGAATCGCTAGTACCCTGGAAAACAGAAACAAAATTCAAAAGGATCTAAATAGGCTTGAGTGCTGCACTGAGAACAACATGACGAAATTCAACAGGGATAAATGCAAAGTACTGTAGCCAGGGAAATGAGACCAAACACAAACTAACAAGATGGGCATACCTGGCTCAGCAATACTACGAGATAGAAGGATCTTGGAATAGTCATAGATCACAAACTGAATATGAACCAACACCTGTGATGTGGCTACAAAAAAGGCAAACACATTGGGATTCATTCATACAAGTATAGTCTCCAGATCCTGTGAGGTGTTAGTTCCCCTCCATTCAGCACTGGTTAGGATTCATCTTCAGTAATGTGTCCAGTTCTGGACATCGCACTTCAAGAAGGACACTAACAAATGGAAGCAAGTTCAGAGGAGGACAACAAGGATAATTAGGAGACTGGAAACCAAGTCCTATAACTAGGCATGTTTAGCCTGGAGAAAAGGAAACCGAAGGGCAATATGGTAGCACTTCTCAAATTCCTGAAAAGTCGTCATACAGAGGAGGGGCAGGATCTGTTCTCAATCAACCCAGGATGTAGGACACACAACAATGTGCTCAAATTCCCCAGCTTTCAGCTGAATATCAAGAAAAACGTCCTAACTATTAGAGCAGTACAACAATGGAACTAATTACCTCAAGAAGTGGTGAGTGCTCCAACACTGGAGACATTCAAGGGAAATTTGTACCACCACTTGGCAGATATTATTTGATTTGTAGTCCTCTACCTTGAGAGAGGGATAGGACTCAATGGCCTTCCAACTTTATTATTCTATGATTTTTTGACATGCCAAGTTACCCCAGACATAGACAACAGAGGCCCAATATGAATGCTTAAATCTGGAGGTGGGCATTTCATAACAATTTTCATAATAAACTATCTCTTAGCATCTATTGATGTTCTCACCGCTCTTGTTTTCTGTTTATTGGCTCTGTCTTTCATTTTTCCCCTCCACTTTATTTTTATACAACCAGGTTACAAATAGGCCCCTCTTTCATCACAGCACAACCACAGGTAGAAAATGCAAGAGGCAGGCCCTTGAAGGCAGCCCTGTAGGTCTCTTGTCTTTTACTTTGATGTACAAATGAGGAGTTAGTTGTCTTATCTAGAAAAGGAAATAATTTCTCTGTGCTGTTTCACCGTTTGATTATATTTATTCCTTCACAGTCAACTTAAGTGCTTCACTGTGTTGGGTTCTGGGAGGCTATATGTTAAAATAATCTCTCCCAAGCGCAATCAGCTTTTCTACAATGTGTGATATTTAAAAATCAAATACAGTGGACCCTTGTATAACAAACGGTTTGTATAACATAAAATCTGTATAACATAAAACATTCCAGAGAGAGGGGAAAATTGCTTAACAGAATCGCCTATGGGGCAAATCCATACAACATAAAAATGGGATTACTCCGTTCTCAATGCATTCCTATGGGAAATTTGTATAAAGGAGAATTTGCTTAATATAATTTCATTTGAAATGAATTAATTCCTTTATACATTGTACCACTGTAAGTAAAAACAACAACAAACACAATAAAACTGAAGCTGGATCTTCTCAATCCTTTCCTAAGTGAAGCTTTTAGGCCCTTTCCAATTTCAGTATTCTATGATTCTATCAATGGATCGATCTGCCACCGGAGCTTTGTGTACCTTGGTGCATCCAGCACTGGATTTCTGTGCACCACCAAGGATGTCGTTGCTGCTCCGCCACACATATTACTTCTTCAAAGTTATGAAGGCCTGAATTCTTGCACAATATGGAATAGCAACTCCATTCCTCAAAAGCCCCCCCCCCCCCTTTCTCTCTCTTTTTATAAAGCAAAACCAAAGAGCATGCAACTTCTTTTAGGATTCCCTGACCTCAGACTAAATTGATTTGTTCCTGCAGGTGACATAAATGCAAGCCAAAAACAAAAACTAAGTAAGTAGCTAACCAAATACGAGGAGAATATCTCCTTCAAAAGCTGTTGCTTAGGAGAGTTGTGCAGATGTCACAGTATATATAAATGCATGCTCTTAAGTTGAACTACTCTTAAGTTGGGGTACCTATCTAAAAACTTGAAAAAATAAGTTTAAAAAATCAAAAAAATGAAAAAAAAAATGTAAGTCAAGCAGACCATATCTAAAATGTGTAAGGCGGCAGCTAAAACACCAATGGTTTTCAGCTCTTAAGTCGAATTGCAATTTAAGTCAAGCTGCTCTTAAGTTGGGGTACCACTGTAATAGCAATGAGCCATTGACCTTTTCCCTGATGAACCATACATTGTTTAGACACTCCTGTAGAAAGCCAGGGTGGTGTTTATAAAGACGGCGACAGCAGCAGCAGGACAAGGTAGGTAGTCAACCGGGGCATTGGGAAGTGGTGGGGTGGGGTAAAGGCTAGGGCAGGGGAGGACAGCAAACCAGGAACTTTGCCAAATGACTAATAAAGTTTAGATCTGGCTCAGTTCGGGTTCAGTTTGGAGAAACTCAAACCAATCTGAATCAATGGACTAGCTATTTTCAACACATTTCCTGATTGTTAGGGTTGGGCCCATCTCTACTCACATTATAGATGCCTAATTTTGCTGTATTCTGGCAGGCTTTTCTGTAAACAGAATTGTGGCGTACGTGCACAGCATCTCTTCATAAGAAACTATTTCTCCCAAGCTGCAAGTTTCTCTTTTTAGCTCTGGCATCTTCTGCTGAAATGATATTCCAAGAAAATCAGAGCAATTGATGTCAGTGGGCATATTTTGGAGGGATGGGGAGTGTGGGAGGAGGATCGTTGACCCATCCTCTCTTGGTTGTCCCTCCCCCCCACCTCCATTTCCAGTTAAGCTAGCAAAATAATTTCCTTGCCCTAATTTGGCCAAACTTTGAGGCTTTTTTTGAAACCGAAATGGAGCACAGAAGGGTGACATTTGTAGTACTTGAGGAAAGGAGCCAAAACCATGCTATAGATTTTAAATTCAGATTGGGCTAAATCATGTTTTTTCTTCTATGCTGAGTTAATAAACCACTGGAGTTTTCTCCTAAAAGAACTGACACCTCTGCTTTAATTTAAGATGTTAATATAGAACAGATCAAGTTAAACATAAAATTATGAATGGGGTGGACAACAGATTTAATGGGCTCACAGTTAACCTGGTCACAGTCTTTCCTAATGCACAGTCAAGTAAACAGTCTCTCAAAACCTAGTTTTACTCAGAGACAGTTTTGACAAATTAAAAAGGTAAAGATTGCCCTCACACATGCATGCTCTTCATGTCCAACTCTAGGGGTGGTGCTCATCTCTATCAAAAAGCAAGTGCTGTGCAAGCTTGTGGCCATGTGGCTGGCATGGCTGAATGCATTTGTGTGCATGGAACACTCTTACCTTCCTGCTTTTAACAGCGGTACCTATTTATCTACTTGCATTTACATGCTTTTGAACTGCTAGGTTGGGTTAACAGAGGGACATCACTCTGCTGCGTGGCACCTGGGATTCGAACCATTGAGCTGTTGACTTTGCAGCCAACAGTTTCAGCTCTGTAGTCCACTGAGCCACAGATTACAGGGACATTTATGATTGGAAGTAGCACACTTGGTCTCACCTGTGAATGATGTACCTCAAAGGGTTATAAAATTCTTCATTGAGGTGTCTTGCCATGTCAGCTTAAGTGGATGAAAGTGAATAATTTAGGGAACATTCTTTGCTTCCCTATTGCAAACATCAGGAGAAAAACAATCTATGGTCTTTAAAGGTTGGGTGTTGTTTTCCAGAGTTGTTGTCTGCTGAATCCACTGCAGCTAGTGGCTTATCATATTGCATAATGCTGCCAGATTACCAACATCGCATTCCCTGAGATTTCAGGCTGAAACCTGAGCCCAGGGGGCAAACCCTTGTGATATCACAGAGTGGACTCTTGTGATGTCAAAGAGGAAGGTTTGGAAAATGATGGTTTTCCTAAAGGTTATGTACCATTGCTTCCTGCACTCACTAAGAAGAAGGCTGATGAGTCATGGCTCTGGTCCTCGGCTACCTTCCTTGCTCCAAATGTCACAATGGATCCAACAAATGTGCCAAAAAGTTAGGAGCAGAGGCAGCAGGTGCTTCCATCTAGAGCCCTCGTATCCCTGAAGCAATGCTCAGGCATCTCTGCATAAAGCCAGTGAGCCATAATGCCAGCTGGGAATTGGGAGAGACAGATGCCTAGGCTCTACCTTTGCTTCATGGTCTTGCCTTCTTGTATTGCCTGCCTGAACACCAAAAGAAGCATAGCAGCTCCTTGAGATTCAGCAGGTGCCTGAGATCTGGCAGCCCTACAAACATTGAAGCTGTTTGGATGAACAGCGAAACGTTTATCTCTCAAAAAGAAGTCCAGTAGCCATGACTCAACTTCCAGATAAACTCACATGGATGACTGAGAATCTTCACAGACATTCCAACTACATGCTTTCTCAAATTTGAAAGTGGAGAAGGGCAGCTAGTTTGAACTCTAAATGTTCAGCTCAGTTCAGTTCAGTTGTTTATTGTAGTGGCTACAAGCTGTCACAATGGGTAAATTCGCAAATACAATTGGGTAAAATCAAATCAAATCCCAATAATAAAATCATAAAATAAGAGACCTATCCATGGGAAGGTCCAGCATATGGGCACCTTTACAAAGAGAGAGGGGGAGAAAAAGAAAAATACATATAGGTGCACCTTCATATCAAGGAGTCCCCTGCATAGTTTACGTGACGACTTTGAGGAAATTAGCGCAGATGTTTCTGGCAGCTTTAGCGAACATTGCTATTCTATAGGTAACATGGGGGTCACAGTCTGAAAGTACCCTGCCCACCTTTCCCTGAGGGATCTCCCCCTGTGAGTTTTTACCCCTAGGCTAGGGTATTGAGAAAGCTGACAGTAAATAGTGAACAACAACCTCTATCTAAAGGAGATTGCCAAGATCAGATTTTCCAGGAATCATATTAAACATTTTTAGGATGTGAAACAGTAATCCTTGCTTTACCCACTGACTTGAAACTATGAATATTAAAATAATAGTAATAATAATAAAGAAGAGGCAAATGAGCAAAAAGCTTTTCCCAAGAAGGAAAAACCCTTCAACCTTGCCAAGTGTATTTTCCCCAAAGACGCTGTAATGAAAATGCATTTTGTCCAGAAGGCATTTCCCAGAAAGACTGCATCTGAAATGCTCCGTGGAGATATTTATCATACACGCCATCATTCACAGTAGGAAAACAGATTCATTTTAAAGCAGAAAGTGCATTTTAAGGTTGGCTAATTTTCCTAGGAACTGCTAATAATTTGCCTATTCAGTGTTCACTCAGTGTCACAAACGTGGAATGTTTACAGTTCTTCTCCCCCCCTCCCCAATTTGCAGTTCATTAGTTCTTATAATCACCACTACTTTCTGCCGAATTTCTTCTCATTTATAATCTTCCCCACATTGATTCATTAACCTGGTGACAGATGCTGCTGTCAAAGGTGAAACGATTGTGTGTGAACACAAAGTCATGGAGGTTTGTGGCTAGGTGGTCTGTGTCCTCATTTTGAATGGTATTTCTGATGGTCTCTAGACTGTTTCTGTGTGGAATATTGGTGCATAGGGCTTCTGCATCCCTCATGGGTAAGATGTTGGGATCAGGGAGGTCAATTAACATGGTATTTAAATCAACTTGTCTAGCCACCATCTTTTAAGGCATTGTCAGTCCATGTTCTCCCATTCATAGCTCTCCCTTGTGTCTCTATCACTTCCTCCACCTTTTTTTCCATTTTGCAAAAAAAAAAATGTATGAAGGAGAAAGGATGAAAGAGCAGTACAGTCTTCTATTTGCTGCATGAAAAACTCTCCATCTGGAAGTACTTAGAGATTCTTCAGTGTAGTTCATAGTTTATCTGACAGGCATGTGAACTCCCAAGAGCCTAGACTGCCTGGGTGAGTGGAGAGCAGGACCAATTGTACAGTCACAGAAAGTGCCTGCCTGCAGTTGCCCGAGATAACCCACACCAAGTGTAGTTTTAAGCTGGGAGGGGGTGGCGAGGTGGGAAGGACAGTAAGCATGCCCTGGGTGTCAAGCATCTGGGGAGAACAAACTGCCAATGGTCTTGAATACAGCAGCAAGCTAGAAAGCAAGTTAGCCTCTTTCAAATGGATAATTAAAGCCCTTGTTTTAATCAAAGCAAAGAAAAAGTTTGCCTAGAAGCAGAATGCATGAGAAAGAAAGGTCATAGAAGGCCAGATGGGTATTACAGAAATAAACAGCTGCTATCCAGCCCCTTAGCTAATGAAATACAAAAGACGTGTTATTGACTGTATCACTGTACAGGTATCAGATTTACTTGCACATCTGTAATGAGCTCTCTCTCTCCCAAGGGTATGGTTGGTGACACAGAATAGTTCTTTCTGTCCCACTGGGAGCTCCATTTCAGGCAGCCCTCTGCACTTTGCTGCCTGCAGGAAGACCAGGGGAAAGTATGTGGTGGTTTCTAGTAGAAAACAATATTTTTCATCTCCCTAATTCTAACCTCAGACTACTGGGAGAGAATAACTGTACAGGAATTTTCTAGCACCACTTATTTCTGAAACACATTACAGTTGCTAAATCATTTTCCATGGCCATTAAATTATCTCTCTTGCCACTCATCACCTTATCCATTCTGTCACAACCTGGTTAGCTCAGTAGCTTAGATATATGGCTGCAGAGCCAAGGTTTGGCCGTTCAATTCCCTACAGTGCTTGACGACAGCTGATGATCTTGAGGGTCCCTTCCAGCGATGCAGTTCTAAGATTAACCAAGCCACTGGTCTTAATGCAGAATGTTTCACTCACCATCTAATGCAGTGGTTCTCAACCTGTGGGTCCCCAGCTGTTCCTGGACTGCAACTCCCAGATGTCTTCATCACTAGCTGCGCTGGAAGGGGTTTCTGGGAGTTGCAGTCCAGGAGCATCTGGGGACCCACAGCTTGAGAACTACTGATCTAATGTTTTCAGGTCCCTGATACAGAACTGGAGCCTCACTATGATACAGTGGATAGAGTAATGGAGCAGAACTCCAGAAAGCTAGGTTTCACTTAAAGCCCTGCACACACACACACACACACACACACACACACACACAGAGAGAGAGAGAGAGAGAGAGAGAGAGAGAGAGAGAGAGAGAGAGA
>JAHTLZ010000129.1:3487358-3502918 GCA_023846285.1 Phrynocephalus versicolor | reverse complement strand
TTTTTTTAAATGTCTTGGAGCCACTGAGGCTGCCTATTACCTTTTAATGTTCTAAGATGCCTCCTCTAATTCCCTGTTTTTACCATGAATATGTCTTATATGTTCTGGGATGTATATTGTCCCTCATTACTGTAAGCCACCTTGGTTCCTTTTCCAAGAAGAAAGGTGGGGTAAAAATATTCAAAAATATTCAAAAAATATGCTTCAGAGTCTAGCTCATCACCTCCCCACTCGGGGGCAATAGCTAGTCTTCTATATTGTTCTCCTCCTCCTGATTGCCCCTAGTTCTTCCTCCCACTTCCTTACATCCCTCCAGTGGGAAATTTATTTAGTGGCTTTTCTCCCACAACTCTCCAATTCCCAGCCACACTGCGTCTTTCCTGCCTCCTGCCTCCATTGGGGTATTGGAACGAATTGAGGCCACGCCTGTTGTGTAGTTTTGCCCAGGACCTGGGGTGTGGAGGCACTTCCACTCACAACACACCAGTGGTATGATTCATAGCACTCTGGACTTTGAATCCAGCGATCTGAGTTCATATCTTGGTGGAACCTCCGCATCTGGCCTGGATGCCTTCAAAGGGGGATTGGACAGATTCCTGGAGGAAAAGTCCATCACAGGTTACAAACCATGATGGAGATGTGTCATCTCCAGGCTTAAACCAGGGTACTTCAAGGGCCAGATGCAGGGGAGTGGTATCAGGAGACAGATATCTAGTCTTGTGTGCTCCCGGACGCATTTGGTGGGGCCAGTGGGAGATACAGGAAGCTGGACTAGATGGGCCTTTGGCCTGATCCAGCATGGCTCTTCTTATAAGAGAGACTGGAACGTACTACTACACCGTTTGTATTACATGGCCTGCACCTGATGCTAATAGCCCCCACTACCCTGCTGCCAATTCAACCCAAATGAATCGCTTCTGGAGCCCTGAGAAATGATAAGATGTCCACTCCTGCTTTCCCAAGAAAAGGATAGGCCAACCGCAGCCAAGAGCAAATCAAATCAGTGCATAAAAACAAATCACACTCATTCTGTTTGGTTCTCCACCTTTTTGCTGTTCTGGCAAAACTAAAAAAGAAGCTGCAGCTCAAAGGAAGGTTCAGTTCAGCTCAAGCCCCTCTTGCTAGAGTTCTCATAATCCACTGATCCCAGTGGGATACCTTCCTCTCCCCTCTTTCCACCCCCGCCTTCTTGCCATTTTGCACTTGAAACAGCTGAATTTGAGGCAACCGTGCCTCGGGCAGAAGTCAGTGTGCTGGAATAATGAGAGCAAGTCAGGCTATAAGCCTGCGCTACCCTGCCCTCTCCTTTGTGCATTTCAATTCTCGATGCACACATCTGAGAGAGCATCCTCACTCTGTCACTTCTCCCTGGTCTCCCTCCTTCATCCCCCCTCCCTCTTTTTCTTTTTTCATCCATGAGCTGCCGAGCTAAGGAGCCAGGCTCAGTGGCATGTAACAAAGTCTATTCTAGAGACAGATCCCTCTGGTCAGGGTGGGCGCCCTTCAAGCTCTCAGATGTACCAGGAGGCCACGGAGTCTGTCGTTCAGGGCCTCAGTGAGACGTGCCCAGCTGGCACCAGCCAAACCCAAGCAGCCTCGGCCGTGCGGACCACTAAGAGACAGGTAAGGGTCGGGTCCTGGTGGTTATGACAGGGAAAGCTGTCGAGCACAACCGTCGTGAGGGGGCTGCAGGCCTCCTGGTGCCTTGATGGCACAGAGGTGTCTGGGGATTTAGCCTGTCAGCACTGGAGTGTGCATGTGTGTATGTGTGTGTGTGTGTGTGTGTGTGCGTGTGTGTGTGTGTGCGTGCGTGTGTGTGTGTGTGTGTGTGTTGCGGTTCTTATTCAACTGTCAACCCCATTTTTATCACTCTAATGCTTTCCTTGCAATATGCTAATTGGGAGTAAAGCACTGCAGCCTCTTCAGAATTACTGAACAAAAGCAGAAGGACTTGCTTCCCGCCAAGATGGTGCTGCGCTCTGTCCTGTTCACACACAAGATGCTCTCGTACTGCTCTCAGAGCTTACAGGCAGCAGGACCAAACATTACACCACTTCTATGTTGCAGTGGCTTTAATTAAAAGCTTTATTTTTTAAAAAAAGCCATTGAAAGGGACAGAATAATAGTGGCAATGAAAGTTCCACTAGTCAAAGGCATGAGGCAGCTTTCTTTTTATTATCTGTTTTATTTGTATTTGTATTTTGGGTGGGTGGGTGGGTGGGAAAGGAGGTTCTCTGCTGTTTGTTGATTTTATGCTTGCCATCCTGGCTGGTTATGTTGCTGTGATAAACAGCGGTGATTAGTGCAGCATTATGGACTTGGCATCCTCCCTTTAAATCGAAACGGAAGGGGAGTGGGCTGCAACATTCAATGGAAGTTCACCAAAAGACAGTGAAGAAGCTCTCAGATCGAACAGAGAAAGTATAAAGCCGATACTGCTTTATAGTATAAAGGAAACGGCTTCTTTTTGCACTGTCTTGGCTTCTCAGTTAAAAGATGTGGCACGTATACCCACAGGCAATAGAAGCAATAAAAACCATATTCCCCCCCTTTCCCCAAATTGAATGAGAGGGGGGAGGGGGGACAAGGGAGATTGCATTTGCTCTGGATCCTGGGGTTACTTTGTACCTTGCATGCCTGATATACATAAAGGGCCTCGATGGTTGCAACAGTAGGTAACATGCAGGATTTCAGCAGCAGCAGGTGTCCCCACTTTCATTTGTGAAAGACAATAGGTGATCTGTTGGTTGGAGTGTTAGCATGAGACCAGGGAGATCAAGGTCTCAGTCCCTGCTGAGCCCGTGAGACTCAGAGCAAGTTCTTGTGCTAGTTCTTTTCTCTCGGACTGGCCTTCCTTGGGGAGCTGTTGTGAGAATAAAGCTGGAGGAAGGAAAGGCTTCAAGGCTTGCCCCGGTTTCACTGGAAGACAGGTAGAATGTAAAGAGAATGGTAGTATATAAACAATAATTTTAAAAGAGAAGTTATTTGGAAAGACTCTGCACCAGGTGCACTTGTCTGAAATGGCAGTTCCATACTTGGAATGGCACTTGTGAAAAGGTTCCATCCCCCAGCCAGCCCCACGTGGACTTCCTTGGTGGGCGCAGTGAGAGAAATGGGCCTCTGAGGCTAATCTCACAACTCAGCTGGAAACGCACCATTCTAGGTGGTTCCTCAAACAGCAGCACCCCAAGCGCTGGCAAACCTGTTGAGTTCTCTCTTTAATACAGGGCTCGACCAGGGTGCCTTCAAATATCTTAAGTCATATCAGTCGAAACTGGGGATATCACATTGGTGCCCCAAAGTAACGGGTTCCAGGGCTCCCTGCAGGTAAAATCTCAGCTTTCTAACTACAGCACACCCACTAACTTAGTGGAATGTGCTCATCCAGGTGAGTTTATCTGGAAGCTGAGTCATGGCAACTGGATCTCTTTTCTTGAGAGATTGAAACGTTTCGCTGCTCATCCAAACAGCTTCATCCATATGAGGAAAGCTAGTTGCAAGTCCTCCCCTTTTATAGTGCACTTTGACCTCATGTCACCCTGGTCTGAAATAGGCTCATAAGATGGACAATGGCCTAAATAGACTCATTAGGTGGACAATAGGCTCATTAGGTGTCCATGAAAGTCCCACCATGGTTGAGAACCACTGGCTTATAAGATAATCATAAACACATCTACTCAGTGGCTGGTCCTACTAAATTCATTGGGGTATCCTGTCATGTGAGCAGACATAAACCCCAACATTAATCATCTGCATAGTGATAGACAGACACAGCTGTCTTACCATGGAGTGAGAGATGGTGTGCACAGGCTATTAAGAACATTATTATCCACAATTACCATTCACTCTGAATAGGCCATCATAGAAATAACAGGTCTCAGGGGAGAAGGGGTGCCCGTGAGGAGGGGCAGGGTTAAAGTACTAAGGAGGATAGCTATGCACAACACTTTGAGTTTGTACAACACCTTGGAGAACAGGCAGCAAACAAACATTATCAAAAGTATGTATTGGTAACTCTCTGAAGATAAGCGGTGTGCAGATTGGGAGGTGAGAACCCACCCACCCACCCCTGTTTACACTCTCTGATTTACATCTCCCATCAGTTGGGAGCTACATTTTAGAATAGTAACCCTTTGATGCCTTGCCTTTAGGTAAATACCTATGGATTCAAACCTGCCCCCATCTTCAATATAAAAGTAAATACTGGCATACTTTTACGGGATTGTTAAAGAGATTTTCAGTGTCAGGTTTGTGCATCTTTTTGACATCTTGAACAGCTTAAATTGTATTGCATCCTCTTTGTTGAATAACTACTTTTTAACTGCGGAAAAGCTGTGTGCACACATTGTGCACTGACGGAAAAGAAGAGGAAGACACGAATGCAATTTGGCAGAGTAGCAATAGATCAGCTTGCGAAAGTAAACTGGGCAGGCTGAAGGCAAGGATGGGCAACTGCTGTTTATTTTTGGCCTGCAGCTCACAGGAACCCTAGCTAACATAATGAATGCAATGCAAAACAATCTAAAGGGCCACCATTCCCCACACTCAGTCGATGGGTTCAACTTTGTTTTCATTCATTCATTCATTCATTCATTCATTCATTCATTCATTCATTCATTCATTCATTCAATTTTTATACCACCCATCCAGTAAACTGCTACTCTGGGCAGTGTAAAGCAAAAATCATAAGAATACATTGTATAATACAAAGATTTTTAAAAATCCATAAAGAAAGGAGGCAATAAATGGCAATGGAAAACCCTTCCTCCCCCCAACACACATTCAATTAGTGGGTGAGAACCTTTCCAAAGGCTTCCTCAGAAAGCTCTATTTTAGTTATTTTGCAAAAGCATGGGAGGGAGGGCACCAGGCCTGATGCCTGTTGCAGCACATTCGACAGGGAAGGTGCCACAGCAGAAAAGGCCCAGCTTCTGGTTCTATTTTCCAGGCCTCTTGAGATGTTAAAATTTGTAGGTGCATGTTTTGTGAGGACCTGGTCAGACGGGCAATTGAACATGGTTGAAGATGTTCACATAGATAGCAAAGTTCCAAACTGTTCGTTGCTTTTTATGTTAGAACCAATGACTTAAATCTCGCATGAAAGCAGACTGGTAACCAATGCAGGCTAGCCAGGGTCAGGGCAATATGGTCATAATTATTCACCCGGGCAATCAATCTACATTTTGAACCTCTTGAAGCTTCCATAACAACCTCAAGGGAAGCCCCATGTAGAATTCATTACAGTAGTCAGTTTCTGAGACTACCAGTGCATAGACCAATATTTTTAGGGACCTAACATCCAGATAGGGGTGCAGCTGGACAATATGCCATCGTTGGAAAAATGCAGCCCATGGCACAACAGATACCTGTAGTTTTTTTTCATAGTCAGCACTGAAGCTAAAATCACATCTAGATTGTGCACCTGATCCGGCCATTGCAGAATTCCCCCACTTGCCCCCCCCCGGCTGGCAAACAAGGTGAGCGAAGTGGGTCGGGCCTTCCCTCTCCCCCTCAGAGCTATGCCGGGGAGCTGCAGGGCGCAGGGCATGGGCCACCTGAGCTGTCGTGTGGGCCTGTCAGGATGGGCAGGCTGTGTTAGGCGTGGTTTGGAGGGGATCCAGCAGGCCCTCCCTTTCCTCCAGCAGGCAGGCAGGACCGGATAAGGGGAAGCCGCGGTATGGGTGCAGGCTGCCGGGTGAGTGGCGTGGTATGGTTTGGGTCTCTGGCTAGGTCGCATGGACTGAGTGTTTGGGGGGAACCTCCCCGCAGGCAGCTGGCAGAGTGCCGTGCTGGTGGACGCCCCCTCTGTGAGCAACGACCTCCCTACCTGACCCAGCATAGGTAAAACAAATGCAAGGAGGGCAGGGGCTGGTGGGTCCAGGCAACTTGTGCAGGGGGCTCAAAAGCGGTGGCAGGCACCTGCTGGGGTTTTTGGAATGGATATGAAGGGGCTATGCTACGCTTGTTTGTATTTTTTTCCAAACTATAGTCTGCCCCCCCCCCCAACAGTGTCTGATGGACAGTGAACCGGCCCCGTTTAAAAAGTTGAAGGAGCCCTGATTTAAACGAAAGCAAGTTGTATATCATCTACATACTGATGACACAAAATCTCCCAGTGGCCTTCTATAGATGTTAAACAGCATTGGGGAGATGATTGGCCCCCTGTGGGCACCCACACGTGAGAACCCACAGGGACAAAACAGTCTCCTCTAGCTGCACTCTCCAGAGTTGATGATCAAGGAAGAACTGGACCCAGTTTAATTGATGGCCACTAATCCCTAACCCTGATAGTCGGTGGTATTGAAGGTGGGTGAGAGATTGAGAAGGACCAGCAGGGTCAAATTATTCCCGTTGGCTTCCCTTAAAATGTTCTCTTGCAGTGCAACCACTGCCATCTCTGTGCAAAGCTTATTCACTTTAAGAATGTATACACATGCACATGCACAGAGAGAGGGGGGGTTCCTTTCTTTTGTTTTTTCCTTTCTGGCAGTCCTACCAGACTTACCTAAAATTTCTATTCAGTTCTTTGATCTGCTTTGTGGTTTATAGATGTCCAGTAGCTTTCGGCTTCACAATACTTTTATTCTTTGGATGTACAACCTCCAATTTAAGCTCTTCCAGGGGTTTCAAAACAACGCCCTTTATTTCTCCCACAGAGGCAACATTTTAGACACTGATCTATTGGCAGTGGCGGCAGCGGCAGTGGCAGCTGCTTCAACAATGAGGCTGGGAGATGCAGGGAGATGCCAATATTGTGCTCAACAGCTCATCAGTCTCAATCTTTACACTGCAGCCTCACTGTTCTGCTCACACTCCATTTCCCAACATCAATACACTTATCCCCAGGAAGTTCTGTAACTCTCCTTGAGAGGGCATCCCCAAAAGCCAATTACCAAAGTGATATGCACTCAAAGAGTGGGGCACACTTTTTAGCATTTCAATTTATCATCTGTCTGCAGTGCTTCAGCTGTCTGGGGGTGGGAGAGGAGAGGTTTTCTGAGGTTTTGCTTTTTACTGCTTGTAGAAGCTGAGCAAGATGTTTCAGAATATATTAGGCCAGCTGCTCTGCTCTGGGGGTGGGGGGAGCACACCACTCAGAATCCAGGGGCATCATGAAGAGACATTTAATATGGAAAGACACTTAACAATTAAATATAGTGGATCTGTTCTTGACCTGCACGCTAGTGGTTCCCAACCTGGGGTCCCCAGATTTCCTTGGACCACGACTCCCAGAAACCTCCACCCTGGGAGCATGTCTGGGAGTTATAGTCCAATAACATATGGGGGCCCCAGGCAGGGAACCAATGCTCTGGAAAATGCCTCTGTGCAAGGTTTCCAAGTAATCTCCCCCTTGCCAGCACTTGACACCCCTGGCCTGTGTTGAGTATATTGAAACAGCAGTCCTCTGCCTGCGTGGTGAAGGTGGCTTTCATGGTTGAGAAAGGATATCAGTAACGACCAAGAGAAGCCCCCCCCCCAAACTCCTTTGGCTTATGATCTCCTAGCAATGTCTGTTTCTAAAGGGACCCATCCTTCCCACCCCAGGTTCAGTCTACAGATATGAGGAATTGGGGCAGAGAGAGGACATCCACCTCAGGGCCAGGTCTTCCCAGGCTACTATCTCATCTGGGGAACATCCTGATCTTCGGAAGGTCCGGCTTTTCCTCTTCCTCCTGTCACGTGACTTAAGATGTGGGATAGCAGTTCCAACGTACAAAGGAGTTCAGCCCCATGGCCAGCAGGTGGTGCTGGGATAAAAAAAGGACCAGCTGACTGGCACTAGGGGTGGGGGTAAGTGAAAAGGAAAAAAAACAGCACCCAATTGGCCTCAGGAACAGCCGGTCGGTGCTATGAGAAAAAAAAGAAGAAGAAAACCAGATCATCTGCGTGGTCCCATGACGTCTGCCTCCTTAAAAGGTGGATTTTTTAAGTGAGGCAAAAAATTCCCTACCTTTCCAGTAAGTCTTGGAAACCTCGCTTAAGGGGGCATTACTGGGTTTTCTTTTTTCTTTTTTCAAAAAGCCTGGTGGCCATGGGGATGGCATTTTTGGACACGGTTTATCTATAAAATTTAGTCTGCATTTAAAGGGACGTGGGATAGGGGCCTAAGTGGACAGCGGAAACTCCTTCAGGTAGCAAATGCTGGGATCCAGCAGCAGCTAGAGAAAAAGGAGAATCTTGTTGTTCTGGAACATCTTGTTGTAAGAGGGCTTGGTATCCCACACAGACTGCCCTATCCCTCCCTCCTCTCCCCTGTAGAAGAGCTTACTTCCTCTGAGGGGGTGAAAGAGGCTATTCCACTGCCAGTTCTTAAGGAGGAGTCAACTGCCAATCGTTTGAACACATTTATGTGGACTAAAGAGCACTGGGAAATCTTTAGACAGCCCTGCTCAGGGAACCATATTGATCCAGGTGTTGGATCATGGGACACCCCTGACCGATGGCAGTTTCAGAGCAGAGGTCCCCAAACTTTTGGCATCACAACTTTTTGATTTGGGAAACTTTTCCACTTGCCGACCACTATCTGTGACACTGTCACACATCACAAAGCCACATTTTTAAAAAGCAATAAATCAACTATTCATAATTTCATATTTAGATAAACACAGAGATTACAGTAGGACCTGGTATCTGCTGGGTATCAGTTCCAGGCCTTCCAGTGGATAACAAAAACCATCGATAAGAGAGAGCCCCACCCAACTGTTATTTTCTGTCAGCTGCTTGCTTTATGGCTGCTGTTTTGCAACAGCAGTTTGCTTTACAGCCACTGTTTGTATCAGTAGCTTACTTCGTGGCTGCTGTTTTATGACAGTAGCTTGCTTTGCAGCTGCTGAATTATTTATTTATTTATTTATTTATTTTCCTCTGCCAACCATGGATAACTGAATCAGTGGTTAATAAATCAGTGAATAAGGCGGTCCTCTAGCATTCATGATAAACCATTATTACTAAAACAGCATCCAGTACAGAAATATTTTAAGGTGATAAAAATATTCTTGCCTGTTTTTTCTCTTGCTCTTTCTCTTGCTTATTTATTGAAAGGATCCAAGGCAGCTTATAGTACTGCACTATAAGAAACAAAGTTAAAAGCTAATAAGCAAATAAGTTAAAAGCTAACAATATTAAAAATTATACATATACTGTGGTGCCTCTACTTATGAGTTTAATCCATTCCGAATGCATGCTGTTAAGCTGAACAACCCTTAACTAGAGCAGCCCTATCTAAAAATAAATAATAATAATAAATAAATCAAAAAAATATTTTAAAAATGTAAGTAGAGCAGACGGCATCTAAAATTTGTAAGCAGCAGTTAAAACACCAACGGTTTTTCATTCTTAAGTCAAATTGCTCTTAAGTCGAGCTGCTCGTAAGCAGAGGTACCACTCATAATAAAACACATACAGTATATAAGAGCAATATTAAAAACTCAAATAAAACAACAGATTAAAATAAACCCTATAAAAATCCCCTTGGTCAACCAATCATTTAAAGGAAAGGCAGGAATTCCAAAGTCTGGGGGCAGCAACAAAAAAGGCCCTCCCATGGTCCCAAATGCACCTGTGAAGGTGATGGGACTGAGAGAAAGGCCTCCCCTGGTGATCTTAGCACACCGGCAGGCACATGATTGGGAGATTCGGCCTTTCAGATAGGCTGGACTCAAGCCATTTAGGGCTTTATAGGTTAAAAGAAACACTTTGAATGGTTCCTGGAAATGGATCAGTACCCAGTGGAGCTGCTGTAATAGGGGAGTGATATATTTCCTGTAGCCTGCTCCAGATAACAGTCCAGCATTTTGGATCCACACGGAGGTTTCCGAACACTTTCCAAAGGCAGCCACATGTAGAATGCCTTGTAGTAATCCAGAAAAGATGCCACAAAGACATGTGCCACCATAGCCAGATCAGACCTCTCCAGGAATGGGCACAGGTGGTTCACCAATTGTAATTGTGCAAAGACACTCCTGGTGGCCACTACTGAAACCTGGGCAGCCAGGCTCATAGATGAACCCAGGAGTGCACGCACACACAAGTAGACATGCATGCACGCGCACACACATACAAGCTGTGCAGCTTTGTTTGCAGAGGGAGCGTAACCCTATCCAGCACAAGCTTGCATCTGCTTTGACCTGCCTTTTGACTGCCCAGGAGCGCTGAGGTGATGGGGGGGGGGTTTCCTGCATGGCAGGGGGTTGGACTTGCATGGCCTTTGAGGTCTCTTCCAACTCTATGATTCTATGATTCCATGTCTATACATAAGGCCCTCCATTCTGTGGCATGTTGATTATGCTATTAGACATAAAGTTCTTGTTACCAGTTTTTACAGATTATTTTGAGTCCGTGCTTGGCTCGGAACCAGTGTCCAATAATTAAATTCAAATAAAGTAAGGAAGCGCAAACACTAAACTGTTCAAGTCTGATTTATTAAAGCCAAGCCAAAAGCAACAGTCAGTGGTCTCACCCTGGATGGTGTGAGTGAGCCCTGAACCTTTGTTTAACACCAGTTTTTATACATTCAAACCAGTTCAAGGTTTCCCTCAATTAGCATTGGTGGGTCATTGTTCACAGTTGCATCCAATCTCCTGTGCCATCAAGCTCTTGATGGTCCAAATCCTTGAGTCAATGTTCCATAGATTGGTGTTCTATTGTTCAAATGGGCCCAGTCTGGCAGAGACAGGGAATGTGGAACTTCAGACAATGAGACAATGTCCTGTCCCTCAGGCACAGTTTACCTTGGGGAATATCCCCTCATAGTTTACCTTGGGGATAATCCCCCCATCCAGGTGTTCTGCCACTTCCTGGAGTCATGTACTTCAAGTTAATTTACACTCTTAATGTATTCCAGTTCCTATAATTTATCTAGCTAGAATAAATGTTTTGGAGCCTGATTTCTCATGGTATCATTCTGATCCTGGCACTGCAACTCAGCATGGCAGTAAAGTCTAGAACAGATGTCTATGTCTGAAAAAAGAAGTGTGGTAAAGAAATAAGGATGCAGAGGCAGAGGTGAAAGAACAAGTCAGAGATAGATAGAGAGAGAAAAGCTTAGAGTGTGGGAGGCTCAGGGCGTGTGGTGAGGGATAATGAAGCAGTTAGAGCTGGATAAATGGAAAGGAAAATAGATTGCTGACCCCCCCAGTCCCCCCACCCACCCACTATCCCTGACATCCTCATTCCAGTGCAGCATGTATTTATGATTTGTTTATGAGGTCATAAGGAAATTGCTTTAAAATAATTTCTTAAAGAGATTTTAAAAAATTGTTTTGGATGGCATTCAAGCCTAATATCAAAATGGTTGGTTTAATAAAAGCTATTACTGGTAAATAGAATCAAGCTTCATAGTATTTGCCAGAAAAACAAACAAAGCAACCCCCCCACCTCCAAAAATGCTGGGGCTATTTGAGTAGGAATTTTCCATAAACCTCTTCTCCTGCCTCAAAAGAGGCTTTCTAAAATATTGGACCTTATGAAATGCAATTCTCTTTATCGTCCATTTAATTACATTTGCCACAGTGCTTGTGTCAACACATGTGCCTCATTCCACCCCCCACCCCCACCCCCCTTTGAGGTAATGCAATCCTGACCTGGGAAAACAGAAAAGCAAAAATACTACTTCACACACATTCTTGTGTTTTCCAGTGAGTGACCTTCCTCATTAGCTACTTGCACCTATGTTCATGTTGATTGAATAGAGCTTTTTAAAAATAAAAAAGCATGGCTTATTAAGTGTGGGAAATGCTCTTATCATACTCCAGGCCTATGGATATCATAATGGCTTATCTAGCTACGTATCGTGTAATTCAATACCCTCCTTGGCTGTTGGGGCTAATGGGTAGCACCAAAGTACTGTAGGTGATGTAGCAGAGGAACTGTAGCATGTATAGCCACAGGAACTTTTGAAGAGTAAATGCTCAGTGCCACAGCCTCATAATCACATTCCCGAAGAAGTATCGATCAGTATCAGAATATGTGTTCTAGCAATTTCCATCTCCAAAGGGGCAGATCTTTTGTAAAGCTAATGGATCATAATTGCATGCTCACAACTCAAGATTTATTTAAAAAAAGATCTAAAGAGTTAATGGATACATTCCTAAAACAGTTTGTGGACAGAGGGGTAAATTTATTATGCTGTGAAAGGAAAGGCTTCTTCATTCTGCCCACCCACCCACCCTTCCTCCTTTAAACATGAAACAAACTGCTGGCTCTCTCATTGGGTTCAGTGGCGAACATCTGCCTAGCCTCCCTCCCTCCCTCCCCCCCTCTTCCCAACATCTAAAGAAAGGTTTCCTCCACCCTCTGTTCCCCATTTTTATTTTCACCCAAAACAATTCCATCCCCCATCAGGAAAATCCTAATTTGGGGCTAAGATTAAGGTTAGGCTTTGGCTCACACACTCAGCATTGATGTACACCAAGGGTGTCCAAACTTTTTGCAAGAAGGGCCAGATTTAGTGAGGTGAAAATGTGTGGGGGTCGACCATTCAGCCGCATTTGGCCCCCGGGCCGGACATTGGACAAGTCAAGGGCATGCAAGGAGGTGGGGAAGACGGTGGGGAAGACGGTCCAGCAAGGGAAAACTATAAAACTGCAAACTGGAATCTCCATCCGATATGGGGAGGGGCCAGCTGGTGAAGATGCATGGCAGGCTGAGCCGGTGGGGAGAAGAGGCCGTGGGCCACTCAGAATTTGGAAACGGGCCACATTTGGCCCCTGGGCCTGACTTTGGGCATGCCTGATGTACACACTGCTTTAAGCATATGGCTGGGCAGTGAAAAAGTGCTGAACTCATAAACCTTGTTTTTCACAAGCGTAGTAAGACAGTCCTCCATCCCCCCCCCCATCCCAAACAAAGGTTTCCTCCCAACTTGACTCTCCTCCCCCTCAATTCCAGCCAAGCCTGAACCATTTTCCCCAATGAAATAATATAGCACTCCAAATGGTATTTTCTTGACAAGAAAATAAGAATGAAAATGGTAATTTATCAATACAGTTGTCAAAACACTAAGGGAGGTGAAGAAAGTCAAAAGGGTTTAGTTTGTTCAATCTCTTGCTGCCTTTTGACACCTTCCATCTCTCAAACAAGAAAAGGTAGGTGGCCGGAAAAGAAATATCTAATTTATAGAACGTTGACGTTTTTAGAGAGGAAGTTAAGAGAGGGCAGGAAAGTCAGGGGAGGAAGTCATCTCTCTTCTAAAATTATACCATATGTCTGGTGTCAGTAAAGGACTAGATAAGGTTCAATAAACCCAAACTTAATCCAGACAAGTCAAAGGGGCTCCTGGTCTCTCAAATGGCAGACCAAGGGACAGAGATGCCCCCTGTGGTGGAAGGGGTTGCCCTCCCTCTGAAAACACAGGTGTGCAGCTCAGGTGAAGATCCTGAATTTGCCTCTGAGCTTGGATGGCCAGGTTTCGAAGGTAGCCAGAAGTGCCTTTGCACAGTTAAAACCATGCAACTGTTGTGCCCATTCTAGAGGTCTGATCTTGCCACAGTGACTCATGCCTTAGTTTTATCCCAGCAGGATTACTACAACACACACGATACGTGGCTGCCTCCAAACAGTGTTCAGAAACTTCAGCTGGCCAAAAACACAGCAGGGGCAAGTTACAGAGACAACTTAACCTTCCTGTTATAGTGGCTCCACTGCTGCTGATCTGGTACGGGCACAAATCAAAACAACCTGGGTCCAAGCTATCTCAAGGGCCATGTCTCCCTTTATGAAAATGCTCAGATGTTAAGATCATCAGAAGAGGCCTTTGTCTTGGTAGCACCATCTTCACAGGTATTTTTGCTTTGGAGGCATGGCAGAGGGCTTTCTCTGTCACTTCTCCCAGACTTTGGAACTTCCTCCCACAAGAGACCAGACTGGCCCCATCTTTGCTGTCCTTCCACAAACAGGCAGGGATCTTTCTCTTCAGGCAAGCTTCCCCCAAGTAAATGGCTGTCTGAGAGGGGTTTTAAAATGGATCATTATGCCTTACTTTCTTTGATAATATTTTTCATCTTGTTTTTGTTTGCTGTCTTTTTAGTGTAGTAGTGTCAACTGACAAACCATTCTAAATTGTAATGCAGGCTTCAGGACAGTTTAACATATTATAGACTGACGCTGTGTTCCTTCAAGAATTTATTAAATTAATGCATTAATGGTGCTTGTTTAATAGAAGGACAACTTCTGGGGTTCAGCAAACCAATTTATACATTTTACATAGACACGTCAGCAGTCATCTTCAATAGAGACGTGTCATATATACAAGCATGCGCAGATGCACACCTATCCTCTCTAAAATGTCCAGTTGGATTCCACAATCTTAACTGCTGTAAATGCTCTTGCAGAGAGTTCCTCTTTCTTAGTACACTTACAGGAAAGAAGGTATTGTGGTTAGCTACGGAAGTTACAAGAGATATTTGCAATTCATGGGAAGGGCTTTTTCTCTTTTGCCCAGTACATAGACATATGATTTAATAATCCTTAATTATGAGATTAATTATAAATTTCTTTATTGCACTGTTACAGTAGTATTTGTTAAGTTTGGGGTGGAGGAGCAGGGAGCCAAAGAGGAATTGACAGAGAGCTAAGTTCGCACAGAAGAGGAGCAGGGTTATGTCTGAAGGAAGTGAACCTGGATACCTGGGTAAACAAAAACACGGTTAAAGAGTGAGGGGTTTTAAAAACAGCAGGCAATTTTGTTTGGAGGAATTGGGACATCCCACTTAGGATTGTCCTGCAACAGAGAAGGTCTATTGAATCACTGGAATTCAGAAAGATAATGACTCACTGAATCTGGTCCTGTGTGTGTGTGTGTGTGTGTGTGGTGTCTTGACCGACTCTCTGTGACCCCATGTCCATGGAGTTTTCTTGACAGAAATACTGGAGTGGTTTGCCAGTTCCTACTCCAGGCACCTACAGCACCTCGTATTCCCTGGTGGTCTCCAATCCAAGTACTAACCAGGCCCGACCCTGCTTAGCTTCTGAAATCAGGCGAGATCAGATGTGCTTAAGGAGGCAGCTGAATCTGGTCATAGGGCCCTTCTAATTGCATCTGTTGGACTTCAGCCAGTGACTGCTACCAGGAGAAGCCCAGGGAAACTGACCATATAACCTGCCAAAGACTTCAACCCAGCGTCAAACGGAGCCTCACCATATCTTCTTACCCTGTCTTGCAAGAAGATCTAACAAGACTAATTTTGCTTTTTCAGTATACAGCTGCAAATCAGTAGGTACATCAATAGCCAGGAGTACTTTAAGCTACTGAGCTGAGAAATACAGAGTGCTTTTCCTTGAAAATTTGTGTGCTACCACAAAAAAAAGCTATTTGAAGCTGTGACAAACAGTGCTACTTGACAATATCTGTTTACTAGAGGCGAAGAAGGTTGTGATGATGTCTTTTGGCATACTGTCTTCTGTCGGATCAAATATGTGATATAAACTGTTCAAAGGCATCTCATCAACTAGAAATGGGAAAAACAAAGTTGAGGCTCTTATTGCTACTGGGAGGAAGAAAGCAGATTCAAACAAAGTTAAGGCTCTTATTGCTACTGGGAGGAAGAAAGCAGATTCAAACA
>JAHTLZ010000129.1:3473300-3487348 GCA_023846285.1 Phrynocephalus versicolor | reverse complement strand
AGTTAAGGCTCTTATTGCTACTGGGAGGAAGAAAGCAGATTCAAACAGAAACTCTTGTCATTTGCAGATTTAAAAAAACAACAACAATAGCTAGCTATATGTTGCAGCACAAGCAGCTTTTTCTTGAGGTGATCAAATGATTTCATTCCTAGAACAGCAAACACGATGGGGTATTGCCATCACTGCCCCTACAAGCATGTAGGGAATAATTTCTATCCTTAGGGAGTGGTGTTGTTTTTCTGTTGTTGATTAGTTTTTGACCCTGATTGTTACATATTGATCGCTTGCAACATCTCAGTTAGGGGAACCTGGGATGATTCTGAGCCAGTGTTGCATTGAGTAACAGGGTTACTCCCCTTTGTACTCAACCCTTTGTACTAGATGAAAACAGATATAAATGTATGCCTATCATATATTGAGCTAGACAAACAGATTTTAAAGTGCTTAGTAAAATGAAGAATTCAGATTAAATAGGCTAGTTTAATACTGTACTTTGTTATTTTCACTTTTTGTACTAGATGAAGATGGAGATAAGTAACGATAAATACAATGATGGAAGAGAAGCATGTAAATTTGGAGTATTCCAAGCACTTGGGCTGAAATATTGGGAAAATATTTGTATTTGAACTATGCAACACGGCAACACACATGCAATGTATTTGTTTTAACTTGTTATGTTTAGAAAATTCAATAACATATTTTTTAAAAAGGGAAGACCAATAAATTGAAGACAGAGAAGTCCTATATTCAGAGAGTTCCTGAGTTCAAAACATTAGTGTACAGCGAGTACTGGACTGGCTCAGTCTCCCCCTGAAAGAGCTACAGTGCAACTTGTGGGTATTAGAGATGGGCGCGAATCTTAAAAAATGATGTTTGGTTTCATTTCGTTGAGAGGTCCAGTTTGTTTTGGTCCGTTTCCACAAATTTTTGCAAAAAAATTCATTTCGTTAATTCGTTATTCATTTTTACCCGCTTTGTGTGATTTAAAGCATTTCCCCCAATGCCCCAGACCAGACAGAAAACACTAAAAAAAATTGATGAATACTTATTGAATAATACTGCACATGCACAAACAGGACTGGCAGCATACTCATCATTCGTCATCATCCTCATCATCATTTTTGTGCCACACATGGATGGATCCCTTTTCGAGTCCATCTCACTTAGTTTGTTTTGTTTGGAATGGGAGGAAGCAGCAGTTTCTTTTTCTTATGTATTATATTTATTTATTTTTAATTTATTCTTTCTTTCCACCTCCATAGCATCAATTCAGTTCCTGAGTTCAAAACATTAGTGTACAACGAGTACTGTACTGGCTCAGTCTCCCCCTGAAAGAGCAACAGTGCAACTTGTGGGTATGCTAGGATTCAACATTGCCACTAAGGATCAGGTCGACTTGAGGTCCCAAAGAACCTTTATTTATTTATTATTTATTTTTATATTTATATACCGCGCCTTCTTCCCGGACCGGGAACTCAGGGCGGTTAACATACGTAGTTAAAAGGTTAAAAAGTTACAGAATTAAAAGATTAATAGACGGGCAAAGGCAAAGGCAGCAGCAATCCAAACTTGCATTGGGAGAAGGAAAAAAAAAAAAAAGGAAAGCTAGTTGGTGTCAAAAGCTTCCCTGAAGAGCAACGTCTTCAACCCTCGCTTAAATGATGCCAGGGAAGGGGCCTGCCGCAAGTCGCTAGGTAGACTGTTCCAGGCGGTCGGCCCCACCACCGAGAAGGCGCGCCCACGCGTGCTCATCTTGCGGGCCTGCCTCGGGGGGACAGTCCGGAGCGAAAGGGCCGGATCTTTCACTAGCTTGGACTGGTTGACCAGTAGTAGCTTTTCTACCGGGGCTGATACATGCTATAATAAAAATGTTTCTTATATGTTATTTGGCCTTCAAGTCACTCCTAGAAGCACAGCTAAAACTTAACTGTGAGAAGTCCATTAATATGTCCAAACAAATATCATAAACTCCACATCAAATTGCATAACTGGCAGTTCCAGCTGGATATGGCAGCATGACGTGGGTGCAGCTTTGTGTCTGCTACAAATCTGCATAGTTTTCAGTCTGTAAAAAACCTGCTAGCAGCACCAACGCTCATCTGTCCCTGATGAAATTATGGTGCTTGCTTACTTTACACAGCTGCCCCCTCCTCCCGCCCACCTATGCTCAGGGAAGTCCGGGACCAGTATGTCTTGAGCCAGCACACACCTACATAGCAAGACCACATGTGTTTTTCTCAAACGGCAGGTCCTGGCTTTTGCTGCATCACTACATTGTCTGTTCTAGGCAATGACCTTGGCCTGAACATTCACTGTTCAGAATGTGTTATGTTCTGTGATCACAGTCTTTCTGTCTGGCTCCTTCACAAGAGCTGAACGTCAAGTACTGTATACGGATACAGGACAATTGGCTTCCAGAAATATCGTGGAGCATGATCTGAAATTTACTTACCCTTCATCCAGCCCCACCCCGCTCAAAGTAACAGGACTGCAACTAGGCTAGCATTCCTCTCCAGCATCTCTCCACCCTAGTCTTCCCTGTTACCCAGTCTCTTGGTTCATGTGTAACTGCAACAGATAGTAGCAAAGACTGACAATGTTGGAATTTATTTGAGTCACTGACTAGATTTGCAATATGATCTGAATCTATGCTGAAACCAGTAGCAGATTGATTGTGAATCAGTTAATGCTGGTGACTCTCATTTTGAAGGAGTGATGAATCAGTTCCAGATTTTAATCCTTAACATACTTTAAATTAATTCTTTTGAAGGTACTGTTCTCTATCCCAAAGTAGGTTCAATATCTTGGATACCTGTTTTAGACTTCCACTGAAAATGTAAAGCAGATTTACCACCTTGAGAAAATTGGTGCCACCAGCCTCCACCATTTTACACCTGCATCACCAGTGATCATGGATCAGAGGTGAAGTGAGTTATTACTAGGGATGTGTCATTTGTTTTGGACTCCGGGTCACATAATTCTGGGACTTCCAGTCCACTGACCCACATTTCACTCATTGGAACAGGGCCTGCCTTGGAGTCTCCATTGTTGTCTCAGGTCTTGCTTCCCATTATTAACGTTAAAAATGGGAGCTGCCACAGAGCTTCCTTGGTGTTATAGTCCCATGCCTCCTATAAGTGAAGCCAGCCTGTTTGTCCTTGGGCTAACTGTACAATCCCAGGGTGCCCCTGGAAAAAGGGAATGGTAAATCATTTCTTTGTGTACTCTCCCTGGAAAACCCTGAAAAGGGGTGCCATAAAGTCAGAACTGACTTGACAGCATTTGATTATTTGTTATCTCAATGTAGTTTTTGCATGCAATCAACACTGGGCTCGGCTCAGCATCCCTTGCAGTTCTTGTGCCTGGGAAAAATCCCCACCCTAAGTCTAGGTGTACTAAAGAGCAGCCACTGCATGTCTGCCTGCAAGTCAAGTTACTTCTCAGGCTCAACCATATTATGAACCAGTTCACTACCTCCTATCTGGCTGAGATGGCATTACTAGGATGGCCTTGCACAGCAGAGGTACTTCTAGAGGTTTACAGGAGGTCCAAAGTACAGCATGCTGCAAGGGAAGGAGGGTTGGTGGACCAAAGAGAAGTATGCAGGGAGGTCTGGAAAAGGAGGGAAGGAAGGGGTGGAAAGCAGCGGTGGCAGCAGGAACGAGGCAGCTCATTGCCCCGGCATCTTGCTGTTCAAGGCAACTGCCTTGCTTTGCCTCATGGTAGGGCCGGCCACAGCAATACAGTCGAAGCCCTGTCTCGGGAAGCAATTCCATTGGCAGAAATGGACTAAGGAAGAGAGCTTTTTGCAAAGGATGAGATCATGAGCTGACACCTCAAAGATCCTGCCGGCGATCGGATTAAAAGAAAGGAAGAGCAGAGCGATGTGCATGAGCTGGCAGGGCATTCGCACGGAGGGTAGCCATCAGGTGAGAGGAAGGATGAGCAAAGGCGAGACAGCGCTCATGTCAGATGAGCTGATGTGGGGAGAAATCGGCAAATCTCACTTTAGCTGAATCTTTCTCTCCTTTAAAAGAAGGACGGGCGGGCACCATTGGCCCATTGAAGAGATGCAATTTGACTTTGCTGGCATTGCCCTTCTTCCCCAGTTAAACTTTCTGATGATCTTCTCCCCATCTCCAGTGGATGCTTGCCAAGAAATCTCTACAGGTTTTAGCATCCTCGCCTAAATTAAAGGACTTTGCTCAGAACAAGGTGGTTTGATGCTTTGCTCAAACTCCTTGGAGAGCAACCCCACAGAGTGTTTACAGCTCTCTCTCTGTGTGTGTGTGTGTGTGTGTGTGTGTCCGTGTGTCCTAATTCTTCTTCCTACTAACCTTTGCTCAGGCATTTCTGGTACACCCGGTGGGGCATTACTTTGCTTTGTAGATGTGAAGGGGGGTTTTGCGACCCGCTTAGCAAGGAGGAACAGGAGGAAGGAGGATGCATCCAAATGTTCTGATCCGGTGGGCACTTCCAAAATCCTATCCATGGAAAAGCAGCATGTGAGCAGGCTCTCTGCAGTACTAGTAGCCAAACGTCAAGCTTGCTGGGTTTAGCCTGCTTTAGTGTTTACTGGATGTGATCTGCAGAAGAGATGAGAGCTTTCAGCTGAGCTCTAGCTTGGGGACATAGTGGGAGGAGGGGGGAGACGAGACAGACAGGGAGGTGTGTCTCTTTCTCTCTGTGTGTATGTATGTGTGTGTATGTGTGGCTTATTTCCCCTCCCTGAAGAGATTTCTCTGTTCTCTCCATAGAGTCTCTCGGATCGCACCGCACGCTTGGCAAGGACCTCCAGAGCACGAGGGCAGGTCAACGACAGTAAGTATCTTCTCTTGATCTCTCTCTATGCTTGTCTTCCTGTTTGTTTGTTTGTCTGGCTGGCTGAGATGCAGGATCTGTATTTACTGTCTCTGCTTTCTCTGTGTGTATGCATTTGGTAAGCCTTTCCCCCATCCTTCCATCTCCCCTTTGTAAATTATAAATTATAAATTACAAATTATAACGACAGTAATTTCTGTCCAGATCCATTTTATCTTTGCTTGTTGTTTTTCCCGTGACATTAAATCAATGAAATAATTTAAAGGATGCTATTGCGGATTGTTCAATAACACTTTGCATTCAAGAAATGTGCTATAATATGAGCAAACCCTGTCCTCAAAAATTTAACTAACCATGCTGAAAGAATACTCCTTGTACCTGTTCTGCTTAACATAAAAGGGGGGGAATCAGAACCTTTTGTAGAGAAAAATAACTGCAGTAAGGATGTGGGGACACCTTGGTGTTTCTAGAAAGTTAAAGACCTCCCTTTCACAAAATCCTTTTTTTTTACCCTTCCTATTGTACTGAGAACAGTGGTAGGATGAAGCAGATGGAGCAATGAGAGAATTTTCCAGGGCCTTGGCTTGTCCTTCTGCTTATTGTGAAATGATGAAAAAGCAAACCCTCTTCTCAAATCCAGGGGTGGGGGATGAGGGTGGTGATGCGAAACTGGAGATGGTGACTTGTGCCCTAACGGGATACAATCTGGCAGAGAAAGGGAGGAAAGTGCGGATGGGTTGTGGACAGAAGAAGATAAGATGACCAGCGGAAGATTTGGTGCCCTCCGAATGAGGCCAGCAGATATCTAAGCACAGCTTTGGAGTGTTTGCAACTTGCTGATTGCAGGGAGCAGAGCTGCTTTATTGTGTCATCTCCCCACCCACACTGACCCCCGGCCACTCAGCCCGAGTACACTCCTCTTGCACTGCTCCAGAACCAGCATGACAGGAAAGGTCACCTTGCTTTTTAGCCAGGTAGAGAGGCTGGAGCAGAAGCATGCATCTCCGTGGAGCACTGGGGACGAGAGACCTCAGGTCTGCTCACTGAACATGCTAGCTAGTGGAATCCGGTGTGTCATGTGCTCAAACCCCACATGGCCATGATGCTGTATTAATGAGGAAATTCAAAGGGGTTTAAAGAATTACGGGAATTGATTTCAGTTGAAATACTGCACAAGGCAGACGGTTGGGAGGGGGATTAAAAGAAATGCACTTGCCAGTGTGTAATGCAGTCCACGCTTTGCTAGTTAGAAGAGATCAGTCTCTCTCTCTCTCTCCTGCCTCCCCTCCCCCACTGCCTCTCCTTTCAGAAAATTGGATTTTAAGCAGATACCAGGACTGATCACTGGAAGCCTACTCTGGAATTTTGCATGCCTTCAATGCTATCTTCCTTCTTCTGCACTGCCAGGCCTTTTTTTCCTTTTCTGTTCTTTCCTTTTCCCTTTTTGTCTTCCTTAAAGGTCAAGGTCAAGGTGTCCCCCCCCCCCCCGCACATGTGTGCTAGTCGTGTCTGACTCTAGGGGCGGTGCTCATCTCTGTTTTCAGGCCAAAGAGCCAGTGTTGTGCAAGTCCGCGGCCATGTGGCCGGCATGGCTGCAAGGAAACACTGTTTACCTTCCCACTTTTTATGGCAGAATCTATTTATCTACTTGCATTTATATGCTCTCGAACTGCTAGGTTGGCAGGCGCTAGGGTTAACAGCAGGAGCTCACTCCACTGTGTGGCACCCAGGATTCGAACAACCAAGCTGCCAACTTTGCAGCTTGGTTGTTCGAATCCTAGTCTGCTGAGCCACCACGACTATGGTTCCCACTACTTGTTCCCAGTAAAAAAGGAGGAAAGGAAGTTGCCAAAATACATGTGTCATATTCAATATAATAAAAACACTACTTCCACTATCTGTTCTGTTCCGTTTCTTTATTTCCCCACTAGCAATATTAGTAGCATATTTCATGGATTCTGAATGCTCCACATCCATTGAGTTTAATATTCTTCAATACTCCAAGCCTGTAAGGTGGGCTAGAATCTTTACATTTGTACTATAGATACAGGAGTAGAGGCTAACCTACTAGAGCAGGTATGCCTAAAGTCAGGCCCGGGGGCCAAATGTGGCCCTTTTTCAAATTCTGAGTGGCCCACGGCTTCTTCTGCCCATCGACTCAGACAGTCACGCATCCCCGCCAGATGGCCCCTCCCTATTCCGAATGGAGGCGTTAGCTTGCAGTTTTACAGTTTGCCTGCCCTCCCTGCCTCTGTCCATCCCTCCAGCCACTTGCCCAGCCTACCCACCCCCAGTTCTGTTGCTGCAGCGTCCTCCCCGCCTCCTTCAATGTTATAGAGACTTGTCCAAAGTCCAGCCCGGCGGCCAAATGCGGCTGAATGGTCGGCCCCCACACATTTTCACTTCCCCAAATCTGGTCATCCTTGCAAAAAGGTTGGATACCCCTGTACTAGAGGTTTAATGCAGGGTTCAGTTGGCAACTTTCTATTGGCCTTTATGTCACCTTTCATTGCTATTATCAGTTTGGCCAGTTCATTGTGAAAAGCAGAAAGCACATTAGTCCTTCAGTGACCAGATTCTTTAGAGCTTTACACATGAACAGTTAAACTGGCAAAAGAAGTGTGTATTTATCTTGCAGTGGCAACTAAGAAATCCTATTTGCAAAACAAGGAGGTGGGAACAAACAGTGCTAAGAGAAATTGAGATCTTTAACCAGGGAAGGGAGACCTGATTAAAGGTGCTAAATAGCTCTGCTCTTTTCCTCCCTGTGTTGTGCTCCACCATAAACTCCTTCGCGCAAATACACCTCTTGTAAAAAGTTGTGATGCCACCATCCACCTAATATGACTCTTAACCTACTGGTTAAAGGGTCAGTTAAGGTCTGAATGGCAAACTTCCGACCACATCCTCTTTTGGACCGAAATGTATAAGAGAGGCATGTTGCAAATGCATCTATAGACAGGAGGAAGAGGAAGCACGTTAATATTTAACCCTTCCTCATTGCAGTCTCTCCCAGAAATGATGCAGAGACTTTTAAAAGTCCATTTTCACCCAGTGATGCTTGGTGATCTGAAATGAGCTCAGCTTTGGTGTCATATGGGCTTAAGGGAGGTATCCGAAATACCATCCACCTGACGAGTCTCTTCTGTAAATGCCACAACACCGCCAGCATTCCTTCTCCATATCCACGAGTTAAGCTGTTCTGTGTTTGTTTTGTGTTTTAAAATCTCAGCTGGGGGGGGGGGGGGAGTAGGCCTCGAAATACCAGAGGAACCTTGGCAAGGGAGATAGCGACAGGAGATGGTTATGTAGATTAGCCATTCTCAACCTTTTATTTTATTTTATTTGGTCATGGCTATAAATACAATATGAAATAAATATAGGCCGAATCAGGATTGTATAAGTCACATAACGAACCTTATAAGGTGGTGTGTGGAGAATTGTTCCAGTGTGTGCCAGGGCCACCCAGGGGGCCATATGGCCCTTGTTGAGAAACCTTACAAAACACACACAGCCTTGTTTCACTCCTTCGTTATATCCTCCATTTTTAACTCTTTGCATGGAGACAGCGAAAAAGTCCAGTGGTCTTTCAGATAAGGTATTTTAAAAGAATAATCCTAGCTTATGTTTTAATGGAAAATATGAATGCTGATAATCATAATAATATTAACATTTACAGATGTTGAAAATAATAATATTTAACATATATAGATGTTGCAAATGTTTCAAATACAGATTCTTGTCATAATATTGCCAATATACCAGCACTCCTCTCATTTTATTTTGAAAGCTAAGCAGGATGAAGGCAGGTTAAAAGTTGGATGGGGGTCTCCCAGGAAACAACCAGGGACAGAATTCTGCCAGATATCCTGGACAACCATTGCCAACCAGTGTTCACGAAACTCGATGAGACAGACTGTTATAAGACATAAACTGCTGTAGATTTAGATCTTGTAGCAAACCATAGCTTAAACAAGACAGAATTGGCAGGCTGACAATAAAACCAGGACTACAAAATGTGTTGTATAACTGGTTAATAGAGATGGGCACGAATAGAAAAAAATGGAGTTTCGTTTGTTGTTTGTCGTTTAGAGGTCTGTTTCGGTTCGTTTCCGTTGTTCGTGAAATTTTTCAAAAAATCCGTTTTCGTTTTGTTACCGTTTTGTTACCGTTTCGTTACCATTTATTCCAATTTTTAATTATTTTTTAAAGCATTTAAAGCCGCTCACTTCATTGCAGTAATGGAAATGAAACACATGACCAAAATCCCTGCGTTTCTGTTTGTTTCGTTTCATTTTAGGGACAATTTTCGTTTGTCATTTCGTTGTGTAATGAAACGAACAACGAAAACGAAAAATTGTTCGTTCCGTGCCCATCTCTACTGGTTAACAAACTATGGCTTGAGATGGAGATTCCCACTTCACTGCAATGCCAGATAATGACAACTTCACTAAAGCTTATTACACAAGTGGGGTATGTTTGTGTGTGAGGGAAAGAGTTCAGATTTACAGCTATATGAAGCCCTCCTGTTATTTCCTTTACAGACCACTTTCAGGGCCCGCTTTTCCATGGCATCTGCCCAGGAACCTGAGCCTTGACATGAATGGAGAACAGGGGCGCCAGGATAGCTTTTAGTCTCCCCAACTGGCTCAGTCCAGAGCTCAGACATTCTCTTTTGTCAAATGACATGTTGTGTTACTGCAATCTCTCCACTGCTCTTCCACTGACAAGCTGAAAGCTGGATTTTAGCCTCAGTGCCAGGGAAAAGAATAACAAGAACTGCGTTTCCTGCTGGGACGAATTCTACATCCTGAGGAACACACAAGGACAGTCAACTGGTACTTCCAGGAAAGCAAAAGAACTAACTGGGCTAAGGACAAATACCGGTTTGTGTAAAGGATTATTTACAGAACACAAAATTGCTGCTTTTAATTCCCTGAAATCTTGACTCCTGGAAACTACCTTGGTGGCCACCCTTACAAGGCAGTCAGTGGAGGCATTGACTAATAGGGATGCCTGCATGGCAACATTACTGATGCTTAACAGGTAACTGTTAGAAAAGAACATTTTTTCTCAAGTATGATCCCTTGCCTTTGGTTTTTGCATGAGGAAACTGTGAGGCTGCTGACTATAGTGTAGTAACTTTGGCACAGGTCCTATTGATTATAGTGGGAGGTAAGCCGACATATCCACCCATGAGCTTAGCATTCCCTCCTGATGTCCTGATGTGTTAGCTACATGCAGGTAATGTCTGAACATTGATCAGCCCAACCCCATTTCTACCACTGCAGCATTCTGCCATTTTATCCTTCATAAAGTATTGGCACAGTTTTACTTCCATATAATATGATTTGATCTCAATCATGTTGAGCTCCTCATAAAATTTCATTTCTTCTCCTGCAATGATCTGTTCCCTATGCTTTTATTTTCAGTTCTGCTTCTCATTGTGGAACTGTGTTCCACCTATGAGGATGGTCCAGAGCTTCTTTTGTTTTACCACACTCTTCCTGCCATCTGTGTACTGCCATTCCTTCCTTCAGTCCTTTCCTCACAGACGACAGGGGAGTTGAAATTTTTGTCATTCCTTTTCAGTACCCAAACTAAGAGGTCTGAGAATCCCCCCCCCCCCAGCATTGCTGTGAGCATGGATGATAGGTGGACAATTATTTTTTCCCGCTTATATACCTCCCAATACTACAAGTAGTCTCTGGGCAGTTTACAGTTTAATTACAGTACGCAGGCTACGCATCACACACACCCCACCAGCAAGCTGGGTACTCATTTTACCGACCTCAGAAAGATGGAAGGCTGAGTCAACCATGAGCCTGCCACCTAGGATTGAACCCCAGGTCGTGGGCACAGCTTTAGCTGCAGTACAGGCTTTTAACCACTGCGCCACGGGGCTCCTAATTTGTAGAAGGCATGAAGAACATCCCTTGTACAGTGAAACATGAGCTTCTGAGTTCATCTCCGACAGGAGTTCCAGTCTTTTTCTGTAACAACAACATGATATATTTTGACTTCAACGTGCCTTCACCAATCAAGAGGCCTTGTGGAATTTTGCCCTTTATGCTCAAGGGGACATATCAGTGACAAGGTAGTGCAAGGTGGTTCATCTTAAAAGTTGCATACATGCCTATACCATATCATTGTCCAACCATTAATATTTTGGATGAGGAAAGAAGAGGCTCTACTTCAAATACTGACTCAGCTTTGGCTTTGAAATTCTTCAGGGCTTTGGAGCCAATCACCCTTTTCCTGTCTAACCTATCTCACACTGAGTTGTGTCACACTGGGGTCCTTGTACCCAATGGAAAAGAAGTGGAATATAAATGTAAAGTAAGGGAGCAATGAGTTAGCTGTTGCAGTTAGCTTTTTTCCTAATAAGCAGGTAGTCTGTGCTTAGCTGGCAACAGAACATAAATTTACCTGCTTATTTGGTTAGCAAACTAAAATCCCTCACACGCTGAGGAACTTTTTATATATTTCTTCTCCATTTTAAAAATATATTTTATATATTCCTTCTCCATTGTCTTAACATTCTGCTAAAGTTGTATGTTGTTTTGCAATATGCTATGAGTCAGCAAGAACAGGACAGAGTAGACTTGTGATAATGTGTGCGCGGAAAACATAAGGACTCAATAGAGTTTAATTAACAATGCAATTCACTAAGAGTCTGGCTGTCAGGGAAGGTGGTTTTCATTGGTGAATCAAGATTTTAATTGGCACTGCTCTGATCTAAGGGTCTGTTCATTTCTCTTCTGAAGCTGTTTTGATTCTTGTAAGAGACAGTACTAGGGATTTTAGTGAAAGTAATTTCTTGTTTTATTTTATCAACCAGGGACAGTCTTTGTTTAATGATATTACAAGTTGTTTTACAAACTGGATTATCTTTATAGTATCACAAGAAAGAGTATTGACACTGACACACTGGCAGTATGCATATATAATTAAATGTAATAAGGTAATAGGGAGATAGTAAACTATACATTTTTGAATAAGCCTTGAAAACAGTGTGGTATAGCTGCTGATTATTTTTCACTCTCACTTTCAAATTCTTCAATGGGGCATGGGATCAGTTAATCATGAACCTTCATTTGTCTCATCACCTATTAGAAATGCCTTGTGCACTGGAGATCATTGCTAAGCCCCCCCCCCCACTTTCCCGCTTTCTTTTTGCACGAGCGAAATGCTACAGAGCAGGCTGCATGGTGCCAAGGAGACGATCACTGGACTCAGCTAACATTTAGATTTCCCCTAAAATTATATTTTAAAATATTCAGTAAATAGAAACTCTCCGAGAGTGATAATAACAGAAGGGAGAAGTGGGCATGGTGAAATTATCTCCGAGACAGTGCCAAAGCGTTCCTCAAAGGCTTCCCATATGGCATTGAGAAATGTCATGTTATATTTAACTGTGCAGTGATGAGAAGCCTCTTGCAGAGTGTTTCATCTTAGAATGGAGAGGAAAAGAAGAAAAGTCCTTGGAGGCCCAGGAGAGAGCCGAGGAGAGGGTGACCTGAAACTATCACAAACTGTGGACGTTGAGCGTCAGTGTGATAGTGTTTTAGGTGGTCTTAAAAGCATGATGGACGCAGGGGGAGCTTAAGGAATGCATGGGGAAATTATCTACGGGCTACAAAGGCAGCTTGCTTGCCATTGATGGTTTCCTGCCTGCCACTGAGAGGAGGGAGAGAAATGAGATGGAGAATTATACACTGCCAGCTGACGCCTGTCCGTGCTCAATACCTTGGATGTATCAAATTGTGTAATGCAAAAGGGGGAGGCTTGTGGAGAGTAAACAGAGAAAAAACTGTATAGCCTGCTCTTGGGTTTTCTCCTGCCTCGGGTTCGACCATGATGATTCAAATAGAAAGTGGACCGAGCTCTGATTCCCAAATGGTCAGCCCTGCTGTGTGGATGGTGCAGGCCCAGGTGCAATACAGGGACTGACTTATTGTTTGTTTTCAAGGTTTATCAGCTGTCTCCAAGCCAAACCTTTCCAAGGCAACGTACAACAAAACACAGTAAAACAACAGGAGCAACAATTAAAAAGCCATAATAAAAGGGGAGGTAACCATTAAACCCAGAAGGTACAACGTCTAGGACATCTCTAGGCACATTCTGACTCAATTATAGGACACGGGAAACAGGCAAAGCTTCAGGCGCACTTGACAGCAAGCCGTGACTGGTTCTAGCAAACTCCTGGAGGTCCACTCTGGAGGAAGCCAAACAAATGTGTTTTGTAGCCAGATGGGCAAAGGCATGCCTAATGCAGCAGAGGTGAGACTGGGGCAGATATGGAAGTGATTCCTTTTTACAATTGCAATTCCCAGAATAACCCAGCCAGTGGCTTTGCAGCTCAAAAGAGTAACTTTTCCGAACCCTGAGATGGGTTTATGGCAGTGGTGACAACCCTTCAGCACTCCAGATCTTTTGGACCACAACTGCCAGAATTCCAAATCTGTACTGCAAATGACAAAGGACTGTGGGAGTTGTCCAAAACATCTGGAGCGTTGAAGGTTTGCCATCACTGGTCTATGGTTTATATTAAAATGAAGGTAGAAAGGAAGCTAAAACCACCGCCCCCTCTGCTCTGCTTTATGCACCTTTGCTTTCAAAATTTCCCCTCCAGCCTGGTTCATTTTCCAGTCTTGGGACTGGGTAGGAAAGTGGAAGGGGTTCAAGCAGATGAGCATAATTAGAGCTTGGAAAAAGATTTTTAACGTAAAATGAATACCAAGGGATGTGGATGCTACCCATAACAAAGGATGGCTTGTTTTCCAGACTCTGTAAGAAACAGAGTAAAGAAGTAGGCAAAAGAAAGCAAGGAAACAAGTAAGAACAGATATACTATGTAAATTGACAAGCATCTCTTTAATAAACGTGTGTGCAAGCGGTTTGGTTCTTTATAAGAAAACCAGAGCTTCCCTCCACACATAATCAGTGAAATGGTTCATTGTACATTGTATAGATTTTAAACACAACAGAAGCATTTTCAATGACCCCTAGCTTTTTTTTTTCCAAAAGAAAGCTGCAATCTTGTAACCCCCTCCTTATTCAAGTCTCATTGAACTCTGTGGAGCCTTCTGAGTAGAATGGCATAAAGTCATGCTGCAGATGGTGTTTTTATTTCTTTACAAAAGGAAGAATATTTCTTTTTCTTTCTTTCTTTCTTTCTTTCTTTCTTTCTTTCTTTCTTTCTTTCTTTCTTTCTTTCTTTCTTG
>JAHTLZ010000129.1:3354078-3471322 GCA_023846285.1 Phrynocephalus versicolor | reverse complement strand
GCCGCCGCCTGCCCCGCCCCCCGCTGCCCACCCCATCCACCCCCACCCCCTCGCCTAGGGCGCAAAAAAACCTAGCATCGGCCCTGAAGGCAGCATTGGGGTCTTGCAGATGAAGCATATTAGTCCAGCTTGTGTTGTCTTCTTTGATGATGCTGTTGAAAAATGATGATAAATCACCTAGACTGGGCCCTCGTTACAGAGATATAGGGAGGGAGGTGTCCAGTATGACCAGATCCTGACCCACCAAGTAGGCAGAGGTGCTGATGATGACATAGGTCAGCAGAGGTGACCTTGGCCAGGGGAGCAGCTGCTCAGCAGCAGGCAGCTTCCTTCCTGAGTTCTCTTGTCATATTTTTTTTCACGCCTGCTGGCTGTGAAATTTGGACTTCCCTCCAACACTCTTCCCCTCTTGTCAGCCCAGCACTTGTCATTTCCTCCCATCTCCCCCATTTTGTAAGTACTGTACTAACAATCACAGATTGGGGAAGAATCGTGGTGCTCTGCTCTCCCTCCATTTTGAGAGGTGGTTTAATGCTGGAGTGGCCTTTAAAAAGGGGAGGGCAAGCTTCAAGCTGGGAAGGAAGCTACCACTATGCTAAACTAAACAGAAAGTAGTGCAACACGAATCCTGAATTTTAGGGGAGGCAAGACCTGCACATAGCAAGGCAACAAGGGTGTTGCCTGGAAGGTTCAGTTGTTTCTGTTAAGGTCACCGTTTAACAAGGAACATAACGAGGAACAGATGCTCGCTGTGGAAGAGCCCTAAGTTATTTTGGCACCTGAGGCAGAAATTCCATCTTCCTGGCAACTAGATGATTTTTAAAAAAGGATGCCCTTTCAAAATTGGCCATGGGAAATCAATGCAGGTAGTCACTCCAGCCGTGAGTTTTGCAACCATCTCACAATGATGCTGCATTTGAAGTTGCTGTAGCCACTTTGATCAATTTATGGCCAACCTACAGGTGAACCCGGAAGGTGAGTCACGGCAACTGGACTTCTTGTTCTTGAGAGTGACAAAGCTGACAGAGCTGTTTGGATGAGCAGGGAAACGTTTCAAGGAAAAGAAGTCCAGTTGCCATGACTCACCTTCCAGATAAACTCACCTGGATGACTGAGAATCTTCACAGACAACCTACAGGTGAAGCACATCTCCATAGTTAGCTGGGCTGGTCCTTGGATGGCAGGCTGTTGTGGGGGATATATTCAAAATTTATCAGCTTGGAAGGATGTGCCACCACTTGAATTCTGCTGGCATAACCTTAGGGCATGGCTACGTTAGTGACAGGGAACAATGTAAGCTGGTTTGCTTTGGGATGGTGGGGCTTTTCACAAGGAAATCGCTCTGGCAGCTGTGTTCCATGTGTCAACCGCATATTGGTTTTGGTCTCTTGGGCGGCAATGCCCCTCCCCTTTTCACTCTACTTTTCCTGCCTCCTCTTTTGCAGTAGCTGTCAGCTGGCTGGGAAACAGCCTGCTTCTATTTACTTGGAAGTGGGCATTGATGCAGGGTTTTTTTTACACTCAAAGAGGGTGGAATGCAGAGTGCCATGCTTCAGTCACCTGCTTCTCCTTTCTCCTTTTTTAAAAAAACACAGTAATTTTAGGCAAGTGGCATAGTGCTGCATTGTTTCATCACTGAACAATGTTATCACTAAACCCTTTGGCTATCTTGATTTCCCAAATATGTTTCTGTCTTCGGCTGCCACAGCACTTGTGGTGCCACAATGCCCAACTGTACTGCCTACTATGCTATGTAGTCTTCATTGACAGATGTAGAGCAATGCCAACTTTGCAAAACTGGCAAGCAATAAAGGCAAAGCTGCACAAACAGAGTATCATCTTCAGCCCTATACTTCATAGCACTTTAATCATGCAGTGCAATTGTGGGCAAGTTTTTTTTAAAATTAGCAAATAAAATTAAAAATCCATTTTCACTTTCAAATAGAATGGGGGAGTGTCATCTGCAGTCACAGCTAGATCACACCCATATGATCGCTGACATATATGAAGAACACTTCCCAACCCCACACTGGAGTGATTAAGGAGGTTGCACAGCGAGAAAATCATCCTAATTGTTTCCCTAACCCCAACCCTGTCTAAATAGTAGCTCCAACCTTAAACTAATCCAAGATAGATTGGAACCCTATTAGGGGCAGGATGGAATGCCCCATTAAGAATATTATGTCATTTACAGCACTCTCTACTATTCCAGCAAGGCGCTACAGAGTGGGATAAACCCCTGTGTAGATAGCCTCTAAGAGAGCACCAGGTCACCCCTGTGCCTTAGTAAGGGGTCCATGGATTGCCAGTGGGCTCAGGACATCTGTAAGGAAAATCAATTTTTTTCCATGCAGCACTGAAAGCATGACATTTGCCACCCCAAGATGAAGTAGTTCCTTTCAAATGGAGGCACATAGATTCACGCTTCTGTTTGGCAAACTGTATATTTCTGGATGTTGGTTGCTGTGTGACTGTCAGTTAAATGGGGAATCCTAGTCGCTTCTGGGTTTCCTGGATGAAGTCACCTTGTGAATGTCTGACAGGTCTGAATGTGGAACAGTTATTTTTGAGACTACAAGCCCAGCAGCGTTAGGTGGACAATTCTGGAAGTTACAGTCCAAAGGAGTCGTGTTTCGAAGTTCTGGGTGAGGGAACGTTCTTCTGAAGTGTTGCTAACTGCTCTCCCTTCTGCTTCTCTCCCATTTGCTCCCCAACGTGCATGACTGACGGCAGAAACAGAGGGATGAGGACCCGCCTGGGATGCCTAGCTCACAAATCTGACTCTTGTAGCGACTTCACGGCTATCCTTCCAGATAAACCAAACCGGGCCTTGAAGTGAGTAGTCGGAAAAAAGCCCACCCACTTGCTTCTCTGTGTTGTTTCTTTGCTTCATTTGATCGTGAGGGGCTCTCTCACCTTTGATTTCTATCTTTGGGAGGAGTAGCTAAAGAAAATTCTGTTTTTACAAGGTTGTTGACCAAGGATTAAAGTATGCACAATTCTTCACCAATTGCGTTTTTTGACCAAAGGAACCTTAATCCATATAGCTTACAACAGTGTTGGCGAACCTATGGCATGGGAGCTAAAGGTGGCACTGAGAGCCCTTTCTGTGGGCACCCAACATTGCCCCTTCACAGCCACCTGTATTCAGGTTAAATTGCTGTATTGGCACTTTGCAAAAAAATTAGTGGGTTTTGAATTGCAGTTTGGGCACTCTCCAGAACCTAGATCTCTCATGTGTGTCCAACCAGTCATGATGTGCACACCTATAAGCCTGCACAAAACCCACTTCCTCCCATTGTATCAGGTGCTCAGAACAGGATGCTGAAATGATGAAAGCACAACACATGGTTAGCTCACAGAAGTGTGCTAGTGCTAAGGCATCAGAGTTTGCAGTGTTGGAGTCTGGCCACATGGATTCACCATTGGTGGAAAGGCCAGGGAACTGGCCAAGAGGCAGCAGTTGGCAGGGAGGCCTTCTGGCAGCAAAGGGGAGAAACACAGTAAAACTCCTGTGAAGGCCAATCTGGATTGTGAGATAGGATGTTTATTGCTAGCATCCCCTACAGTTAAGGAAAATGCAATAGCAACTGCCCATCCTGCACTGAATCTGATTAGGGCTGTGCAAGTTTGCACAAATAATATTTTCTGTGCTCTTTGCAAATTAAAATCTTTTCAGAGCTCTTGCTTGCCTTATGATGAAAAACTCACCATGCTGTATGCCTATATGTTATCTATATGTTTTCTCCTGGAGAGATATACCAGAGATTTTGTTTTTTGCTTTTAAATCAAGAAATATGGGATGGAAAGATGCCCTAACACTCCTCTTCCAACATCAAGTCCTGAATAGATTAGTCATCCCAGCAATTTTATCATAATTATACAGGATTCTAATTATGAATCTCCTACATCATGTCTGTATCCTGAATAACTAGTTGCCCAAAATGGAGGAGCACAGCAAGCTTTGGAATAGACCAATGGGCAGTAGAATAGGATTACTACAGTTCAGGGTAAACTGGACCAGAAAAACATGTCTTTCTCCCTCTTCTTCTCTCCCTATCTATTCCAGATTCCAAAAGAATTTTTTTTTAAATTTCTGTAAAAAAGACTCCCAACTACTGTAAATGAAGATGATTTGAAACTGGTTGGGAAAACTTTAGCTTTGAGAAATCGGCTTTGTTGTTTACTAGAATGCTAAACTACCTCATCCCAAGCTAGGGGGCGTGTGGACATAGAACTGTAGAAGCGTAGAATCGTCATGAAGTTGGAAAGGGCCAATAAGGCCATCAAGTCCAACTCCCCAACTCCATGCAGCAATATAAATCACAGAACCTGCCAAGTGGTTGTCTCAATTTCTCTTGAACGGCTCCAAAGTTGGAGCACTCACCAACTCTGGAGGTAATTAGTTCCATTGTCATACTGCTCTAACAATTAGGAGCTTTCCCCCCAATATTCAACAGAAATCTGACTTCCTGTAATGTGAGCCCATTGTTGCATCTCCTGCACTCTAATGTCGTCAAGAACAGATCCTTCGTCTCCTCTGTATAACAGCCTTTCAAGTATTTGAAAAGTGCTGTCACATCTCCCCTCTGTCCTCATTTCTCAAGGCCAAACATGCTCTTTCAATCTTTCCTCAGAATCTGGAAACTGAGTCATGGCAACCGGACTTCTTTTCTTGAGAGATTGATCTCTCAAGAAAACAAGTCCAATTGCCACGACTCAACTTCCAGATAAACTCACCTGGATGACTAGAATCTTCACAGACACACTTTCCTCAAAAGGGCTTCGTTTCCAGCCCCTGGTCACCCTTGTCACCCTCTTCTGAAAATGTTCCAATTTGTTAGCATCCTTCTTGTAGTGCGGGGTCCAGAACACCCAACCTTTTCTTTCTCAGTACTGTAATTCAGAATAACAAGTAGGGGTTGGGCAGACAAGAAGCTTAGCTGGGAGCCACAAATCCTTGTGGATCTATTAAGCCTTACTTAGGTCTGCACTTGCCCAGTTAGCTGATTTCAAAGTTATAGTGGTCACAGAATATGAGCTGACAATCAGAGCAGACAATTCCTAGGCTCCTGTCCCTCTTGTGTGCCCCCCCCCCCCGTATTAGTGATCATTGCCTGATTGCCCATTTCTTTATCATAGAAGATTATCAACAGAAGAAGCCACAAGATGGGCCGATTCTTTTGATGTTCTTCTGTCTCACAAATGTAAGTAGACGCTACCAGTTTCTTACAACGTATTTCTTGCCTTCCATTCTTAGCCATTTACCGATGGGTTAACAATGAGGCTTATTTCTTACTTGTTTCAAGGTGTTAAAGAGTCGAAGCAGGATCCACAACTCTTAAGAAGCATACTAATTGGTACTCCTTAGGGATTTTCATTTGCAAGCTTTAAAGGGACTTAATCCTTCAGTCAAATCTGTGATTTCAATGTAAAATCACATAAAGGAGATAAAATGTGTTTGATTTGTTTTCCGTGTCACACTCCAATAATATTCTCCACTGGCAAAATAGTATATATGACTGCCAAACAGCAGTTTTTGGAGATGGTGACCAATTTCCGGGGGTGGGATGTATCACTCTGCAAACACATTTGGGGCTGCATCCTATTCTTGTCACTTCCACTGACACACCACTGAAATTCAGTGGCATTACAGAAACCAAACACAGCTGTAGAAACTCCTGGCTGAAACCCAATAATAAGTCACAACTAACGTAGGTCCATTGAATCACTGGAACATATTAAGAAACCGAGTCATCCAGTCCCTGCTGATTCAGTGAGCTTGCTTTAGTTGTGTATTACTACTGGATTTCAGCCCCAGTGTCTTAGGGATCGACACATATGGGACATGACAACATCTGTTTTTCCTATTCATGTATAAAGTGGAGAGGGTGGACTTCTTGTTGTTTTACACCAAAAAGGGGTGTGATGCTAAATGGAACAGATTTATCACGCACTTCCCATTTTCATCTCCTAATGCTCTGTGTTTCAGGTTCCTCATCCTGGGCAATATTCAGCCTAATTGAAGGTCTGGAAGAAATGTCTTAGGAGGAACGGCTTAGGGAACTGGGAATGTTTAGCCTTCAAAAAGAAGGTTGAGGGGGGATATGATAGCTATGTTTAAATATCTGAAAGGATCAAGGAGGGGACAGGTTTGTTTTCCATGGCTTCAGAGACTAGGACTCGTGGCAATGGTTTCAAACTACAAGAAAAGAGATTCCATTTGAACATTAGGAAGAACTTCATGACAGTTAGAGCTGTTCGGCAGTGGAATATGCTGCCACGGAGGGTGGTGGAGTTTCCTTCTTTGGAGATTTTTAAGCAGAGGCTGGATGGCCATCTGTCGGAAATATTGTGATGGGGTTCCTGCTTGGCAGGGGGTTGGACTGGACGGCCCTTGAGGTGTCTTCCAACTCTATGATTCTATTATAGTAAATATATGCTTCCCTTATGCTATAAAAAGTAAAAAACACCTGTAATTCATATGACAAAAAGGAAAGATGAATACAACCTAACATGTCTGCCCTATGAGACCTGCTTTGGAACTTGTTCTCCCTTCCATCTTGTAGTTTGGATATATTATTCATGCTTAATGTAAACCCACTGAAATTAATATAGAAATGACTCCCATTTATTTTGACGGGTCTGCTTTAAGCACAGCTAAATATTTGGAATGCAACCCACAGTGTTTGGTGAACCTCACTGTAAGACATGATGTTGCCTCAGTGGGAGAACCCACCCACTTCCATCTACCCTGCAAATGCAGAAATGACACAAGCCATCAACATCTCCTCCCACAAAGTACAGCCAAACTGGCCACCTTATTTACCAGGGAGCTGGTGGTGATGAAATGAGTAGAGCAGGAAGTAAATATGAGTGATGGTGGCAGAAAACCTCAAGTGAATCTGGCCAAAGATGGGTCATGTCTACGTCCCACTCAGAAGGTGGTGCTGTGGGACTCCTGTTGGACAACCTGGCTGCTGTCCCCAAGGCTTCTCTTTTGTCTCCTGTGTTATTTAACATCTGCATGAAACCAGTGGGAGAGTTGTCTGGAGTTATGGGGTGTGGTGTCACTGGTATGCAAATGACACCCAACTCTAATTCTCTGTTCAGTCTAAATCTAAGGAAGCTGTTTTGTCTCTAGACCAGTGTCTTGCATCTGTAAAGGACTAGATGAAGCTAAATAAATGTAAACTTAATTCTGACAAGTCAAAGGTGCTCCTAGTCACTCAAAAGATAGATCAAGGAACAGAGATGTGACCTGTTTTGGATGGGATTGCCCTTCTTCTGAAAACACAGGTACACAACTTGAGGATGGTCCCAAATTTGTCACTGAGCCTGGATGCTCAGGGTTTGGCAGTGGCCAGGAGTGCCTGTTCTGATCTGGCCACAGATGGATTTAGCCACAGTGACACATACCTTAACCACTTCCTGGCTGGATCACCATAACACACTTTATGTATGGCTACTTCTGGAAAGTGTTGGGAAACAGCAGTGGGTCCAAACTACTGTGGTCAGATGGGTAACTGGAGCCGGTCACAGGAGTCACACAAGCCCTGTTTTAAAGCAAAGAAAGAAAGAAAGAAAGAAAGAGAAAGAAAGAAAGAAAGAAAGAAAGAAAGAAAGAAAGAAAGAAAGGTTCTAACCTATAAAGCCCTTAATGGCTTGGGTTCAAGCGACCTCAATGACTATACCGTACCTCACTTTTATGATCCTGCTCTGGTGTTAATATAATCAGGAGAGGCCTTTCTTTGGGGCCCACCATCTTTACAGGTGCATTTAGTGGGAACATGGGAGAAGGCCTCTCTGTTGCTCCCACACTTTGGAACTCCCTCCCACAGGAAGCCAGTCTTGTCCCATCTTTGCTGTCCTTCTACATGCAGGCAAAGACCTTCCTCTCCAGGCAAGTGTTCCCTTCATAACTGGCTGCCTTGGTGGGTTTTTCAAATGGATTGTTGTGCCTTGTTGCTTTGAATTTTAGTTTTCATGTTCCTTTGTTTACTGTTTTTAGTGTATTTGTTTGATCCTCTTCAATATCTGTACACGTAATGTTTCTAACTTTAAATATTGTCTTTTGATCCTGTGAGCTGCCTTCAGTTCTCTTTGAGGAGAAGAGCAGGGTAAAACTATTTTAAATAAAATAAAATATAATAACATTGTGTTCAGTTGGTAGTGGGAGTTTGCAACAGCAACCTATGCTGGACAGAATGCTTTTTTTCATGATCAGTCCTATGTCTATGGTAAAGGTAAAGGTTCCCCCTGCACATGAGTGCTAGTCATGTCTGACTCTAAGGGCGGTGCTCATCTCTGCATTCAAGCCGAAGAGCCCGTGTTGTGCAAGTCCATGGCCACGTGGCCGGCATGACTGCAAGGAAACACTGTTTCACATTCCCGCTTTTTATGGCAGTACCTATTAATCTACTTGCATTTACATGCTTTCAAAATGCTAGGTTGGCAGGAGCTGGGGTGAACAGCGGGAGCTCATTCCGCTGCGTGGCACCTGGGATTCGAACCGCTGAGCTGCTGACTTTGCAGCCAACAGTTTTCGGAGCCTTAGTCCGATGAGCCACTACAGCCCCTATAGCTATGGCAACTTATTACTAAAAAGACTAGGTGTTCCTCCCCCACACACTTGTGTCAGTATTTCAGTCACAATTTGTAGATTCCAGCCTTACTGATGAATTTTGCAATCCTTCCAAACTGCTTAACCACCCCATTTAAGTGGATGACAATTGGGCATTCGAGTCTTCAAAGTAGGCTGTGATTTTCTACCTAGACCACTGTTGTTCCACAGGAAAAAGCTACTTATTGCAGTTGTTACACAACATAGTTTATGTTAGGAATTAAAAGCCCACCAGCAGCCTTCACCTTAATTTTCTATAAGCCCCCCAAAGCATGCAATCAGCTTGTTTTTTCTAGTACTTATAACCAATCCCAGTGCTGGCCATGAAAATACTGTATTATTGTTTCATTGAAATGTCACACTGGGGATACTCATAACTCCATTGATACTGGGTATAACCTGTACCAGTGATTTTCAGAATCTGTGATATATTTTGGAGAACTGTAGGTACTGGTGTGATAATGTTCCCATCCCCCCCCCACCACAAGTTTTCTTGTAATAAAACTCTTCATCAAATCATATTGACATTGGTAATGGGGGTTTCAATCGGCCTTTTTTAAAAAAAAATCCTGTCTTGCCATAGAAATAAATGTCAAACCAGAGGGATCTGAGCCTCTTGTGCTAGAGAGCTCCACATTTATAAGAAACGGGACTAGAGACAGAACTCTCATCGGAGTCTGCCACAACGTGGGCATCGGGGAGGGTTGTCTCTGTCAGGCTGTAGGTAGGCCTTAGGCCAGCTGCTTAGGGGGAAACAGGGCTAAAGTCTTAAGAGATTTAAAGAGCATCACTAACACTTTGATTGTGCCTGGGAACAGGCTGTCAGTCTTGGGAAGGCAAGGGACACACAATCCCCTCAAAGGCAAGCGTCCACCAGCCTTCCCAGACCCACTGCAGTTCGCTAGGTTTCTTCAGAGAGAGACCCATGTAAAAAGTCATGCACCAATCAGCTCCATATGGCCTTTTCGGAATGGACACCAATGACTGAACACACACGCCCTGCAGTTATTATCTAGGCTTAAGTGAAGCCCTCTACCACTCTCCAGAACCTACCTACCAGCTTCTTCAAGGGGAGAACTAACGTATCCCCAAGAGGATGGATTCCAGTTCCAGAGCCTCTTGACAGTGAGCTCTAACTTCATGTTTGAATTAAATCTCAGTTTAAACATATTAAGCCTCATCCAGCCTATTAGCAATTCCAGACACCTACTGAGAATACTGAGAATCACATGAATATCCCCCCTCCCCCCGATATCTGGAGTGTGGCAAGTGCACAGCCCAAAATAGAAACATAAATGGAAATGGAAATTACTTTTAAAATAAATGGAAATGGAAATTACTTTTAAAATAAAAATGGTGAAACACCGAGTTATTGTTTCAGGAGAGGAAGAATTCTTGTTCAGTTTAAAAGATGGCTCATTGCCAGACAGTGAAAGACAATTGCCCCAAAGGCATGAAAAGCCCACCCCCCCCACTAGAACAGTATTTTGTATAAGAGAAGCTTCTTGCAGCTTTTATAGGACTATTGCCCGTACACTGGGTGGGTCCAATGGGAGGGAAGCCATTAACTTCCAAAGGTTACCAATAAATAAATCAACATGACAGTCCATAAAATATTCACAAAATTTCGTGAAACAAGTAGTTGTACATCGCCAGTAATTATATCTAATTACAATAAGCAAAATAGCTTGCAGCTCAATATGCAAAAACGTCACCACAGATCTCCCTCCACCTTCCCGACCTTGAAAAAAATGGGTGTAATTTACTAGGCAGCAATATTTGGAAACTATTTAGACTCAAACAGTACTTTATTTCATAATGAGACCACGTCATCATGATGTGGTCTCATCAGCAAGCCTGATTCAAATGATATTTTAAAATGTACCCTTCTTTAAAGTGGTAAAAAAAGTCATAAGGGAAAGCAGGGGTGAAACCTAATTATGGAAAGAGTGTATATAGGACAGATACAGAAGTCGTCTGTACAAGGTCTTGACATATGGCCTTTTATATAATGTAATCTTTTAGCCAGGGAGAGGAAAACTGAAGCTCTCCAGATGCTTCTTGGCTTACTATCCCCATTTGGCATGGGAATTTCAGGTGTCTTGGATGTCAGGCTCAAGAATTCACCAGGACTCTGGTAGTAATTTTTGTCCTATGGAATGGTGGGGCTAAGTTACATGGAAACTGCAAGGAATTCAGGGTCTGGTGGTTTTTTTTGGGGGGGGGGGAGTTAGAAGCATCCTGTACAGAGCTTACTTAGCAGACTACCAGACCCCCTAATTCCTTGTAGCTCCCATGGAGGTTAGCTCCATCTACCTCTGTCTTCTCCATAGAACAAAAGTGGCTTTTGTACAGAGCCATCTGGAAGAATTTGAAAGGACCAGGGAATAAACTGATTTCTGGACAAGGCTCCCTAGAGTTCTAACTGGGATGACTCCTGAAAGCTGAAGCCTCAAGAAATGTCTAACCTATATTATTTATTTATTTATTTATTTATTTATTTATTTATTTATTTATTTAAGAGTATTTTTACCCTGCCTTTCTCCTTGGAAAAAGGATCTAAGGTGGCTTACAGAATGAGGTACTGTATAATATATAGTTTAGTAGAGGCATGTCCAAACTTCGGCCCTCCGGACAGCAACTCTCACAGTCCTTTGTCATTGGCAATCTAAGCTTAGAATTCTGAGAAATGTGGTCCAAAACATCAGGAGGGCCAAAGTTTGGACATGCCTGGTCTAGTACAATTAAGACATGTTCAAGTATTGAGAACATGGGATTGAGGGACATCTTACAACATTAATAGACAACATTACATTAAAGCTACAAGAGAATGCAAGCAGCTAAAGGGGAGTAAAGTTCCATATAAAGTTATGAGTGATGGAAACTAACATTGAAAACATTATGTCAATGTAAACCCATTAGGTTAGAAGTAGTTATAAACACAAAGTCTATGTGATCCTGCAGATTCATATAAAAGACACATAATAGGTAGACCATCATTCAGGGAAAGCTTGCCTGAAGAGAAAGGTCTTTGCCTGTTTCCGGAAAGACAACAGAGATGAAGCAGTCCTGGCCTCTAGTGGGAGGGAGTTAACCATTGCAGCCAAAAATGAGAGATTAAAGAAGTTGCTGTTCAAGACATCCTGGAGAACCACCTTCACTTGCTCTTGCCTTATTTTGTCCCAGTTGCAGAGAAAGGTGTCTGTGAATACAGTGTCAGGGCAGTGCACCACCCTTAATGCAACCAGTGCCAACTGATTTTAGAAACTAAGCAGGTTGCGTCGGGTGCAATAACTAGGTGCAATACTTGCATATGCTACTGCCAGGGATCTCTGGCCAAGGCTAGGAGAAAATGCTGGTAGGACTGACAAGGGTGTGATTCAGCCAAAGGCAGCTTCCTGTATTTGCTATCTCCACACAAAATGCTTGCATTTATTTGCTAATTGGATTTGTAAAACTCATGTAAACTGGATTTGGCCAACCCTCCTTTCTTGCTGCTTTAAATCAAGGGCAGGCAAAGTGTTTTGGACTGCAACTCCTATCATTCATCATCATTGCCTGTGCTGGCTAGGATTGCTGGGAACTGTTGCCCAACAACATCAGGAGGACTATTTATTGATTCTTGCTTTACATCTTCTGGTGTAGGAAACGGCTGCGCATTGTCTGCAATTGCAAACCAACATGTATGCAAGCCATGTTGAGCTGATGCCTTGTAATACCTGGAATCCACAAAAGATGGCACTTGTGAAGGCAAAGACCAATGTAACACATTTTGAGAGCTGTGAGACTCCTCTGCAAGGGTCTTTACCATGTTTAGTGTAAACATGCAGGTCCCATTCCAAGGTTTAGGGATATGGTTCAGAACAAAAGGGAAAGGGAGCTGGTGGTGGCCAGCGAGTGCAGTTTTACCAAACTCCACACCACTAATTCCTTAAATGGTTTTGCAACTGGGTTTTACGTGGGAAATGAGCCATAGTTTAAATGTTTATGCATATTTTAAAAAGACAGAACAGCCTTTCTGGAGCAGAAGGGAGGCACAGAACTGAGCACTGAACTGTTAGACAGTACATCAATTATACAAATTACAGACTAGGGTTCGCCCTGGGCATAAATAACTAACTTGACTACTTTTCAAATGCAGTGTCTCCAGCACTAGGTATCTTGATGGGCTGTCAAGTGCGGGTTTAGTTCCACACTGCCATCCTTTAGCACTGCTGAGTCACTGCTTTCCCATAAGTAGACAGAAATATAATGAAACTATAATTCTTCTACTCAGGGACTTAATATAAGTGTTTTGTGCCTTGCCTTCTCCCAGGCCAACCTCTGATAATGTTTACTCGTGAGTAGGTCTCTTTCAGGGAAGAGTGAAGAGGTATGATCCTGTTAGACTGTGCTTAATTTGTAGACGCTGTTAGCTTTGGTATGTTTCATGTTTCATGTTGCTCTGAATTGTATCATTTTTCAATCAATGTTGTGTGTTGATTGTTTTTGTAAGACATTAGATAATATGGGGTGCAATGTTGTAAATAAAACAAAGAGATAAACAAATGGTATTTTAAAATTTCCTTCTGATAACTATATTAATCTCTCTTAGAGGTGCAGCTTTTCATAGTCTAAAATGGTATTTTTTTTCACTTGAGGTGATGGTGGTGGTGGTTAGTTGCTGATTTCTTCTTTTTTAAAAATAGTCAACTAAGTGCTGTTTTCCTACAGTATAAACAGTATAAACAGTATAAAAAAAGGGAAAGGAAAAAGGAAGATAATTATAGTTTCCTTTCCCCCATAGGATGAGATACTGACACAGGGGGTTGAATACGCTATACATTACTTAATCCTTTATCCACACACAGTACTTATACATAATACGTGATTGAAGGTTTTAAAAACCCACCAGGAGGTCTTTAAGGACTTTTGCCTGTTCAGACTAGAAAGGCTGATGGTTTTATATATACTCTGTGTGTGTGTGTGCGCGCGCGCATGTGCGTGTGTGTGTGTATGTGCATAATATCACAAATACCAGAAAGCGGATGGTGGAGTTGGGGTGGGGAATAAGAGGGCTATGCCTAAAACAATGGGATGCAAAGAGCTGGCAGTGACAACCCATAGGGTGCTTTATATAATATTAAGTGAATAATAGTAGATAATTAAATAATTGGAAGAACTGAAAAGATTTAGAGCATGCAGAAAAGTGTACGTCCTTGGATTAGAACTCCCAGCATTTTCCAGGCTACTCTGGCCAGAGATCCCGCTAGCCTGTAGTCATAAAAATTAACTGCACCGTACACTGTTTGTAGGTGTGCATTGAAAAATGTCCTCCTTGCTTGGCGCAGCTAAACAGAATGACTTCTAACTGTCCTGGGTTTGAAATAATGATAGATCTTTGCTGGAGGTGATTGATTTGTAAAGACTGTGTCACCACCCAGAGACCACTGGTAGTGGGCCGGCTAAAAAAAAAAATCTTGTAAATAAATAAATAAATAAATGCTAGTCATCCCTTGATGTTCCTACTTGAGCGCTTACTTTTCCTTCTTGTAATTTGTGATCTTATGATTGTCACTCTGACACCAAAGTCAGGTTTCTTGAATGCTCAGATCTCTGAGTTGGGGAGAACTGTGGGAAAGAGAGACAGATATAATCTTTCTACTCATCATCATCTTAGAGCAGTGATGGCGAACCTATGGCACGGGTGCCAAAGGTGGCACTCGGAGCCCTTTCTATGGGCACCCGATATCACCCCTTCATAGCCACCTGTATACAGGTTCAATTACTATATTGGCACTTTGCAAAAAAAAATTAGTGGGTTTTGAATTGCAGTTTGGGCACTTGGTCTCTAAAAGTGTCACTGTCTTATAGGCACAGAGCTGGAAGGGACCCTCTGTCTAGACCCTGTCAAAGAGGCACAGTGGGGAATCAAGCTCCCAGCCTCTGGCGCCACTGGCAGGTATCTAAACCACTGAACCATCCATCAGTTCATAGAGAGAAAGAAAGAGATGTCCATGAAATGAGTGCTTGCTTTCTTAGTAGATTTTATGCCCAGGAGGGATAGCCTGGCCAGTCAGATGAAGATTCCTGTTGACAGTGTGCCGGAAGAGAGACAAAACAACAGCATCCATCAGACTGCATCCATCACAGGGATGGGCATGCGGCTCATCATTTGTCCAATATCTATCAGGACTGTCTGTCCTAAAGTCCTCTGCTGGGCTGCAACTGCCAGAGATGGAAAAAGAAACTAAATATTATGAAGATTTTGAGTGTGCTGCTGAAAGGAGCAGCTCTGTACTCCTTCTTTGCTTTTTCCCCATAGCAAAACTCACACCAGGTACTACATCTCGCCCTGCACCCAGATTCTATATCTCACAGTTGCCTTCAAAGACAGAAAAGATTCTTGACTAGAGTTTGTTATGAATTGTTTCATGCCAGGTTGTCCTAAATTGTTGGCACAGCACCCCCAGGTGCCACACATTCCCTTCCCTCACCAGCCTGGCTGGATTCTCTATTCACCAGCAGGCGGGCACTGCTGTTCTCCTTGTTGGGGTGTTTGTCCAGTCCCTGAAGGAGTACCTGCTTCCCTTCCTCCACCTCCCCCAGCAGCCGGCCACTCAGATCAAGGGGCATGTCAGAGATTCCTGCAGCTGCTGCAGGAGGCAAAGAAGGGAAGTCCACGCTCCTGCTGGGACTGGAAGATCCTGGGATGAAGAGGGAGTGAGCAACGCGTGTTGGCTCATGCGTGCAGGAAGCAGCCCAGGGTGGGTGGGCGTAATGGAGCGTTCGGCACCTGAGATAAGTCACAGCAGCAATAGACAGTGTTAATAACTCACTCTGATACATGTGTAAGAGAAAAAGAATAAAAACATTTCATTTAATTATAGTTGAAGAGATCAAACAACAAACTGACAAAACATGACTCCTTTCAGCGAAAGACCTCAACGGACTTAAGAGAGGGAACGAGAGGTGGGGTTCTTTTTGAATTCAGAGAAGGAACTTTCGGTTAGCCCTGGATAAATTGACAACTAGCCAAATCTATCAAATTCAAAGGCAGCATGCAAGGTTGCAAAAACCAGCAAAAACATTTTTTCCTCTTAGCCCTGTTCAAATGTTACGAGAGCAATCTCCAAATAGAAATTCTTCAATGTATTGTTGAGTCTGGGCTAATCCCAAACTTTCCTTGTATCAGAATATAAGACTTGTTTAATTCTTTTTAAATATTTATATACTTACTATTTTACGCATTCCAATATTGTCTTTTTAATTGTGTTAGTCACCTTGGGCCCCTTTAAGGCAAAAAAGCAAGGCAAAAATATTTTAAATAAATAAAATAAATGTTAAAATCTCCCCAACAAGAGAGGCTGGCTTTGTCTGGTCCCTCTTGTCTTTCCTCCAGCAGACAACACCATTTTTAATCAGACAGGAAATTGGTAATACAACTGGGCTGCTAGGGCAGGGGCTTTTAAGTGACGGGGTGCTGTTCTTTTTTCTGTTGAAGCATTCTTACTATGTTTCCAATCCAGTTCACCTTTTAATTGTATTTGTTCTGTGGGGGACCCACCTTCCTAGTGTATTTCACCAGTGCTGACACAGGGCTGAAAGCAGTGTCCGTGTGTGTGTATGTGTTTCCATCATGGGGAGTCACGCTGCTTCTCACCCTTTCCCAACATTTATTGTCCCTCTGGGAGATACGAAACGTGCAGGTCAGGCTAGGACACAGCACGCAAACTCGACATTTTGGGAAGAGGAGAAGGGGGTTACCAGGACATGGAGTGGGAAAATAGGGTAATAAAACTGGAAATCCTCAGCGCCAGTCCTTTTCCTGCAACTTGTTTTCTTCACAAAGCTACTGAGTGGATGGAGAGCAGGAGGCCAGCCAAAGGTCTGCCTAGGATCAGCTCCCTCCAGCTGCTGATCCCATCCCTTGACTTCTGGAATGCCATTTGTTCTTGGGGAAGCCCTGGACGGGCACAGACATTGAAGGCAGCTCATAATTAGAGCTAAACACATGTTAATATTGCAAAGGAGTGACCACGAGGTCCCATGCTTAAAGCCAAAAATTCCCCTCTTCTAGTAAGGGATATCTCTCTGACATCTGCGTCTGGCCTCTGTGGAGCAAGAAAGGGATGATCAGTAAGCCCATGATGAGATACTGTTTACATTTTTTTAAATTCCCAAGGGTACAGGCAACCCCCTACCATGAAACCTGGATCAAATTAGTGAAGCAACAATGCAGTTACACAATGAAAATAACATTGGCAGCAGCAGAAGCAGCAGCAAGTGAGCGTGAGAGGCAGCCAGGACAGGGTGAGTGGAAGCCACTAACATGTAGCATTTGATGCTTCCTGCAGCCCAAAGCCCTTGATCCTGCCATCCATGACTTAACAAACCCCACACAATGGAGCCCACATGCCAGTGTGTGGGAAGATGCAGGGCAAACCTTCAGATGCAATGGTTTTAAAAGCCTGCATAGCTCCTCACTCTATATAAAACACAGCTTACAAACAGGTTAAAAGTTTCCCCAAGAGGACGTAAGCCAAAAACCACTTGACAACAGCAAGAATTTAAACTGATTTCAAGAACCCCAGTTTATCACTCAATTTATTTTAGTAGCGTAATCACACTCTTATGGTGTGGCTACAGTATTGAAATAAATCGGGAGTCAGTTTAAAGTCACATGGTAGTCACATGATTTTCAGGTCAGTGTGAGCATCCTCTTGGGGCATGTTTTAATCTGGATGTAAGAGGTATTATGTAAAGGGGGTTAAACTGGCTTTTAAGATCATTTTTAAATTGGCACTGCCGGGCTCCAACTTCCTGTGTTTCGCTGTCCTCAGGCTATGCATTCTTAGAGTTATATGCTTACACCAAAAATAAAATAAAATAAAATAAAACGATCCCCCATGCTGTTATAGCTATAAGGAAACACTTTTGTTGCTGGCACTTCATCCTGCAACTGCTTTTCGGCATTTTGTCCCATGCCTACCCACCATCATGCTGGCTGCTTCTCACATCGCCAACTCACCTCCCTTGAGATGATGTACGCAGGACATACAAAAGCCATGTTTTCATTGCTGTGCTGAGATTTTATAACATTTGTTTTATTATTCTATTGTTATGTTCCAACTGGTATAGGGCTAGATCAGTGTTACAGAAATAAAAGTACAAATTAGACTGCAATTTCACTCTGCACCCCATACTCTGAAACAGGTGAACACACAGGGGGAAACAATTCAAAATAAATTACATTCATAACTGAGATAAAACAAGCAAGCCCCTAGTGGATGATTTTAAAAAACATGCTTTTGGAACGCAAGAACCCATACTTCCTTGTCAAAAAAAAAGAGAATGCAGCAGAGAGGTGATGGCAAAATAAGCACCCCTAGGGCTCATTTTGCAAGATATTGCTCGTTAAACAAAGGAATGTTTTTTATAAAAATGTGCTCTTCTAGTGAAATACTCATAGACTAGAGCACTCGTAAACTGAGGTATTATTGTATATTTAAATCCATTTCTAGCATGCTAGACCTGAAGCAAACCCAGGAGTATTTCAGTGTGTAACTACTCCTATAAATAAGACAATACCTTTATCTGCTTGGTTCCTGCTTCTGTTTTCTGTCTTTTCCATTATTTTTGTTGCTACTTTTTAGGGTTTGGAAATGTACATGTACATACATAGTCTTTGCTTGAGTGATTCGTTTGACTGTTCTAAAATTCAGAGTGTGGTATTGACTTTGGTATTGGTTGCATCTATTCATATTTCCTGTAGGAAATGCAGTTCAGTTCAGTTTATTGCATTGGCTAAAAGCCATCACAATTGATAAAGTTACAAATGTGATCAAATAAAATCATAATCATAAAATAAGGGTCTGATTTCATGCACAAGAAAAACAAAATAGGCAGTACTGGAGTTAAGTCGCAATAAACACTTAAGATTAGAAATGGTCTGAAATAATAAAAATTGTTACTAAGTGTTTGGAAAGAAATCAGAAATCTTACCACATAGAAGAGTAAGAGGAAAGACCAAAGATAAAATTAGTCTCATCCAACATCATTTGGAATCTGGATCAGTAAGGATAAAGAATTAACAATAATCCTGTTTCCCTGTTTTGTTTTTGTTTTTTAAAAGCGATATCTTGTAATTGTTTTATGTATTTAACTTTGTAGTGGAGGTAGAGTCGAGGTAGCAAGAGCTTCTCAATCAGAAGTAATTTAGAACTCATTTACTGTAACAAGAACTAAGAGGCAATGCAATTCCAAAGGAATTTCTCAAGAATTTTAAAACAAATGCTATTAAAAGCAGATTCCTAAAATGCATTAGTAGAGGGAGTTCACTACCATCAGAAGTTTTCAATTTAGCACTAAGTTAATAAAAACAACAATAATATTTTTAAAAACCCATTTAAAAATCTTTCTGGACCTTAGATTGAAAAGGGAGTGGTGATGACTCCTTATAGAGACCTTTCTGGATGACAGCTCCTACAGCTCTGCCCTTTTCAGCATAAGCAACACTAAAGGATTATGAGAGTAGTAGTCCCCAAACAGCTGGCTGGATAGCTCTGGCTGCGGTGGTTGGGAGATGAATTCCCCTCTGGGTGCCCTCAGAAGAAGGTGGGGTGTATAATCTAGAATATATTAAAACACACACACCATTTTGGAACATTACTGCAAAGAAAGGCATCTCTTATCTTGCTGTCAGTGAATTAAGGGTCGGAAGAGGGAACTAAGCTGCATAGAAAAATGGAATTCATTTTCCGTTTTAAACCTAGAGTTTTTCTTTTCTCCTAGATGGAGTGGCTGCCTTCCGTGCCTTCCTGAAGACAGAATTCAGTGAGGAAAACCTGGAATTCTGGTTGGCCTGTGAAGAGTTCAAAAAGACACGATCCACGGCTAAGCTCGCCTCCAAGGCCCAAAGGATTTTCGAAGAATTTATTGACGTGCAGGCACCGCGAGAGGTATGTTGGCACGAGGCATGCTTTATTTTGGTGCCAAGGGTTTTCATGCTACAGTCCTGGCGACGAGGATTCCGGCGAAGTCTGCCTACCTCTCATTTGCCAGGGTTTCTAAAATGGTGGACCCTCATTCTCATGGGCTCTTCTGCATACCCAAGCGGTCCTTAGGCCACCCTTACCTGCGAGTACGCTGCACATGCTGTTAAAGATGTTTACCGTAATTACCGTATTATTCTTGTCCTGAACTTTCATCCAAGGAAATCCAAGGGGATGCCTATATCCCACTCCCATGCTCAACACACACTAAACTTGTGGGATAGTTTGGGCTGTGGTTGGCTTGCAGTCTCCCAAGCAGCTTCACATTTCCAGCAAGATCTTCCCCTCTCTGACATTTTATCCATTACATGACAGTACAGAGTGGAAATAGCTGGAAATGGTTGCATAGATGCAGGTCGTCCTGACCAGTGTGAGGGAGATGCGCACCACAAAAGGAGACATACACCCCAGACCATGTCTGTAGGTCTAGGAAGTATGGTCAGCTTAGAGCTTCTCCCAGAGTCCAAAGCTATTTCTCCTCCCCTTGAAACCCCCAGTCTTTCCCACAGAAGTACCCGCCTACTAGAACATTTCCCGACTTCCAGCATGCTGTTCTTTCTAGCTGTAATGTGGGCTGGCGTGATTATGGGACCAGATCTGTATTCAGTTTCAGACAGAAGTGCTCACCCCAGCTGTCCTTCAGAAAGTCAGCCAAGCCATTGTGAGGGTGGAGTCAGGGAGCTCTGTATATTTGATCAAAGGGTGAAGAAACACAGAGGTACATTGCCTTTGGGCTCTGTGTCCAAACAGTACTATGAAGCACCAGGACGGAGTTGCAGCGTTAACGTGCTTGCCCCCAGCCGTTTCACGGGCTATTGACAAACACCGCTTCTGATTTTCCTATACCTCCACCACCAACTAGCTTAGCAAGCAAATTAAAGCCTTCCAACTGTTTTTAAGTTAAATAAAAATAAGATAAATTTATTGATTACAAAGTTGAATCAGAATCATCAACGGTAACATGTTGAAAGCTAAACAAAAGAAGAATATTATTCTAACCTACTTAAGTTTGATTACTAATAAAGTCGTATAAATACACAACCAGTTCCTACGTTTACTAACTCTAAACACTTAGCTTTCTTCACAGACACTCTAACATTCCTAAATCTTCTTTAGCCCTGTCTTTCTCTTAAAAAGGTAAAGTTTCCCCACACACACCTGTGCTAGAGCCAGTGTTGTACAAGTCCGTGGCCATGAGGCTGACATGACTGCATGGAAACACTGTTTTACCTTCCTGCTTTTTAGGGCAGTACTTATTTATCTAGTTGCATTTAAAAGCTTTTGAACTGCTAGGTTGGCAGGAACTGGGGTTAACAGCAGGCGCTCACTCCGCTGCATGGCACCCAGGATTCGAACCACTGAACTGCTGACTTTGTAGCAGTTTTTCACTTTGTACAGTTTTCAGTGCTGTAGCCTACTGAGCCTGTACCAGACCCTATCTGAATTGCTCAGACTCTGTCTTTTAGTCCTATCTCCAAGTGTAGGTCTTTTTGTCAGCCCTTTTCTGATTCTCTCTGATGGTGCCTACCCTATCTGTCCCTATCTGGACTTTTCTTCAGAAAGTGTTGGACTCTATCTGACTAAAACAATGCTGAGCAGTGCCTTAAATATTCTCAGGCCACTCCCCAGACTCTCTCATTGGTCTAGAGACCCACCAATCGGCACAGACACCTCTCATGCATGATTCATCATAACAGATAAATGCCACAGGAGTAACACTTGATGACTGCAGAGCAAGAAATCCCCAACATTTAGCTCTGTAACTCGGTGGACTGGTGTGGACTGCAGTTGTGTGCACTTAACTGGGAGCCTGCCTTGCTGGGCACATAGGGACTTAATCCCAAGAAAGCATGCATAGGATGGGGGAGCGGGTCCCTCGTGACTCGTTAGGAGATTCAGAGCACTCATAAAGGCATTTCCTGCTCTAGGTAGAGATGATAGACCCAATTCCCAATTGTTCATTCTTTTACTGATCCAAAGGTAAGAACATCGCAAGCTGGAAAGCCAAGCTTTCAAAAGATTGGGGGGGGGGGCTGAGTGCTGGCTATACTGGCTGGAGAATCCTGGGAGCTGTAGTCAAAAAAGTAATTTATCGAAACTCTGCAAGAAAGCCCAAAGGGTTTTTTTAAGCAATTGAGCCTACCTTCTGACCCATGCACCTTGGTCCTGCTTCCATCTGCCAAGTTCTGTCAAGCTAACACATGCAACCACCCAACCTCAGGTAACATTGGGTCAAACACTACCTGGCAAACCATCTCACCTTCATGGTTTTGGGACCACATTACTTGCCAAAGTGTCCTTCGCCACTCTCATATGCCAGACCCACCAGATCTTCTCAAGCCAGGCTTCTCTGTGTAGCTACCCATTTAAAAGGCAGTTAAAGACACTTATTTGAGGGAGGCATTCATGTCAGCCATGGCTAAATGACTGGCCTCCAGTCCAGCTCCCCTCTGAAAATGGGCTGTTACGTTTTTAGACTATATTTTTGGTATTTATGTTGTATTTAATGGGGGGTTTTTTTGTTCTGTATAGTTTGTTTTAACTGTTTGTAACCCACCCAGAAGAGTGTTTCAGCACCAAATTAAATTAAAATAAATTAAAATAAATTAAAGTAATAAACAAATACAGTAATAAAGACATATATTCTACATTCACTTTTCTGTAGAAAAATTGCCAAAGTGATTGCAAAAAGGTGACGAAAACAGAGTCTTGTGTTGAAAAAACGTTGTAGAAAGAAAAAATGTTCCCCCATAACCCCCTGTCATGTTTTCTTCCCCTCAGGTTAACATAGACTTCCAGACCCGGGAGGTGACCAGAAGGAACATCCACGAGCCCTCGCCATCATGCTTTGACCAGGCCCAGGGGAAAATCTACAGCCTTATGGAAAAAGACTCATATCCCAGGTTCCTGAGATCCAAAATTTACACAGACCTGCTGTCTCAAACCCAGAGGAGGCTCAGCTAGGGCAGGGATGGTTGGGGGAGGAGCTGCCCCTCCTTTGACCCTATGAGCTCCCTGCACCAGCCAGATCCATTTCCATAGGTGAAAATTAAGTTCATTTGGTGTTATCACAGCATTAGAATGAGAGGCAGAATGAAATGGAAGAGGCGTGGAGAGACTGGGCTGTGTATGTGGGTAGACTATGTCACATCACAAGTCCAGTGTACACAGAGGTCTCTGCTTTTATCTGAAGCACAGGTACACAAAGAGCAGTACATCTGGTTCCAGTGAATCCTCTTTTCAGGAGCATAACACCTGCCCTACATTTTACGGTGAATTTTACCAATCATAAAGCCAGGCCTCCTAAAAAATTACCATATCATGCTTATCAGCAAACAGCCATCGGAGCCATGCCATAGGCACCCAACGCCCAGCCATATCAAGTACCTCCTGGATCAGCTAGGTGAGGGTTCTAGCCCTTGTCAGCAAACCCCAATAAACCATTGGCTAGACGGAACACTCTAGATTACAGTTAGTCGTCATTAACCAGAATCAGAACAGGATACACAAGAGTGGCGAACAAACAAAAAGATAGGCAAGCTAATGGCAGTTGTACAGTGGCAGGCCAAAAGTTTATATATCGCTTCAAGTCTGGCCTAAAAGCATTGGAACTGAGGCTTGGAGAAGGAACAAGAAGGTCAGTGCTAGACATTTCTATTGCCTAAAGGCAGAGTGGTTCTCAAAATCCTTCTAAACCAAGGTGCACAGTACCTAAAGCCAGCCAAGTTATTTTGTCATACAGTAAAGCATGAATCCTGGTAGTTAAAACAGAACAACAAATGAAATGGTAATTGACCATTTTATTCTGTCTAATGATAGGGCTGGCCCTGTTAATCAGTTTGTCTTGGGAGGTGTTAAGCAGAACTTTAAGGGGAAACTACAAGCCTAGTACAACCACCTTTCCCCTTTATTTATTTATTGTTTATTTAAACAGTTTTTAACCCACCTTTCTCCTTAGAAAGGAGATGTAGGCAGTTTACAACAATTAAAAGACAGTATTAAAGCCAATAACTCTGAGGAGACACTATTGAAGGATCAATGAAAACAAAAACAAAAAAATAAGCAACATCAAAAGACATTCAATGCAGAAAAGGTACAACAATCCATTTCAAAATTCCCACTCAGTAGCCATTTACTCAGGGAAAGCTTGCCTGAAGAGAAAGGTCTTCCCCAGCTTGCAGAAGGACAATAAGGATGGGGCCAGCTTAGCGTCCGGTGGAAGGGAGTTTCAAAGTCTTGGAGCAGCAACAGAAAAGACCCTTTCTCTCAAGACCCCACCAAATACACCTGTGAAGGTGGTGGAAGTCCTCTCCTGATCTTAACACCCAGTCAGGCTCTGCTCTTGGACAAAAGTGTCAACTGTCCCAGATACTATAATTATACAAAGGCATCCAGGAAAAACTATATTGAGCCAACTTGCCTCCTCTAGATATTTTGAACAACTATCCCCATCATTTCTGCGTGGTGGCCCTGATAGCTGGTGTAACCACCTCGACCTGTTGAATCATTTTTGAACCACCCCTACATTTAATAGGTTTGCTTTAATCCCAAATCACACCAAAGCCCAAGCAGCTTTAAAGTTGAAACATAAAAATAAGTTCTTTATTTAGTATGACAACTGGCAAAGCTGCACAGATTTCATCAAATTAAAGCTCTTCCAGTTATAGCCCACTCTAAACATAACTGCTCTTCCATGATGCAATTCATCTCTCTTTTCATAGCCTGGTATAAGGAACACAATTTAACTCACTATCTCACTCTTCCCTTTTTATCTCTCGGGCTCTTATTGATTGGCTCTCCTGCATTCATTCATCCAATCAGTTATTTATCTTGTTGCCAGGTAAACTTAATAAGGGTTCCTTCACAGCTAGGCTGATGGGAGTTGGAGGTCTAACTCATCTGGAGATCAATCACCATGTTGGGGAAGTGACAACCCTCCAAATCTCCCTAGACAATACAGAAAAATACCATTCTTCTGCTTTCGTGCACCAATGGACAAAACCAGCATGGAATATACCATTGTTATGTTATTTATCACCACTGACTGTTATTTATTATTCACTGACTCATCATGGTGCTCTGTAAACATACAAAGACACGCAGACCTGACTCAAAGGGCACCTACCTAGTGAGGTGGAACCAATGAAAATCCAAGTCTTGAAATTCTGCTTGAGTGTGTGAATATGTTGACCTAGATATTAGACATCGTGCAGCACATGTTTCTCTCCTCTTAATACAGCAGCATGCTACGTTTATGCATATGATGTATTTTAGCACCTAAGGCACACAGCTTAAAATAGACTTCCTGTAGACATCTGCTGTGTCATAATGCTTCCAAACTCTACAAAGAACAAGTGTTTAAGGATATACTTTGTAAGGGTATGGAATGAGGAGTGGAATTGATGCAATAAAGCAAAAATAAAGAAACAGGGTTCTAAAGCTGAGACTGGAAAACCGCACTGTCACCACATACTGTGTTTTGCTCTTCCCAATATGAGACACAGAGAACAATTGTTCACATATTCTGGTACGATGCAGGGGTGGAGGGGGGGGGGGAGTGGCTGCCCAGGAAACAATGTTGACCTTCTGCTGTAGAGTTTCTGGGTTTTAAGAAGGTTTATTTTCTTTAGGTCTGCACAGGCTGAGCTGATGGTCTCTCCAATAAAATATTCAGCACAAGGAGATGGCATCTAGTGTTGATAAAAATGTGGGAACAGCTGAACCATAAGGCAGAAAATGGTTTCCATTATAAGGCAGATCCCCCTGCAAAATGTCTTCCTTGCTTTTGCTACCTTTGTGGTAGACTCGCCTTATTTTGGAGCTTCCATATGCTCAGTTCAGCAGTAAACTAGGCCGGTGAAACCCTAAGACAGTGATGGTGAACCTTTTAGAGACTGAGTGCCAAAACTGTGACTCAAAACCCACTTGTTTTTTTTTCGCAAAGTGACAATATGGCAATTTAACCTGAATACAGTGGTACCCGGGCTTACAAATGCTTTGGGTGCTACCCTTTGAGAAAGCGAAAAATCAAAGAGCAGGCTTTTGAATTTCCCACAGCCACAGCACCCTTTGCTACCCAGAGTGGGATGCCCATAGTGGCGTGGCTAGAGAGTAAACTGGGGATATGAACGAGCCCACAAGCTGCTGCTTCCCCCTTGCCCAGCTCTCCCCATGGAGCACAGTGGTGTACTCCAAGTGGAGGAGGAAGTGCCATGGCTGTGAGGGGGCAATGTCACATGCCCACAGAAAAGGCTCTGTGTGCCACCTTTGGCACCCATGCCATAGATTCGCCAACACTGCCCTGACATTGGGTTTGGTCATAGCCAAAAATTCAAATTGTGGTCTTTGTGGTGGCGTGAAATTAAACTAAACTAACTTTCCTCTCTTGCCTTTGAATGCTCCCACAATATTTTCTGCCAGAGGTGTAGGGGGAGGTCAGGATACAATTAAGGGGGAAGCTTAAGAGGAGTGGGTGCCCACTGGATGTCCGTTTACTGCTTTCAAAACTTCTGTGTGGGTATAATCTGAGAACATGGGGGAAATCTGCCAATAGGTTTCCCTCAACAAACACATCTACTGGCAGTTTCACACCTGTGCTAAGGTAGCCAGAGTACTTCCTGACTCCTGCATTAAAGACACACCTCATCGCTAGCCCACCTGTGTGGTCAGATCATATAATGTAGCACAGTCTTCTCCCAAACATCCATGCGGAGCTGATGAGGTCGCCTTTCTGGATCTTCCACAGCAGCAGCATGAGGGGGCGGAGAGCTGACTATGCGAATAGTCCACAGTGAAAACAAGACAGGAACAGTGAATGTATCCAAGCAGGCTAGCCTAGAATGGCTTCTACAGCACTGCAGGCTGTTTTTTTTAATATAATTTTATTTTTTCTGTTGAAAATCATTCCAAGATTCAATCCCTCCCATGTAGCCTGCATGGCACAGTCTGGGGGAGGGTGTGGGTGTGGGAACTGTGGGATTCTGCTGCCTTTACAGGTGTGCTGCTAGTTTCATCTGAGCTGCCTCGTGGAGACAGGATCAAGTGGAGGGCTGAGGCACAGGCATGGGTAGAAAGGACCGAAAAGAAAGGGCGGAATTCTTGGTGCAGATCTCCTCCCACTGGCACCCTCCAGATGTGTAGGGTTACAGCTAAGATCATCCCTGGCACCGTGAACCTCAGCTGTGCTGTGTGGATGGTAGGAATTGTGATGCAACCCTTCTGCAGGGTACCAAGTTCAAGAAAGCTGTGACCTTGATGAGACTGTCCGTAGCCATTCTGGGGGAACAGCACTTTTACGGTTTGCCTCGGGGAATCAGCATTTGGCTGTACAGCACCTTCTAGGAGGATTTATAATTATTTTCTCCCACAAATAACATGTATCTTTGAACTAGTAGCTTTCATGGACTTCTTTGCAAAATTGCTTCATTGGCACTGTTATTGTCTTCCTCTTGTTCTTCAGGCCAGCTGCTTTACCTTGATGTCAGTGCATATAGGTTTCTGCTTTTAGACGCCCCAGATAGGTACAGCATTCACACGGCTGTGCCCATAAAATTAACCTTTTAACCTCTTCTTTGGAGACTCGGGTCCTGTAGCACAAGCTTCCTGTCTGCATGCTACACTCTCTTTTAGACTCTGGACTAATTAAAGAGTTTCAGTAACATTTATAAAGTATAATGAAAGGAAACGTCTCATTCGGCAGCATTATAATTAGTTTTGGTGATGATTTTTATGCCAGCAAGACCCCCCCCACCTTCCCCCACCTTTTCTCTCTCTTATTGTCAGAATGAAAATAGCCTAGCCATTTACGGTCATGTTTTAATGGAGGAAATTGGCATCCATTATGGGTCTGTCATGCCAAAATCACAGCCTCATGGGTACTAAAATAGACAAGTGATGAGTACTTTGCTCCCACATTAATAAGTCCGAGGAAATGGAAATTGGACCTCAATTACTGCAGTATCTTCTCATATCTCCTATCTTGTCAAATACGAGCATTCTTTTCAGAATCTCTCAGGCAATCCAAGAACATTTATTTCGAAACTGCCACGGCCTAAAGATGTTAAAAGAAAGTCATTTGATTATTTACTGCATTATGCACCTAATGTTTTGTTTGCGTCAGACTCTGTGATTATGAGAATCAACTGTGACGGAGGGCCATGCATTTCAAACTAGGACACAAGAAGCACCTGCCCACTCAAGGTCCCGTGGGGGTCAGCAGCTGATTTAAAGGGGCCTTGGGCTGTGCACACCACTCCCTTTTCGCCCACAAGCTTCAGGCCCATGTGGCAAATAGTCATGAAATATCTTGAGCGGTTTCCGCAATGTGCACAAGCACAAACACATGCACGTGCATGAATACACATGCACGCACACACCACCTAATGCTATTTCTGCTTCCAATTTTATATTAGGGACCCTTGGGAAATTCAGTATTTGTTATTTGTACATTTAGACATAAATCATACTAGACTGCATTTCCCAGACCAATCTCCTGAAAACCTTAGAGAAGTTGCTGGGGCCTGGAGGTCTGCAAATGAACAGACTGAAATGCAGGTGGGCAGTGGCATCTGCACGGTCTGAATGTTCCAACAAAGTTCTTGCTCCAATAGATATATCTAAATCTGTTTAAAAGGCAAAAAAAAAATCACCATCAGAGGTTTGCAATTGCTACATTATACCCCCATTTCAATGAGAAAAACCAACCCTGCTTTTCAATAATAACAGTAGCAGAAATTGCTTAATGCAGTGTTTTTCAACCACTGTTCCGCGGCACACTAGTGTGCCGCGAGATGTTGCCTGGTGTGCCGTGGGAAAAATTGAAAAATTACTTTATATATAGTCAATATAGGCACAGAGTTAATTTTTTTAACATTTTCTAATGGTGGTGTGCCTCGTGATTTTTTTCATGAAACAAGTGTGCCTTTGCCCAAAAAGGTTGAAAAACACTGGCTTAATGCATGTAGTTTCTTATTTCAAATTTATTGCAACTGTAGCATCACTGTGATGGCAGGAGTTGCCTCTAGTATACACACTAACTTGGAAATATGAGCACCATTTTGTTCTAGAAAGTGGTAGCCTATTTTTAAAGTACATACTAGGGGTGGGCACAAAATGGAAAAAAATGAGTTTTGTTTCATTCCATGGTCCCGTCCGGTCCCTGTGTTTCATTTCATATAAGTAACAATTTTTTTCAAAAGAATTTTGTTACTTACGAAGAATCCCCTGGCCGGGGGCTGAGAGGGTAGTGCAGTGGGCAGAGAAGAATGTCCCAGGAGGACTCACTGCCGCTGCACCTGCCTCTGCTGCTGTGGAGCCTCTCAGAGGTAGGCAAAGGAGCTATGCTAGGAGGCAAGTCCTCCTCCAATATCTTCTCCGCCATGGCTGCCATTTTAAACAGGCTCCAGCCTCTTGGGCAGCGGGCCTCCTACAAGCGGAATGAAATGGTTCTTTTTTTAAATGAAAACCACCATTTCATTTCGTTTGTAACAAAAAGCTGCTGCTTCATTTTGTTTCATTTTGTTACGTAACAAACTGACGAATCAGCGTTCCGTTTTTCATTCGGTGCCCATCCCTAGTACATAACACAAAACAATCATGTATTAACCACAAAATAGGAGGAGAAGAAGACACTAAATATGTTGTGGTACCCCAACAAGGCCAGTCACAGAATTGATTGGGTAGTGCTGAAATCTAATCCTCATACACCTTCCCTTTCATAGGCAAACTGATAGAGATGTTATTGTTCCTGCTGTTTGGTTTAGGGCCCACTTGGTTGCTACTGTGCTATTGGTTTGTGCAGATTCTCAGTCATCCAGGTGAGTTTATCTGGAAGTTGAGTCATGGCTACTGGACTTCTTTTTTGAGAGATAGAAACGTTTTGCTACTCATCCAAACACCTTTCTCAGTCTGAATACAGCTAGTGTGAGTCCTCCATCTTATTGTCAGCTTTGACCTCTTGTCACCCTCCAATTGAAGGACAAAGGGCACTCTTTCAAAGATGAGGATGTACACATATTAGACAAAGAAGATAGGTGGTTTGAGAGAGGAGTAAGGGAAGCCATTCATGTGCTCATTGAAAACCCCTCCCTCAACAGAGGTGGCGGCCTCAGGCATAGTCTATCTGCTATGTATCAGGGTGTGCTTTCCAAAGTACCCAGACAAATCAAAAAGCCTTCACCACCAAGGCCATAGCTAATGACCCATTTTTGATAGGTTCCAGCACCTTAGGCCATTGTTCACCTTAAGGCTATGGATACTATTCTATCCCTAATGAGCCTATTCAGGCCATTATTCATCTTATGAGCTTAATTCAGACCAGGGTGACAAGAGGTCAAGGCTGACTATAAGATGGAGGACTCGCACTAGCTGTATTCAGACTGAGGAAGCTGTTTGGATGAGCAGCGAAACATTTCTGTCTCTCAAAAAAGAACTCCAGTAGCCATGATTCAACTTCCAGATGTGCTATTGGTTGGTTGCTATTGTTGCTGTTGCTGCTGCTGCTGCTGTTGTTGTGTGTCATCAGGTTGCATCTTTCTTATTGTGTTCCTAAGGCAGAATACAAAGTATAGGGGATATTTCAGGAGTGGTTTTACTATTTCCACTCCCCTCCTAGTGAATCTCCGTGGCTAAGCAGGTATTTGAACAGGTCTCCTGAGTCCTAGTCTATCACTGGATCCACTGCACAACACTGGCAGTCTACTAGAACATCTATATTCCAGTCAAATAAAGAAATCAAAACATGGTTCCTAAAATACTAATTGCCCTTTATAGTGCAGGCAATCATTTGTAACTAACTTGCTTACCAAAAGTCTACAGAAAGAAGGACTGTAGTCCTTCCTGGTATTAGAAATTGAGTTGTTTCTTATTCTCCTCCATGGCCGAATAGCAGCACAGAGATCAGAAAGCCTAACACTGCTGCAGCCTCAGTCGAGACCACAGCATTATTTTTGTTTTTGAAAGTGTAGACCAAAACAACAAAAACAACAAAAACTACCACACTTGTTTCTATGACAGAAAGCTAGAGTGAAAGAGAGACAGAGAATGATATTAGTCAGTAGAGATGGGCACAAAATGAACTTTTAGTTCATTTCATTATTCGTTATTCATTTCATTACGTAACAAAATGAATAACGAACCTAGGGGGAATTTTAAAACGAAATGAAATGAAGCGGAAAAAATGGTTCGGTTCGGTTCAGTTCATTAATGGGGGCTGGAGATGTCTCCTACCTGGTGCTGGTCTGGAGGTCCAGTCTTCCTGGCTTCAGGGACAGCGACCAGGAAGAAAAAAAAGCCGATGGCTGCACTACACCTGTAGCGCGGCCACATGGTCGGCAGTTTAAAAAAAACAAACACAAAAATAAATAAAAAATAAAACCAGCGCCGACCTGGCCCCAGGAGCCATGCGGCTGGTCCTGGGGGGGGGGGAGCGCCGACCGGGCTCCTGGGGTGGCCTGGTCGGTGCTTAAAAAAACCCAAAAAAACCCAAAAAATCCCCATGCTACAGCTGTCGGAACCAGAAGTAAAAAATAAAATAAAATAAAAATAAAATAAAATAAGGGAGCACCGACCCGGCCCCAGGGGTGGCCGGGTCGCTGCTCTAAAATAAAGGGGGGGGGGAAGAAGTGCCCACCTGGCCCAAGGGGATGCGCGGTGGGTGCTTGGGGGAAAAAAAGAGGCACTGGCTCCATGCCAGCGCCTCAAAAAGACCCTGCTGCAGGGGCCAGGATCCACCGCCGCCACCACCGAGGAGCTGCCAGTGCCGGTTTGGGTTCGTAAGAATTTTTTTTTAAAATTTGTATGAACCCGAACCCGAACCGAACCAAGGGTGAGCCTGAACCAGACAAACCCGAACCATGGGTTTTCTGGTTCGTGCCCACCTCTGTTAGTCAGGGTTGAGAGTAATCAGGAAACTGTATCTAGGACCGAATAATAATATTCTTTAACCTGGTCCTTAATAGTGGATGGGCATTGTAGTTTTGGATTTATTTAGTTTTTTCATCACAGCTCCCAGAATTTGGCATGAATTCCCTCAGCTAGAATTCTGGTAGCATATATATTTTTAAAAATTCCGAGATCTCAGGGGAGTTTCAGGATGCTTCCTTGACAACATTCTTTCTGCAGCAATGGCCATTTGGCAAAAATAAGGAAATAGATGGCGTTTTCTAAGCAACTGCAAAACGTTAGGGAATTTGTAGTTTTTTGACAGGCAACCTGTACAGAACCTAATGAACAGAAAGACTACTGTCTCTTAATGCTTTGCAGTTGCCATGGAGCTTAGACAGTCTGTCACTGGAGAGAGAGAGAGAGAGGGGGAGGGAGGGAGGGAGAGAGAGAGAGAGAGAGAGAGATTGAAATTTAGGGGTGTATCCTAAAACTTCTCTGAGAATCTGGGGGGTTGCCTGCTGAATTCTGGCAACTGTAATGGAAAAAGGTACCCTGAAAATCCAATGCCTAATAATAAAAGGAATACAAAGTATTCTATTTAATTCTGAAAAAAATAGTGCAGCATTATATTCTTTGATCCATAGAAAATTTCAGTGAAATAATATTGATAGTCTTTAAAGTGCTGCAGTATCTTGCCTCTTCCTTCACTGTTGCCTTTCTTTTTCTTTTCTTTTTGCTAACATGGTTACTTCTTTGGCAGTAGCACAATATTCCTAATTCTACATCCCATTGCTTTAATTGTGGAGTCACCCGACTCCTAGAGCTGCTTCTATGGGCTCACCATGTGAGCTGTGTGACTCTGACTGAAGCAAACTGGAACAGTAGCCACAATATAATCAGTATAACTGGGGTTCTTTTAGCACGTGTGGCCGAGCCCTGGGTCTATGAAGGATGAAACCACCTCTTAAAAGAGGAGCACACAGGATGCATGGATAACCCCTATTTCTCTGTATTCTCTATACTCCCAACTTCTTACATGTATATAGTTCACTCCATGTCGTTATAGTATCTAGCATTATTATTATTGGTGCTGATCATCCATATTTATCTCAGGTAACCTATCACTTTTACCATATGCATACTACGGTTCAATGAACCTGGTAGGGGCAATAGAAGCCTATAAACAGTACACTAGTATGCATATTCTAAAAGTGAACTAAATTCCCTTAGGGCGCACTGTGGAAAGTGCTTTCAAAATCCTCTGTGAATTACCTCTGATGCACCTAGTTTAACTCTAAATAGCATTTTCAGAAGCCTTCTAAAGGGACAAGCTGTGGGTTGGGGTCTATATGTCAGTGGCACGCATGGCTGGCAGTAGTGGTCGGTGGACCTTTCACTGTCAGTGGCAATGGCGGATGTTGTTATCCACATACACCCCCCTCCAAAATGTACACACACATTTCCCTCCATCTCACCTCTCATTTGCTCACTCTTCCCACCTCACATGAACCAAGCCCCCTCCAAATGGAATAGAGAGTTACCTGTACCTCAAAGTAACACTGTTCTCACTTAATGTTCCCTTCAAATCTTAAATTCAGCCCAGATCTACTGGGAAGTAAGTCAAAGGGCAAGTAGGCATATAGGAAGGATGAACCAAACCCACATTAGAAAGCATTGTATTCCTTATTTCTTTTTCGAAGAGGCACAGAATGCACCCCTCCCTTCTATTCATCCTGCCTTCCATTCCTTCTCCTCTTCTTACCAGTGCACTTAGAGTGAACTCTGGTAGTTAATTTACAGTGTTGTTTGTTTAAAAATGTTTCCATCGTGAACGTGTCTAACAATGCATAATGTGAAGCACCAGCTGTGATGTTCCATCACGGAGGACATCAGAGGGAGCATCATGTGGATGCTCTACCCAGCAGTCTCTGTGGCCAGCCCTTTGTGCATGGCTGCCAGCATACCTGCTGGATGATAGCCTGCCTTTGACCCCTTGGCCAGCTGCTCATTCCAGGCACTATAGAGTAACACCCTTAGCACAACTGGGAGGATACAAAGAGCAGCTGTCCTGGCAATGCATTTGCGGAATAAGCAACAGAATCAACGGGAGCTGAATTGGAGGAGGAAAGGATGGGGTAGAGGGAGAATAGCATTCAGCAGTCTCCCAGAAAGATCCCTCAGCTGCTGTTGAGTTAAGATGCCATTCCAGGTTTCTCAGACCAAATACCCAGTGTGCCCCCTGCGTGCTTCCAAAGCCCTATCAACATCATTGTAATTACTGAAAGGTTAATAGAAAGGGCAGAGGGACTAGTTGGCCCCAAGAGGCAGCCATGATATCTTATTTTATTTAAGATTGTTTACACACTGTCTGTGTACATGTAGGTGCATTCAGATGCACAGAGAGAGAGAGAGCTCTATCACAAGCAATTCCATCCAATTTAAATGCCGAAAGCCTGTGAGCCAGCTTTCATTTTTCCGAAAGAGCTGGGATCAAAGGGCCAAGAGTCTTGGGGAAGCCATTTCAGAGTTCATTCAAGTGGAAGCAAAAGAGGGTCCGTTTGTACTATATGCCCCCTGTCAGGGATGGGATGTGGAGCAACGTCCCTTGATGATCTCTGTAAGTCGGTGGAGTCACCCAAGTCTCAATGGTCCTTTCAGTTATTCTGGGCTTGTACTGTGCTGGATCCAAGGCCCAAATCACTTTGAATTGGTCTCAGCAACAAATCAAAATAGGCTGAATTGCACCACAGTCGTATGCTTCATATTCTGCAGTCGCAACAGTTTTTGGACACTCTTCAAAGGCAACTTTACATAGATGATAATGATAATATTAGAACTGCATTGCTGGAAGGGACCTTATGGATGATCAAGTCCAGTCCCTGTCACTGAAATTCAGTGGGAAATCAGGCTCCCAACTTCTGGCTCTGCAGACAAATACCTAAACCAGTGAGCTATCTGGCATTTCTACTGGATCTGAGAGTCTTGTACTCATGAAACCAGGATGTCACCAAAGTACACACAGTAGTGACCAAATTTGCTTTCATAGGATAGGTTAAAAGTGGAAGCCCAGCATGAATTGCACAGAATATTCCTAACCAGAATCACAATCTGCATGTCGAAAAACAAAGCTGTTTTCCAAAACATGTCCAAACTACATACCTAGTCTTCTATAACTGTGGTTCTCAACTTTTGTTCTTACAGTTGTACTGAATTTCAGTTCCTTGTATCCTGATCATTAGCCATGCTGGCTGGGACTTATGAGAGCCGAGGCCCAAATAATTTGAAAAATAGAATGCAGAGAATGCAGAGAATCACCAGAAGTGCTACCATGGCCAGAACAGGTTGAAATGAATGGTAATCATAGATTATTTCATGGATCAAGATTCAATTTGTTAATCCAGAGATGGCCATGAAAGAAAAAAAAGAAAATGTAGATCACATTATGCAGACAGGCATATTCAGTAGATTGTCTGTCTAAACTAAAACTTGGGAGGTGGTAAGAGTTATTTACTTATTTATTTTATTTTGAATATTTTACCCTGCCTTTCTCCTTGGAAAAGGAACCAAGGCAGTTTACAATAATGAAGGAAAACAATAATGAGGGACAATATGCAGCCCAGAACATTTAAGACATATTCAAGATTAAGAACAGGGAATTAGAAAAGGCATCTTACAACATTAAAAGGCAACATTAAAACTAAAAAGAGCACATAAACAGTTAAAAGAAAAAAATCCATAATGAGGGATGGAAACTAACATGGAAAACAAAGGTGTACTTATGAAGTCAATCAATGCAGTCATGCATGGTAATCTATCTAAAAACTCACATGATAGGTAGTCCATCATTCAGGGAAAGCTTGCCTGAAGAGGAAGGTCTTTGCCTGCTTCTGGAAAGACAGCAGAGATGGGGCAGTCCTGGCCTCCAGTGGGAGGGAGTTCCAAAGTCTGGGAGCAGCAACAGAGAAGGGTCTTTATGTGTTTGTATGAAATGCACCTGTGAAGACGGTGGGATGGAGAGAAAGGCCTTTCCTGATTAACTTAGAACCTGAGCTGGTTCATACTGTGGGGTGAACCACTAGGGCATGTATCACCATGGCCAGAGCAGGTTTCTCAAGAAACAGGCATAACTGGTGTACTAGCTTTAAATCTGGAAATGGAACAAATCAACTTGGCCTGTTTTGTCAGCACCACAGGTGTTGGGCATTCCCTTCCCCTACAAGCTACTCCACTCACAATTCAGCATGTGCCACTCAGGTCCTCCTTATCTGGTGGCACTCCAGTCTGTGCAGGAGCTCGGGCATCCCTTCACCTCCTCCTCTGGCAGTCAACCACTCATCAGCTGTGCAGCAAGAATTGTTGCCCTGCCTCCTTGTCTGAGTAGTCAGCTTCCAGAGGAAGTGGGGAAGGGAAACCAGAGCTCCTGCCCAGAGTAGACTGCCAGTAAAGAAGGGCACCTGGGCAGTGCACACAGGATTGTGAAGGGGAGGGAATGCGTGGCACGTGGTGCCATCGTAATGAATTCCAACAAACTGGTTCAAATTGATTTGTACCTATCTCTTGCTCCTACAGCCTATCCAGATGGGGGAAACTGGAGCCGTCTGTGTGTGTTGTGTCATTACAGTCGTGACCGACTCTTCGTGACCCCATGACCATGGAGTTTTCTTGGCAGGAATACTGGAGTGGTTTTCCAGTTCCTACTCCAGGCACCTACAGCACCTGGTATTCCCTGGTGGTCGCCCATCCAAGTACTAACCACGGCCGACCCTGCTTAGCTTCCGAAATCAGGCGAGATCGGATGTGCTTAGGGCATCCAGTTCATGCTTAAAAGGCTCTTGTCCTCCATGCAATCTCTTTTATCTCTTACTTGAACAATCCTATTAACACTAATAGATATTTCTTCTCCCATGAGAAGGGTCCAGGCAGGTCTTTGGTAAAGATGTAAAATCTCCAGAATTTTTTTCTAAAAATTGGAAAAAACTGTTTCTGCCCAATTTTTTTCATTTTATTCCAAAAAAAAAAAAATATCATGGCCTCAAAATTTACAGAAGTTTCACATCTCTAGTATTTGGATTTCTCCATTTTTCCGCTTTCAATTAATGACACTCCCCTTCCCACCCCCTTCCCTGCCTTTCTCCACAGCTGTCAATCAGCATGGCATTCTGTTGTTGTAAAATTAAATAAAGGCTGCTTTTACACAACCCCTAAAACCCGATGCAAAGGACTCCCAGATGCGGAGCTTAAAATTGTTTTCCCACCAGCTGCAGATTTTTAAAAAATTAAGTACGACCATGCCCACCTAAGCATGCCCCAGCGCATTTTACAAGTACCTGGTCTTTGGAGGTAAAAAAATTTCCCATGGGGATTGTAAAGCCATGGATGCTGGGCTCTCCTCGCCTTCTGTTTGTTTTTGCTGTCCCTGCCACCCTTTTAACAGACAGGAATCCCTATGGGGCTGCTCAGACACAGACGGAGGTGAGCCTGCATTTTTCTCCCTTTTTTTCTCCCTCCCCTCACCGCAGACAGCAATGGAGTGCGGAAGGGTGGGAACACAGGAAGCAGAACAAAACCCCACGATCTCTGGTCCAAATTTAAATTGCCAGTGGATTTTATAGGTCGTGTAAAAGCGCCCGAAGTGACATAGCGAAACAGCAATGCATCTACTTAGTATAGTACACATAATACCACTAATGTATCTTATTTATTGTCTTTATTTTAGAGAAGGGAAGGGTGCCTTTTTCAAAGTGTATGGTGGTGGAGGAGGACATAGGGATGTAATTAATCAAGAATCTGAGATGGGGAGGCAAAACCCACACTCCACCAGCAGGCAATATCCAGACCAACAATGAAGAGCAGGCAATATCCAGACCAACAATTGAAACACAAATAAAGCCACATATAATATTGTTGTTGTTTAGTCGTTCAGTCATGTCCGACTCTTTGTGACCCCATGGACCAGAGCTCGCCAGGCCTTCCTATCTTCCACTGCCTCCCGGACTTTGGTCAAATCCATATTGGTTGCATCAATGACACCGTCCAACCATCTCATTCTCTGCCGTCCTCTTTTCCTTTTGCCTTCCATCTTTCCCAACATCAGGGACTTTTCCAAGGAGTCCTCTCTCCTCATGAGTTAGCCAAAGTATTGGAGCCTCAGCTTCAAAATCTGTCCTTCCAGTGAACATTCGGGGTTGATTTCTTTCAGGACAGATAGGTTTGATCTCCTTGCAGTCCAGGGGACTCTCAAGACTCTCCTCCAGCACCACAGCTCAAAAGCGTCAATTCTGCAGCAGCCTTCTTTATGGTCCAGCTCTCACTTCCATACATCACTACATATAATATAGAGAACTCTAAAGATGCACATTAAATGTTGTCCTCACTTGTGTTGCAAAAGCAAGACACTGTGATTTTCAATGTGGGTGATCTAGTGTGAGTCCTCAGTCCAGTGAAAAAACAATAAGATTGAAACAGTATGGGAAGGTCCTTTTGTAGTGAATAAAAAAAAAACGAATAAATTCTGTGAATTAGTTAATTAAAAGATCTAGAATGGGACTTAAGCCAAAAGTTTGTTTTGCCTGTAGCTTAAAACCACAAGTGACCAGAGTTGAAGCCACTCCTACATGCATTATGTGAAAGAAAGGAGAAAGAGAAAAGGATAGGAGATGCAATATGAGGCTCCCATTATGGAATTAATCTGATTTGTGAATTATGATGTAAACTTATTGTTCAGATTTTGATGTTCTGTACTCTTAGACTGTTACGTATCTTTCAATTCTATTTTTCTATAGCATTTTTTATAAATATAATAGTCTGAAGTTTTAAATGTTAAGTTTAGTCATAATGGATTGCATTGTCTTCAGTGCGTTTTCACATCTTAGTATGGTAGCTTTATGTGTATCACAGAAAGGACCAGATCTGAAGCGTGTTATCTGATTTTGACAAAATAAAATAAAATATTTCTGTGTGCACACACTTTTTCTGGCAAAAAAAACATATACATATTTCTATTTTAGTTGCAAAAGAGAAGTCCTATAGTCTTTAGGCTCTCCAGAAAGCACAGTTTTCTCACTGCTCAGTAAGCTAATGTAGAAAAGTGTTCTTCCAAGTGTGATGGAGGAGGAGACACAGAAAAATCTTTTCCACTTGGGCCCTGGTAGTGATATCAAGGCTAGTCTAGTAGAACAATGCTTTCCTTTCTTCAGAACTAGCACAAGGTCTAAACTCATTTGCCTTTGTACTTGTTCTTTGGCGGTTACTTCGCATCCTTCCTCGTTCCGAGATTACATTCGTTTCTTGATAACGTTGCTCATGGTCACATGGTTTTGTCCCAGATCTGTCCCTGTTTCTGTTTACCCACAGGCGTGATTGATGGCATTGTGACAACTCTTGCTTCACGTCCTTGTTTCGTGACAATTTCTGTACTTCCCTGCCTTCGTCCCCCCCCTTTTTGTCCGACCTTTCATTTTTCGATATTTTGATTCTCTGTAACTTTGCCTTTCATGCGTTAAGTGGCAAAACTCCCGGTTTCATGCCTTCTTCCCTCTCTGCGATATATTGTTTACGCCATTGGGATTGTACTGGAATTGTACTAGACTCCTGCCACTAGATGGAGAATGCGTATGTTGCATGACAAGCGTTACTTCATGGGCACTTGTCTCGAAACAAGAACCGAGACAAGCGAATTCCCGAGGCCAGGGAGAGGTATGGATCATCATGCTCTGTTCCCAGTTCAGGGGGCATGGTTGGGACGAGATTCTGCTGTCACACAATGGATGTGGAGTAACCTTTTTTTGTACCGGTCCCAAGTGGGACAGCGAACTGCGATGAGAGGGACGTGAAGTAACCATCTTGTATCCAACGTACGACAACTCTATTGAAGATTTCAAGACATGTGAGGTGCTTAAGAAGTCGCTTACCATTGCCATCCCTTTATGAGTTCCTATGGCTGTGTGTGGAACTGAACCAAGGTCTCCAGAGTCTTCATTTATTATTTATGTATTTATTACTTTAATTTTTATGCCATCCAATTAGTGATGAAGCTATTCTGGGCAGTTTACAATCAGTTTTTTAAAAAACTACAGCAAAGCTACAGTCAATTCTCAGCCTGAAGTGAAAACAGGAGGTGAGATTTTCAGCCAGGCTCAGCGTGAAGGGCCTCCCTGAAAAGTAGTGTTTTTAATGTCCTCCTAAATGAGTAAATGGAGGGGGTGGAGGTGGCACCTCTGGGAGATGATTCCATAACTTTGGTGCCACCACAGAGAAGACTCTTTCCCACGTAGAAGATCTCCGGCCCTCTCTTGGGATGGCTACACAGAGGAGCCTGGCCTGAGAGGGTCACATGGGTCAGGCAGAATCCTAGACTGTCTGTCTCCCTACTGAACCACATGGGCCCTTTGCTTTGTAGTTGCCTTCATGGAGTTGCCTTTGCTTTGTAGTTGCCTTCATGGACACGAAGCAACATGATCACCCATGGCTTGTAAGGATGTTGCCAAGTGCCAGCCTCTCCTCTGGTGATTTTTGCTGCCTCTTACAATGCATGCCTACCGAACCAGACAACTTACAAATGACTATTTGTTTAAGACGCACTTTCAGTTTTCCATGCTTTAGGAAGCCAGGGTTGCAATAATCTGGCCGTATCAGGGCAAGGACCTGATTCTGAGTCCAGGATATCCACAGCAACACTCTGTCCATTGTAGCTTGGACAGGAATTATCATTCCTGTTTACTGCAAGCTGGCCACTGGCTGGATGAATACTAAATACTGTATGGGGGTGGGTGAACCACTTCTGCCTGACGTTATCTCCATGTTTGCCACTGCTTCCCTTCTGCTCACTGAATTAGTCACTTAGCCTCAACAAATCACGCGCGACTCACACAGTGGATACTTCGGCTGATGATGCCTTTGACAACATCACTTGAATTCTCTGTCTCACTACAATTCAATGCCACATGTTGTCATTTAAGTTATAGTGTAGACACAATAACAAACACAAATGCAGTGAACTTTTTTTCTCTGTGTGGGTAGGAGTCCCCTGATCAAGGTAGCTGCTTATTAGAGGTTTACGCTGACTCTTAAAATATGTGTAGGAGAGATCACTTCTTTCAGGAAAAGAAACAAAAGCACCAGAAAAGAACAGTCATTCAGGGATGACTACAGTGGCAGAAAACAGATGCCAACCAAAAATGCAGCCCAAAAGCAACAAAGTGGTACCAGGATTGTGGACAACTGTATAAAAGTAGTTTTGGAGAAGGTAGCCGTGTTAGTCTGTGCAAGAATTCCAGCCCCCCCCCCCAAAAAAAAAAAATCAAAGAAAAACAAAATAAAACACAAGACAAAAAACATGTGGCACCTTAAAGACTAACCTTCATATTTTAATGTAATGTTTCATGGACACATCCACTTCTACAGCAGCAGAATGAGGTGTGCAATATAATGTTTAATGGGATATATGTTTCATACCAATTATTCATTGGTTGTATGTGTATTTGCATGAAAGCCTGGTTGTAAGTTCCTATAGAGACAGAGTTGGGTGAGGGTGGATAGGGGAGGGGGAAGAGGACGAGGGGGGTTTGTTAGATGATGGGAAGAAGGATTTGGCCTATGGTGGAAGTTGGGTTTGTTGATATGGCAGGTGTTGTTTTATGGCTCTGTGGTAAATTCCTCAAGAGACAAAAAAACAGACACCAGATCAGAGCAGGGTGAGAGAGGGTGGGGTGGGGAGAATGGGAAAGTTTTTACCTTAGAGTCTTTTGGTGGGTTGTCACTCAAGAGAACACTGTCCAAAGCGCAATTTGGGGCCAAATCAAGCAACCATGTGGGCTACTGAACAGGATAATCAGGAGTGCTCTCTGTTTTACCAAAATAAACCACAGGCCTAGTGCTATTCCAGAAAGGAGAGGGACGGCTTGCAAAAGGGGTGGGATGGACTGCTCTTAGTAAAAACACATATTCTAACCAGAAAACAGGGTGAACCAAATTGCAAGCTATATGCCCATCTAGTTGCCCTCCCAGTTTGAATAAAGCAGATGGCTAATAGACAGGCAGCCTCCTTAACACTTAAGGTTCAGTGCATCATTGAGTTGACTTTCCAAGGTCATCATTGCAAAACTGGGCCCTTGTGAGTCGTGACACCCTAGCAGTGGTGGTGAACCTTCAGCACTCCAGATGTTTTGGACCACGACTCTCACAGTCTGTTGTTATTGGCAATTTAGGCTTGGAATTCTGGGAGTTGTGGTCCAAAACATCTGGAGTGACAAAGGTTCGCCACTACTGCCGTAAGGAATAGCTGCCATTGTTCTTCAAATATGACAACAGTCTTACTCCTCAGTATTAGAATATATTCCCTGAAGGTAGGAACTCCAAAAGCCACAGAAACAGCAAACAGTGGGAGACTTTTTCCTTGCATTTTCCTCAAGAGGAAATCATGACCCAGTTCCTAATGGACCAGTTGTGGTGGGCTGTACTGGTAAGTCCCTCTTTATGTATCAGTCACTGTAAAGTAGACAATGTCTCCCATAAACCAAGTCTTCTAGGAAACAGAGGCAGCAAAAGCAAGTCCCTTGTTTGCTTCTGGGACACATTTTCTAAAAGCCTGGATATTGCTCTGGAGAATGTAATTTGAGAAGCAAATGAGGTTTTCAAAGAGTAATTCATCTTTTCTGGCAACCCAGCTTAGCCAGGAACAATATGAACAGCCACCAGTGTTTCACATGATCCTGGTGAGTTTCCTTATAAATGTATTTCAGGAATGTACCTCAGCCATAATGGCAGCCTTCTATGTGGGTTTCTTGTTCCGATTTTTATTATTCCCTTCCAGAGAGGAATACATAGCTATCCTCAAAACAAACAATGTCCTCCCCATCCCACCCACAAATTGTAGTAAAGAGTACCCAAGCTCAGTTGAGTTATTTTGGCACAGGAGGTAGAACATCACACAAGCATTTTTTTTCAATCTCCCAGTAATAAAATGCTTGTAATAATAAATGTATCGCTAAAATTTGTTATCTTTTCCTGTTTCACCAAATCTGCTGTAGGGAATCTCACTCAGGTGAGGCTTTTGTTCTCTATAAGAGTCCTCCTTCTTCATTTATCTTATCAATATTTGCCCCACATGACATGCACCTTATGTTCATCAACTAAAACCTGCCAACCACTCATAAAGGTATGGCTTATTTTCAGTTTGGTCTGTTCCAGGGCCAGAGGTTAGTGCAGTAACACTTTCCAGACATTTCCCAAGCTCATTTCCACACTGGAAATTTTTGATTAACATATCAATTAACAAATCAACAATAATTCACCATTCACTCTGCGAATCCCCCCCAATATTTTTAAAAGAGACTGTATCCCAAAGATAGCCAAAACACATGCGGATTTTGAGACATGCGGCTTTTGAAATGGTGGTTTGGATACAAATTCTAGCAAACCCAGCAGTCCTTCATGACCAAAAGTGAACAACAAAGACAATAGGGGAATAGAATTACACACACACACACACACACACACACACACACACACACACACACATGCACAGAGCTTATAAGTCAATTATCTTATACAGTAAATATTACATAGCCAAAAGTTTGTAGGTGTGTTTGTCCCACGACAGAAAATACATGTGTCTTATCATTGTACTGTATGCAAATTATTCTGGAATATGGTAAAGAATTTACTAGACATTGTGTTGGAGGTCAAGTTAAAATACACACCAGAATTATTTTTGTTAAATATTATAGATACTGAGGTAACATATGACCAAAAATATGTATTTAACCACATTATTGTAACAGCCAGAATTTTGTATGCTCAACTTTGGAAGAATTTTGAAATACCCTCAAAAGATGCTCTGAAAGGGAAATTATACTCGGCTATTGAAATGGACAGACTTTCTGGCCACCTGAAAGGAGAAGATGAAGATGTTTTGTCAAGAAGATGGCAAGAGTTAATAATTGCATTAAAAACCTTATAAATGATGTTTGTGTTCTGTGATTGTTATCAATGTAAAACAATCCCACTTTCTTTATAAAATAATAAAATTATATTTTAAAAAAAGAAAATACATGTTTCTTATCATTGTACTGTATGCTATTTTCCGAGAGCAGTGAATGTGCCTTTTGTTCAAGTGCTGATTTACTGATCTAAATGTTGACCGATCAAAACAATAATAGCAGATTTGAATTTCTGACATCAAAAGACATATCTTTAGACCCCCTTATTCAAAATGTTGTAAACAAAAATAACCCTCTGAATGACACACCATGCCCAAGAGACCTCCAAAACAGAGGTAGAAACATGAAAATTGGTGTGGATTAGGGATGGTCACGAAATGGAAAAATTGAGTTTTGCTTCGTTCTCTTTCACCCCCCCCACATTTTGTTTCATATCATAAGTAACAAAATTCTACAAAAGAATTTTATTACTAATAAATAATGAAATGAAATGAGGTAGGGGCATCCCCCGTCAGGGGGCTGAGAGGGGAGCATTGATGTCAGCACTCCCCTCTCAGCCCCCTGCCAGGGGATTCTCCTTTGCCTCCCAGGAGGGAGGTGGCAGCGAGCAGAGAAGAGTGTCCCAGGAGGACTCGCCACCACTGTGCCTGACACCAGTTCTGTGTTGCTGAGGTAGGCAGAGGAGCAAGCTAGGAAGCGAGCGAGTCCTCCTCCAACACTCTTTTCTCTGCTTCTGCTGCCATTTTAAACAGGCTCCAGTCTCTGACAGCTAGTCTGGAGCCTGTTTAAAATGGCAGTGACAGCGGAGAAGAGTGTTGGAGGAGGACTCACTCGCCTCCTATCTCGCTTCTTTGCCTGCCTCTGTTAGACTCTGGAGGTGGGTGCAGCAGTGGTGAGGCCTCCTCCTGGGATATCCTTCTCTACCTGCCGCTGCCTCACTGGAGCCTCTTCGACAGTGGACCTCTTAAAAGCGGAATGAAACAGTTTGTTTTAAATGAAAGAAAAAAGACTTTTCATTTCATTTGTAACAAAATGCTGCTTCTTCGTTTTGTTTCATTTTGTTTCATTTTGTTTTGTTACAAAACAGACAAATCAGCATTTCATTTTTCATTTGGTGCCCATCCCTCGTGTGGTGTAACGACCCACAGACCCCCACATAGGTAAGTTCAGACTTTTTACTGCAAGCTCAGAGTCAAGACAACAATATAGCAAGGCAGGAGTTAAGCAGAGTCCAGAAATACACACAGATAGAGTCATGTTGAGCCAGAAGATAAAACAGAGTCCAAGATAAATGGTCCAGAAGTCAAAAGCCAAAATACAAACAGTAGCTTACACCAGGTTCACGGAGTGATGAAGTCCAGGGTCAAGAAACATAGTCCAGGGTTGCCACTCAGGAGCAAGGATCCAAAACAGGTCAGGAATAACAGCAGGAAGGCAGAAGCAGGTCGAGTTGACTTGTTGCTCACACAAATTGCCCTAACTATGGGTGCTTGTTTTATGTCTCCAGAGAGCAACTCCCAGTTCCCTGAAGACCCATTCTGTCAACATTCAGGACTCTGTGAGCATAAATGACTTCTACTCAAATACAGCTTATCCATATTCCTCTTGGTAATAAAAGCCTTTTCACAGGACCCCTAAGATCTGCTGGCTACTTAAATTCGGACCAGAGATCTTGGGGGGGTTTGTCGCTGTTCCTGTGTTCTCACCCCCTCTGCACTCCTGACTGCTGTCTGCATGAGGGGAGGGAGAAAAAAAGGAAGAAAAGAATACCAGCTCACCTGCGTTCTGCCGTCTCGCTCTGCTCCCGGCAGCATTGCAGTCTCTTAAGTATCTCTTAAAGCGGCGGGGGGAGGACAATAAACAGAAGTGAGGAGAGCCCAGCACTCACGTTACATCCGCATCAGGAATTTTTCACCCCCGGAGAGCAGGTACTTGAAAAGTGCGCTGGGACACGCTTAGGTGGGAGTGGTCGCACTTAATTTTTTGTAAACCCCGGAGCAGGTGGGGAAACAATTTTAAGCTCCGGATCTGGGAGCATTTGCGGCGGATTTTAGGGGTCATGTGAAAAAGTCCCAAGTCTTTGCTGTCTGCAGCCAGCAGCTCTCTGAGAGGCTGTTGAATCCCCTGAAGTCACTGGATCACTTTCCTGCACAGCTGCTGGAGGAACTGACAGCCCTGATGGTTCATCTGGGAGTTCCTCGGCCACTAACTTCTCAGTGTCCATCCAGAATGGGTTCTGGCATGAACCTGATACTGTGGATACTTTTGACTAAGGATATGTCTGTGAAGATTCTCAGTCATCCAGGGGGGTTATCTGGAAGATGAATTATGGCAGCTGGACTTCTTTTTCTTGAGAGATTGAAATGTTTCACTGTTCATCCAAATAGCTTAGTCTGACAAAGCTGCTTGGATCAGTAGTGAATGTTTCAATCTCTCAAGAAAAGAAGTCCAGTTGCCATGACTCAGCTTCCAGATTTTGACTAAGGATGTGCAAAGTGGACATTTTTGGTTCTGTTCCAATTCCTTTTCTTTTGGTGTTGGTGGGGTTCTGATTAGGAGAAAGTTATTTTCCCAGTATCTCCATAGACCCAGCCAGGGTGGATGGAGATATTGTTGTTGCTGTTAATGGATAGGTTAATTCTTGTTAATGGATATGTTAATTAAAAATTACCAGTGTGAGAGTGTAAGTGTGGAAATGAACTTGGGGGGGGGCACTCTCTTTGACTTTATCATGAAAGAAGGAACATATTTTGGGTCATTTTTATTTTGGGTGTGTTGGACAAGGCAAGGAAAAAGATGAGAATGAATGAGGACACAAGGCCAAGAGGTGCACAGTGGTGGTTACAAAGCAAGGAGAGGAAAAAGAAAGCAGAACAGCCAAGGGCTCAATCACACGTGAGAAAAGAACCCCTGTTATACCAACTCTTTAAACCTTCCATTGGACCAATACATTTTTCTTTCAGTGATCAAGTCTCTCTCTCTCTCTCTCTCTCTCTGATGGAAGGATTTACACTGTTTGAACTGCTTTGCTCCATTTCTTACTATTTGAACAGTTGAAGCAGGCTACACTGCTCTTTAATTTTGTATCAATTCAATTTCTCTGCTACTGTTTCTTGGGCCAATCAGCTCCCCTTGCACTTGAAAAATACAAAAGTGATATATCAATAGAGCGCTAGAAGCCTTCTCTCCCCCTCCCACTTTCCCTTCCTTTTTTCACCCATCCCCTTTTCCTTATTTCCATTAGTTAATATCTCTTCCTCTCACTTCCTGGCTTTCATTTTTCTTTTCTCTTTTGGACAGTGTTGGAAGGATGAAGGGTTTTTTTTAAAAAAGGGGGGGGCATAAATGCAATGCCTCTTTCTTTTCAGTTAAAGCAGGAAATGCTCATTTCTCTGCTGCGGCTGGTGGTGGGATGCTGTCTCTTTCTGAGCAATGTATTCATGTTGTTTTTGTGGCACGAGGTTCATAGTTTTTTTTTTAACTCAGACTTTTTGCATGCTCTTTGTAGCTTTAATGTTACCTTTTAATGTTCTAAGGCTGCTTTTACACAACCCCTAAAATCCGAGGCAAAGGGCTCCCAGATGCGGAGCTTAAAATTGTTTTCCCACCAGCTGCAGACTTAAAAAAAATTAAGTGCGACCACTCCCACCTAAGTGTGCCCCAGCGCATTTTACAAGTACCTGGTCTCCAGAGGAAAAAAAATTTCCGATGCGGATCATAAAGCTGTGGATGCCGGGCTCTCCTCACCTTCTGTTTGCCTTTTTGTCCCCACCACCCCTTTAACAGCCTGGAATCCCTACGGGGCTGCTCTGATGGCAGACGGAGGTGAGTGGCGAGCCTGCATTCATTTCTCCCTTTTTTCCTCCCTCCCCTCACCGCAGACAGGAGCAATGGAGTGCGGAAGGGTGGGAACACAGGAAGCAGAACAAACCCCCATGATCTCTGATCTGAATTTAAGTAGCCAGCAGAGTTTAGAGGTCGTGTAAAAGTGCCCTAAGATGCCTCTTCTAATTCCCTGTTTTTAGCTTGAATATGTCTTAAATGTTCTGGGCTGTATATTCTCCCTCATTATTGTAAGCCCCCTTGGGACCTTTTCGAAGGAGAATGGTGGGGTAAAAAATGTTCAAAATAAAATAATAAATAAATGATGCTGGGTACATTTGCTAGTAAACAAAACCAACAACAGATAAAACACCAACACAATCCTGTGATTAGCCACAATTACCAGAAAGACATGCAACCAAACACAATCCTAAAAGTAGATACAGTAGTTATTAAAAGAAAATGAAGAAGTAATAGTGATAAAATTTTAGGATTAACTGGTGTCTTGTAGGCATAGCATAGCAGCCTAAAGCTAAGGTTGTGTGACTACTGCATAGTAATGACTAGTCTAGAGGCTATTAATACGGCAAAAGAGGACACTTTGTGTTTATTTTTTAGAAAGAAGATCCATGACTAGTCTTGAAAATATGAGTGAGCTCATACGCTGAAAAAGGTCTATTTGGCCCGAAGGTTCTAGGACTCTGCAAAGCTTTAAACCTTAAAAATGACAATGTGGATTGAGGGAAGAAGACTGAACATGGCCTTGCCTTCTAATGTGTGGGAAGGCACACTGCGGTGGGATTCCCACTTGTCTTTAAGGGCAGCCCCACAGAAAGCATGCTGAAGTAATCAAGCCTACACATTACAGAAGTGTGACAGCAAGAGAGACAAAGCCTTCCAGTAAGCTGCAGATGAATAAAAGGCCTTTTTGGCAGTCATTCATATGTAGTTCCCTGAAATGCATCAAGGGCAGCCTTCATGTGAGCCTGAGTTCTCCCTTCCTGTGAGTCAGTTGATGGTAATCCTTTCTCAGTGCTACATCTGGGTGCCAACATGGCTTCCTTCTGACCTTCTCTTAGCAACCTGCCTACTCCTGTCTATTCTGCTTGGAAAGTCCTTCGCTTCCCAGAGGATCTAGCAGAGCCATCCGCATGCAGCTGGCATAGCTTCCTTCTTTCTGTCTACTGAATTCATTAAACCAGAATACATCAGTCTTGGGTTGCTCCCTTCCCTCTTTGTCTGTCTCACCTGTCCATTTCCCTACCATTTTACCTCCCCTTCATCTCCAGAGAGCTTATATGACTGTTCTATCTGCTAATACTGTACTTACGCAGAAATCTTCCCTTTAAAATTCCACTGCCTGTTCCGCCCACCCCCAACACGCACAATTTTCAGCTAGCCTTTTCATTCTTAGTTACAATGCCTCTGAATGTTGACCTCGTTTTCACTCTGCCTCAGTTCTGCAGATATCAGGCAATTTGAGATGTTGCTTTTATTGCGCCACTCGTCAAGAGGCACTTTGCCGCCATTCCATCTTCTTTCTGTAAATGCAGAGTTTCTGATATAAGAAAAAAAAAGGCAGTAGAAGTAGTGGGAGAACAGAGGAGTGTTATGAGTGGAGGGCAAGCTTCTATAAAGTTCCTGCAAAAATTCAGTGAATTAGGTGAAGGAATGTGTGCAGAGCTGTAACTAGCCATTTGGGGTCCCAGGACTTTATTGCCTCATGGGTTTAGTTTGGATCATGTCGAACTGGCATACATGAAGAGAGAAGGGAGGAAGGGAAGGGATTGTGTCTGTGTTTGTATGGGGGGGGGTGAATGGCCATACCTCATTCTGCCTATTTTATGTTTCCATCTGCCTGGGGAACAGTAGCTAGTGATAGTACGTGTGACTGGGGCAGGCAGGTTCATGCCCTTCAAGCAGGAAGTGTTTGCACCCTCTAAACTTCATCCCTTTTGATCAATGCCCTGGTTACCCTCACCTAGTTATGGCTTTGATGCTGTGATTAAAAACACCATGTGCAATTCCCCAGACCTGCCTGCATCAAGCAGACAGAGTGTGAAGGAGAACATATGGCACCGGTATGTATGTATGTATGTATGTATGTATGTATGTATGTATGTATGTATGTATGTATGTATGTATTTATTTATTTATTTATTTATTTATTTATTTATTTATTAGGCTTTTATACCGCCCGTCTTCCCGAAGGAACTCCGGGTGGTTCACAACACAGAAATACAACAATAAAACAGAAGTGAATCAATATAAAAACAAATTAAGCAGCAGTAAGACATGCTTCCTGAATTTGACATGTTCCTGAATTTGCCGGCAAATCTGTATTTCATACTCTTTTGCTTCCATTTGGGGAGACAAAGTAGGAAAACCAGCCAGTCTTAACTGGAATGTGTCTATGTTTAACTTCCTGTTTCCAGATCCTGTTTGCCCCCTGAGAACCAGTCTATGGATTTTATCTTTCTGCTTGCTTGCCCTCATGCTTAAATGCCCATAGGTGCTGTAATAAGTAGCCACCTAGCCCTGGGGCTCAGTGTCATGCCATCATTACCCAGTTGTGGAGCCAGGCAATAGGATCCAGAACACTTCCCAGTTCCCAAGTTAATACACACCATTGTTCACAGTTGAATTATTTTTGAAGGATAAATTGTTACTAGATAAGAAAAAGACACCACATGGACTGGCTGCAATAGAACAGTGTTGGCATCACATAAAGATCAGATCACATAAAGATACCCAACTTCTCAATTTGTTGCTGGGTAGCCAAGATCTGGCAACCAAAGGTGGGCATGTATCTCAGGTGCAGGACCACTAGGGAAACCCATTAGTATCTGCTGTCAGAAACAGTGGTGATGCTGCTAAACCACACACAATCCCAACAACCCCCTACTCATGGATTCCCATGCAGAGAGAATTCCTTGCCTGGAACAGGACTGAGTGTCCATCTCCCTCACTCCTATAAATGAATTCAATCCTCTGCCACAACATAACATAAGCACATAAGAACAGCCTTGCTGGAACAGGCCACAGCCCATCCAGCCGTCCAGCATTCTGTCTCACACAGTGGCTCACCATTTGCTTCAGGGGATTCCCAAGCAGATGTCATCACCTGCTTACGATTCCCTGCAAATGGCATTGAGAGATCTTCTGCCTCTCTCTCCAACCTGGAGGTTGTCCTTAGGCATCCATAATGATAGCCGTTGTTTTCCATGAATTCTTTCTTAAAGCTGTTAAGGCTGACAGCTGCCACCACTTCTTCTGGCAGGAAGTTTCATAGAACAGTGATCCTCTGGGTGGAAAAGTGCTTTCTCTTATTTGTTTGAGATCTGGCACCCAAAAGTTTCATGGAGTGCCCCCTAGTTCCAGTGTTGTGCGAGAGGGAAAACATATTTTCCTTATCTACTTTGTCCACACCGTGTATGATTTTATAAACTTCAATCAGGTCACCTCTTAGGCACGATCGTTCAAGAGTGGCAGCCTCAGATGGTAAGGAAGGTTTTCCAGTCCCCTAATTATTCTGGTTGCCCTCCTCTGCACTTTTTCAATTTCCATAATATCATTCTGGAGGTACGGTGACCAGAACTCTACACAATACTCCAGATGGGGCCTCACCATAGATTTATAAAGAGGCAAAATGACACTTGCTTACTTATTTTCTATACCCCTCCCAATGATCCTGAGCACTGAGTTAGCTTTTTTTTTTTTAAAGAACTACTGCAGCACCCTGGGTTGACACCTTGTTACAGCGTGGTGGGACTTTCCACTCACCAGAAGCTATTCAAGAGCCTGCCCATGGCCTGAAACATGCACTTAAAATCTCCACCCTCCATCTAAAATTGCATCTAAAATTTCTACCCTGCGAGACTGACAGGATCCTGGTATTCAAGTACACGTTGGTAGCCACAATATTTTTGTTCTGTGACATAGGTCAAGGCCAATGAACTGCTCTCCCTGGCAACTGAACTGTGCATTCCCTATAGAAGGGAAACACAGAGAAGAGAGTTAAGAGGACAAATACTTGCAAGGAGGCTGCTCTTGGGAAGCAGTCTGTGTGCTGGAGGATAAAAGAATTGAGAAAGGAGGGAAGGACACAGGCCATGTGCTGATTCAGATCACCCAGGATCAGGACAGTGCCACGCTGAGCCTTCTACTATTAAAGTGTATTTATTATACAAGCTAGATTCTCCAACTGTTTTTGGATGTTTCTCCCCCATTTCCCCCCTTACATCCAGGTTCAGATATTTCTGCCTCTTCTGCCTGATGACATTCTCTTTCAAAGATCACCTTCCTCCACCAGATTACCTTATGTGACACTGAGAGTCCTGCTTTCCCTCCCTCTCTCTCCTCATTGTGTCCTACCTCTTTTGTTTGCTTCTTTTAAATAATACGGCCTGGTTTTGCGTCACTTGACCTACGTTACCACAGCTTGTGTAACAAGTGTTTAACACTTCCCTTCTCTGGCTCGCTTCTTCCCCTGGACTGAAACCTGTGTGATGGAGCTGAGCTGGAATGGATGCAGAACTTTAATTATTAGACTGAGATTAAAGATGTGCATTCTCCCCCCCACACACACACACACAAGGACACAGCACAGCTTAACTCTTTTCCTTAGGAAGGAGGCAATGGCATGAACATAATAATGAGAAATACATTTCTAGAATCAGTTTATCATGGCAGTTATGGAGGAAGGGAGTTTCAGGAAATTAAGCTCTAATTTTATTTTATTTAACTCTCAACAAAATGTTACATAAATCAAAGCCCAGAGCAAGTCTTCTTGTGCAGCACTTCCCCTGTCACACTGCTCTCAACATTCCTCACCACTTTAACCAGATCCATGTTTTCAATCATCTGTTGTTTTTTTCTCATCCATTTTTTTATTCTTTGCACCATCTGTGCTTTCGTTTTTTTGTCTCTAGAGCCCACGGACTCCCCCTATCTCCTTCCTTCAATCTACTTTTTAAAAAGACTATAAATAAGCTACTGACATCGAAATTCTGCATCAGGAAATGGCAGATAAAAACAATTGTGTGTGTGTGTGTGTGTGTGTGTGTGTGTGTGTGTGTGTGTGTACTTGCACACACACATGCATATTTGTATCCTATCATTCTGCCAACCCAATAATGGCAAAGAGAACAAAATGTGCTAAACAGTTCATCACTTCATCCACACCACCATACTGGATATCCATTCTGGCATATTGGTTACTGCACCCCATCCATCATCCAGACCCAGCCACGTACCAATGGCATGATCTAGCCATACAACTGTACAGTGTTTCAGTAACACATAAACCAGATAAGGTCTTAGGTCCTTTTCAAGGAGAAAGGCGGAGTAGAAATATATTAAATAAATAAATAAGATCGATCTGCATGCAAGTTATCCTGTCCTTAAACAAACTGTCTGGTCTCCTGATTGTGGACAACATTGTCATTTGGCATGAAAGGATAAGAACTACATCAGTTTACACCAGCTCAAGACCTGGCCCCTGATCTACATTCTGATCCAGTCTCTAACGGAGGCAAATGCTTCTTAGACTTAATCCTGAATTACTGTAAACTGTTTGCCATCATGCAGGTTGACCAATTTCCCCAATACCTTGTGAACTTGCATTTGTCCAACTATATTACAGCTACCATTATCTGTTTCTCTGCAAAGTTCCTTTGCCAACCAGGATTCTGAAATTAAGGGATGGGTGTCCAGGAGAACTCTTTTCCTTCAAAGAAAAGGATGCACTGCTGGTTAAAGAGTGTACAGAAATTAGCACAATGGAACATAGTGTGAATTGCTAAGCTGAATATTAAGAGCACATTTTGGTATGTACCTATTAGACCTTATCTGAGGAATGTAGAGACATAGCAAGCTAGCAGCATGGACAATGGTCAGCTAACATTGGTCAATTATGTGATGTGACATCTGGAAGCTGTGAGAAGAGGATCAGGAGACAGAGAGAAGCCATTATTATTCTGATTTATTATTCTGATGATTGTGCTGATGATCTTAGTATAGCTTCGAGCAATGGAGCTCACTGCAGTTAGGTAGAATAGGAAAAGTTAGCTAGAAGAAACCTTGAATGTAATCAGTTACACTTTATTATTTTTAAAGGAAATAAGACTATGCTATTTTTGATACTTTTTGAATTCTTATTTTTGTATCTTAAGAAGAGAAAATAAAATACTATTTTTGGAAAGTAGCATGGCCTCTTGTTTTGAAATCGAAAAGAAACCAAAGTAAATCAGAAGGTGGAGATATTTTGGAGTATTTTGCTCCAGAGAAAAGGAATTATCTTTACTTTTGAACTCAGCTAGCGCAATCCCCTTTTGATTTACTGTGCAAGCAGTACACAACAGTTCTTAAGGCTTGCTTTAATAGAAGGGAGGGCAACATTTAAGCCATACGTTTAAGAATTTTTCACATGTAAATTCTTTCACTCCTTTGGACCCATGAGAGACAGCTGGCTTGACGTTGTCATGGCAGAGCTCAAGGGGAATACAGCCAAAAACCTCAAACCTCAAATGCAAAACAAGCTTTTAGTGCCAAATCTGCTATCAATAATAGATGAACCTTCCTAAGTGGGTGTGCAATTTGCCTATTAGCACAATTGCACAGTAAACAAGTACAGTAGCTTAAAAGAGAAAGAGCCTAAAGCAGCCTGAACGAGGACAGGGCGCACAAAAGCAGGCCAGCCTGAGGGCAGAGTGCTAAACAGAGAGGCTTGTAAAATAAAAGAGTCCCATCAAATATAGGTCACGTAGCAGTCTCTATACACATAAATATAAATTAAATATGCTATTTCTGCTTTAATGTCAGAGGGGGGGAAATAAAACTGCAGTCTACCAGGAATTGCTGCATTTATGGTTGGCAGAGTGTTGCTTGCTTACCAGCAGGCACACAGTGCAAAATATTGAGTTCATGAAAAGCATTATTTAATTTCTTAAAAGTGATGGGGCAAAAGCCATTTATCTGTTGAAGGAAACCAGATGCCCATATCATCATTAGTGCTTAATATAAGAGCAAACCTGTTGGCCCAGACTGGGTCATTTAGTCTAAAGCCTACCAACCAGGCATACCTGTGCAAAACATGGAAAAATTGTTTGTTGTTCAACAGTGCCTATAATATTTGGAAAAGCTTGTCTCAAGGGCAAAAGCCTGGCTTGGATCAATTTGGCTGAAAATTATTTTTTACAATCTAACTTAATGTAGCTTCTCAATTTGATCTCCTGTTTTCCTGATGTAAAGACTGCCACATTACTCCACTTTTTTGTTTCTGAGTTTGTGAAGATATCTATGTACCTGATGCAACAGTACAACGGACAGGACTCCAAGCCAAGCCATTGTATACAGAGGAAAGAGACTGGAATGTGATGCATGCCACGCAGCAGCCTTGTATGGAATCTGCAAATCCCAACCCATCTTGTTGTATGTCTGATTGCCATAGCAGGAGGCATCACACCTGGCCTTATGTTTGGACCACCTGCCTCGTCCGACAACCCAATTTTATAACTCATTTGTAATTTCTTGTGTGTTATGTGCCATCAAGCTACTGCCAGACTTTTGGTGGCCCCTAATAGGGATTTCAAGGTATGTGGGATATTTAAGGGGTAGTCTTACTAATACTGTGGGATAAACTGTTGAGCTGCTGGGATTGTTGATCAAAAGTCGGCAGTTCAAGTCCATGTGAAGGGGTGAGCTCCCATCGCTTGTCCCAGCTCCTGCCAACCTAGCAATTTGAAACCATGTAAAAATGCTGCAACGGAATCTCAGGAATCCTCCTCTGAGATCTGGCTATTTTAGCCTCTACCCAGGTGTCAATCTTGCATTAAATCAACCGCAGCCGATCTATGCAAAAATTTGGAGACTATCAAAGCCCCGTGAGTTTGGATTTATTTCACTTCTTAGCCAGAGGCTGCTATGAACCCAAACTTACCAAAAAATACTTCTGAGGCACCTTTAAAATAATTAAATACATTTATGTCAGCTACTAGAGGTTATACACAATATTCCTCCTTTCAAGAAAACAACAAAAATGATTCCTCCTCTATGAGGCAAAAGCCTCTCTGTAATTTTCTAAACTACATTTCTAAGCTTGTTTTGTCTTCATGCACAGCCATAAAATCCTTTTCGAAAAACATGTGGGAAAAGACAGTCACATGGTGCTTTCAGACCAATCAGTTTCACTTGCTTCCGTGCTGGTATCTTCTCTGGCTCTTATTTGCACAGACACTGAGATAACAAGAAAACTACAAGCCTGAGTGCATCTTAATATTGCATGTTTACATTTGGCCTAAGCTAGCAGGCTTCACTGCTTCTAATATCTGTTACAAATGCAAGTAAATAAATAAATACCACTTTGGTGGGAAGGCAATGGTGTTCCATGCACTGGCACATTTAGTCATTCCAGCCACATGATCTCAGAAGTATGTCTATAGATAAACACTGGCTCTTCAGCTTATAAACAGAAATGAGCACTGGCCCAACTACCAGGGGGAACCTTTATCTTTACCCTTTCCAATACATAAGCCCTTCTCCTGAGTCCTAGTCCAATGCTCTGTCCACTATACTACACTATACTGGCTCTTACATTTTTTTAGTGATCTAATAAAGATAGCCAGTCTAGTATAGGACCAGAATTTCTCTAGAGTGCTTATGGTCAACATACATCTTTACAATTTAAAGTCCCAGAAACAAAATGTTTAAAAGGGGCTAAAAACAAATAAGCAAGCAAAAAAACAAACAAGTAATGCAATGCCTGAACTGCACTGTTTTCTTTGTTTTTTGTTGGAATACTGTAATTTTGATTTGTTTCTGGTGGATTTTTTAAATGCTGTAAATCAAATTTAAAAGGGGGGATAAACAAAATGCAGAACTTAAGGGCCACTTAAATGTGATGTCCATGATACGAGTGTAACTCATTTTGTCAGTTTTAAGTATATTAAATAGTAGATTTGCTGGATGCTGATGGGAAATTGGACTCCAACATACAGGAGGAATGGGCAGGATTAACGTTCTTGCAGTTCTGAATAAAACGGCCTCTTTCATTTTCAACAGCTGCTTTCCTCACAATGTGATAGCAGCTTAAGGATTACATGGGTGGTGAAGGAGGAGGAAGAATAATACAGTCATGTAAAAAAAGAAAATATACCCTCTTTTAAGTCTGTGTTTTTATAGACAATGGCAACTCCTCCCAACCCCCCAGTTAACCATGATGTTGGATGGAACATCAATCTGCACACCCCCAGGTCTTATTATAAAAGCCAGATCTATGCTCTCATCCAGGATCAAGTCCTAGATGTGTTAAGCTTTATTTAATGCAGATCGGACATTTAACAACATCAGGGTTAGAGTGGCAGGTTGGCTGAGTAGATTACCTCCAGCCTGGCAGCTGGCACTAAAGCCAGAACAGTGGACACACTTCAAACATCTGTCACCCATTCTTCTAGGTTTTGGAAGTTACAATGCCAACGCCATACATTCCTCTGTCCATAATAACTTGGATTTTATTATATCCCCTTAATGGGATAGCAGGCTTCTGCCTCCAAGGATATAAAGTGTAATGGAAATGAAGTGCAATAATAAAATAAGAGGAGAAAAAAAACTAAAAGATTAAAAGAAACTATACTACCAATCAAGAAACCATACAAAAGTAATAAAAATCCAGCAAATATTTTGATTACAGTTCTACGTTACTTACACATATATAACATAAATAAATTCAATAATATTAAGTTTAGATTTAAAAGGGACAAAGAGAATAATTATATTTAATTAAGTCCAATAAATGGAATAATTGATTTAAATCAAAGTAAATCTGAAAATTTAAAAATTAATTACAATTTTAAACCCCTCCCAATAAAATTGAATTCAGGAGCAGAGAGGTGATATAGGTGATTGATCCATAAGGTTAAGGTGTTAATAATTTTAAATTATTGATAAGTTTATAAACGTTGATTCATTAATGAAAAAAATCATTTGTAATAGGATTCTCTTAGATATTGTCATTTTACAGATCCTCCTGAATGATCTAGTTTAGATTAAAGATGTAAAGTGAGCATATCCACAATCCAATAACTCATCAAGTTCTGGCATTGTGAATGCCAATCTACTACCTCAAAAACTGGCACCATATCCAGCAGTCAAGTACAAAGTAGCTGGAATGGAAAAGAGGCACCAACTTGCTGAGCTGGCACCAGTTCTATGTCAAGGCATAGACAGAAGTGAAAGCAGTTCATCAAGGGGAACTCATACTGTGATCAATGTAAGACCATTACAGTACAGAAGAAATGGCAGATCATAGAGTCCTAGCTCCAAGAGGTGTACATGTAATTTGCAGCACTGCTGGAGATAACAGAGTCACCAGGGGAGGGGGACAACTTGGACCTCCTGTGCACCCCTGAGGAGAGCACCCAGCCTGAGTTTTTTATCTCATTCTCAGAACCCCTGGCCGTTGATCCACTAAGATGACAGGAACAAGGTCAGCTGCTGAAGAAGTCATTAGCAGCAAAAACAGTTTGAACTGAGGAAGGGAAACAACCCAGAGCCTCCCCTGTGCTCCTGAGGAAAACACTTGACCTGAGGTTTTGTGAACCTTCAGCACTCCAGATGTTTTGGACCACAACTCCCACAGTCCTTTGTTGGCGATCTAGGCTTGGGATTCTGGGAGTTGTGGTCCAAAACATCTGGAGTGCTGAAGGTTTGCCACCACTGCCTTAGACTGTCAGCTGCTTGCTCGCTTGGATGTTTGCTGACTACAGTATCAAAAATGTTCAGTAAGTGTCCAACAGTAGACAGCTCAGACTGATTCACATTCACTCTATCAGTACCAGAGCATATCTTTCAGATTTCTCTATCAGAGAAATCCTCTAATCCTCTATCAGATAATTCCTCTAATCCCTAGGGAGAGGTAAGGAGCACCCCGATTACCCATGTGCTAGTCTAGCAACTCATGATGAAAAAGAACAAAAACAAAGGGTGAGACAGTAAGTAAACAGAAAAGATAGAAAAGAAAATAGAAGACCCTCAGGCACAGCGTGTCAGCTTTTTGCCATCTTGCAAAAGAGAGAAAATTGCTTCAGGCAGGGCCTAACTCCAACTCCTGAGCCTTCCTGGGTAGGGCCTCTCTCCCTGTTGCGCCACTTCTTCCAGTAAATTCCCATGGAAATTTTTTGCTTTGGTCACTGCTTGTCTGGCAGTTGAATGTCATAATCTACAGCACTCACCATGCAAACAACCTTCAAAGGAACCTTGCTGCCATCATCTCCATCCACAAAGAGTGTGTGTAACGATGATAGAAATTTCACACAAATCAAGGAAAAAATAAAATGGTCTACACATTTTTAAAAGTAAAGATTTCAATTGAAAAATACACATGCTGGAGAAAATCTTTTTTTAAAAAAAATCATAGCACTGAAGAAGCTGGTGTGGAAGCATAAATCCATGCTGTTGGGCTATTGTGCTCTAAACTGAGAGGAGTTTGACCAGCCATCTCTTCCAGGTGTCAGGAGACTCTTGATCAATTGCATGAAAAACTGTATATGGCACAGAACAGGCTTGCCTCATGGGATACCTGGAATATTTCAATTTTCCACACTTCCATGGCATATGCTTCCTTTTCTTCCAGCAACTAGATCTGGAGGGAGCTGACCTGGCTAGCTTGGAGAGAGAAAATCCACTCCACAAGTTGCCGTAGATGTCTTGGGACCATCAATGCCCCCCCCAAAAAAAATAACGTTTCTCTTTCTCCAGTTTCCTGCTGCATGTGAGTCTTGCAATATCTTTTCAGAAGTACAAGTAGTATTAGACTCTGAAGGTACCTTTCAAATGAGAAGCATTGGCATATATACTGTGCACATAAAAGAGATCATCTGAAGAAAAGGCAGTTTAGTCTGTGAAGGATTGTTTATCCAAGGCACTCTACACACTTTCAGATAACCTTGAAATTGAACATACTGCAGGGACATTGAAGACAGGGGGCCCTGTCTCAGCTGAGCCTTGTAGGCAATTCCATTGGAACATCCTGTTCCTAAATTTTCCATTATTAAACTAACACTCTAAAAAAGAGAGAGAGAGAAATGAGCAGACACACTAGCCTGCCAAGCACAGCTCCCTCGGTGCTAAGCCATCGCCGCCGTCCCCCTACACACAACCACACAGACACAGACACACAGACCGACCAACCAACCAACCGACCGACCGACCGACCGACAGACAGACAGACAGACAGACAGACAGACAGACAGACAGACAAACAGACACACACACACACACACACACACACACACACACACACACTTGCCAGTCATGCCATGAGCTCTGCATTACTTCTGCTGGGAAATTGCCACTAGATCAGGCCAAGGGCAAACACCCTCACCAGGACCGGAAATCTTCACGGATGGGATGAAAGAGTAGACAGCAGTAAGGTCATCACGAGTGCAATGCGCCTTGCAAAATACAACAGAGGAATATGAACAGAGTGACCACAAACAACCAGTCTGCAGACCTGTGGCTCAAAGAAACGACCCTTGCGGAGCCCAAAACTGATGATCTGACAAAGCACTGTAATTGACAATTTCAGGCATTACATGCTCTTGGTCTAAATTTGCTCCCAGAGGTTCTAGAAGCAAAACAAATGTGCTGCTAATCTGGCAATGGGACCTGCCAAGGACTACTTTCACTGTTTCCAAACTGACTCTTTGAGAAAAAGAACCCAATCTGGTATAGTGGTTGGAGTACAGGACCAGAAGCTCAGGAGACCTGAGTTCAAAACCCCACTGCCATGACACTCCTGGGTGACCTACAGCCAGTCACAGAGCTTGTCTACACAGTTTCTTTGGAGCAGGCAAAGTAGGGTGGTAGAGCAACTTGGGAAATGCACTGTGTTCTCTGGCAAGCAAGAAGAAACATTCACTGCAGGGACAGAAGCCGAAGCGGGGGAGTGAGAAGATGAAAAGAATTACATAAACTCCGCAAATAGGAATGAAGGTTCCACACAACCACAGCACTTGCTAGATTATGCCAAAAAATGTCTCTTCACATTGTGGTTGATCTGAGAAGAGCATCTTTGCATTCCCCACATGGATGATCTCATTTTTAAAAACAATGTAACATAAAATTAGTGGCCCAGGCTCGCTGGCTGTTTTAGTTTGGGCTGTGCATCCTTTCTCTTTCACTCACAGAGGGGTGGAAAGGAGGCCCTGGTTCCCAACCTTGGGTAACCCAGGTATTCTCAGACTGCAATTTCCAGAACCCGTTGCCACCAGCTGGGATTTCTGAGAGTTGCAGTCCAAGGATACCTGGGTGACCCAAGGTTGGGAACCACTGGGTTACAACATCACAGCATTGTAGAGCACACGGGAATCCCAAGGGCCCTTGCCTTCTCCCCATCACAAAGCAGGAAACCCACAACTACAGCATCCCTCATAGATATCATCCAACCACTGTTTTAAAAATCCCAGTGAAGGAAAGCCCACTGCCTTCCAAGGTAGTCCATTTCCATGTTGAAAAATTCCTACTGCCACAAAGTTCCCCTTAAGTTTAGCCAAAAATCTCCCTTCTGGTAATCTCAGTCCTTCAGGGGAAGTCCTTAGCATTAGGGCTGCTCAAAACCCATTTCCTTCCTTCTGCTGTCCAACGGACCTTCAAGCACTAGATTAAGGCTATCATAGCCCTTGTATACTAGACATATGCAGCTCTCTCAGCTGTTCCAAAATTTTAATCCTATCGATCTGGACCTGTGCTGGCTTCCCGATACTTTCCCTAAACTGCCGCGACCAGAACCGGAAGCAGTATTCTAGGTAAGATTTCCATCATGTTGCCACTGCATCACAATTCTGGTGCACGTTTCGGTTATGGTTTACTAGAAGCCTGTATCCTTTTTCACACTTACTACAGCTAAGCTAGGTGCCACCACCAGCCTGTATTTGTCCATTCAATTTCCCAGCCTAAATGTAAAGCTTTCCTTTTTCGGAACTCATGTTGTTTGATCTGACCCAGGGTTCCAATCTATTATACTCATCATGAGTTCAGATTCAGAAGTTTTAGCTACTCTGCCCAATTTAATATTACCAGGATATTTGATGAGTATTTCCTCTACTTCTTCAATCAGATAATTTATAAATAGGTTGAACACTGAGGGTGCGACTATACAGAGAAGCCAAATCAGATTTATCCAGGTTGGAATTCATTTGATTTACAGCCTCTCTAGGCTCACGAGTCACTGTTACCATACAAACAGAAACATTGAATTACCCTGGATAGAACTGGGTCAACAGCACACACTGTGCACCTCTGTTCACAATGGGACCAGAATTCACCTCCCTCCTCTGCTGTTGATGCCACCCTCTTTTTCTATCTATCAAACTTGTTGAAATCAAGATATGCTGCATTTACAGTACCGCAATCCTCCAATCTAGTAATCTTGTGACACTAGAAAAATAAGAGATAACATTCGTCTGGCATGGCTTATTTTGAGAAATCCATGATCACAGAATAAAGCCTAGAATCACAGAAGTTGGACTGGGCCAACAAGGCCCATTGAGTCCAACTCCCTGCTCAATGCAGGAATATACACCAACGGATATCTTCTAGGTGGTTGTGTACATTTCTGTTGAATGCCTTCAGTGTTGGTGATGGCTATTAGCAATTGCTGTGTTCTTTTCTAAGAGTGTAAAGGCCAACGTTTGAATGATGTGTTTCAGAAACTTTCTTGGTATTGGTGAAAAGCTTGGCTAATAGATCCTTTCCCCCTCCGTTTTGATGATGGGTCAGTATTAGCCCTCTTCCAGTCTTTGTGGATTTCACCTGTTCTCTGAGTTTATACAGAGAATATCTAAGATGACACCTGCAAGTTCCCTTGGCTTTTCTTTTGGACCTGGAGATCTGAATTTATTTAACACATTTAGGTATACCATTACTGCCTTTTCATCTCTCTTGGGCATCAGCCCCCCCCCCACGTGCCACCTTTATTCACACACACTTCTTTACTGTTGGGACAAGATGGAGGTAAAGTGGGTGGTCCATCTTGTCTCTGTTACCCACTCTTATTGCTCCATTCTTTCCTACAGGCAGGCCTACACGTCTTTGTTCTTCGTCTTATTCTGAGCATAGCTGAAACCCTGCTTTTTGTTTTCTGTGAGAACGACAAACGGCTATATTTCTCCCACTCAGCTCAGACTTGTCCAGCAGCAGTTTGGTCAGAATTAAATTACTGCCGGATCTTTCTTCCCTGCTTTATTGCTTTCCCCCAGGCTGCTTTAAAGAGGAAGAAGAAATGCTTGACATTAGTGCAGGATCACGCTAGAATGCTATGTGGAATTATCAATTAAATAATTGTGAAAATTAAACAATTAAAAGGCTGTTGTGAGACTCCAGGCACATCTTGGCTGATGTCTCTGCATGATTTACTGTCATGCCCTTACCCTTAATATGGGTTATCTAATTATTCTGTGCTTTTGCTGCATGAATCAGCCATGAGAGATCTATCACCTCTGATGAATAAATAATACTGGAGAATTACTTGCCTTCAGAGATGGCACAGTTTTCCTGGGCAGTCATTGGTTTGAAATTGCATCCTTTCTCACAAAGAAACACAGAGATATACTGTAGGATCACATGTGATGTTAATGCTATATTTAGCAATATTTGTGTAGTTTAAAAAAACATACAACACAACAGAATACAACACCACACACACACACACACACACACACACACACTTGTTGGTCTCCAGGATGGGGTGAGTAGTTTACATAGATTACAACTAGGGATAGAAGGGCACCCTTCTTCCTATTTTGAGATCCTGGCAACAATCCCTTTCTCCTGGCATTCAATATCTTAAAAGCATGGCCAACCTGTCTACTATTAAAAAAAACAATATGGCAGAAACTAGAGGGAAGTGGGCACTCTGTTGCCTGTGTCAGGCACTCCTTTGCCCATCTAAACCAAAGCATGCAGGAGCCCAAGCCAGCCCTTTCCTTTCACTGCGTAAGGCAGAACATTTCAGAAGTACCTCTCTTCATCACTGATGAGAAAAGTATATTGGTAAAACAAAAATTAAGTAACCTTTTCTGTCCTTTCATGAAATCCCAAATCAGCCTTAAGTGGCTACTTTTTCCCATCTAACAGGTCCAGCTCTATGGCTGTACTGCCTCCTAAAAGTGTGCTTTGATGCACTTTTCAGCAATGGGAGTGCATAAAATGCAGACCATTAAACTGCTGTCCGTTTGGTGCTCTGATCGGTAGTGGGGGCGCATAAAATGCGGATCATTAAACTGCTGTCGGGGGGTCGGATAGTGTGCATCTTATAACACGTGACCTATAGCAGAGAAGCAGCACACTTTAATATCAACCACATTTTCAGTCATGTGATAGCAGTCTAAGTAGCAATAACCTCCCCTTTTGTATTAATTCCTTCTCTCTTTGCATGCCTGTAGATCGTATTCTTGCTCATCAATTCTGCTCTTTTGCATTCAGCTCGTACTTTCCCCTACTGCCAGCTTCCTTCCTTATTTTTTTCTTCTATTTTCTCATAGACAGAACAGCTTCCCTTTCTTTTGCCCTTTCACTTTATCCCATTTTTAACCAGAGATCGTGGGGTTTTGTTCTGCTTCATGTGTTCCCACCCTTCCGCACTCCATTGCTCCTGTCTGCGGTGAGGGGAGGGAGAAAAAAAGGGAGAAAAAATGCAGGCTCACCTCCGCTCACCTCTGTCTGCATAGGAGCAGCCCCGTAGGGATTCCTGTTTGTTAAAGGGGCGGCGGGGACATCAAAAACAAACAGAAGACAAGGAGAGCCCGGCATCCACAGCTTTACCATCTGCATCAGAATTTTTTTTTACCTCCGGAGACCATGTACTCGTAAAATGTGCTGGGGCGCGCTTAGTTGGGCGTGGTCGTACTTACTTTTTTTAAAAGTCCGCAGCTGGTGGGAAAACAATTTTAAGCTCCACATCTGGGAGCCCTTTGCATCCGATTTTAGGGGTCGTGTAAAAGCAGCCATTGTTAAGATGGTGACTTAAAATGTCTCAGCTCTTTATCTCTCTCATTCCCTTCAAAGCCTTGTGGTCCATCGGCGAGGGAAGACCACAGCTTAGCAATAGGGCCAGTACTCCAGGATAAAGAGGAGAAGAAGGGAAGTGATTTGGTCTAGAAAGAGAATGAGAATGAATGGGGAAGAGAGGGGAGTCCACAGTTGGCTACCAAAATTAAACAGGACTTTCAGCAGGCATTTCCCCTTCCACCCACCCTCCACTTCAGGGTAACAGGGGTGACTAAGTTTTTGCTTTCTCCTCCTCTCCCATTCATCTGCAGAACTGTATTCCAAGGCTGATGGTGAAATGATGACCATTGGTCATTAAGAAATGGATGAGACTGGTCGACCGTTGTTTAATGCCACCATCCATTCTTACCATATACTCCTGCTGGGTTCCGTTGGATTAATTCGCTAATATTATCAATGTATTATTTCTCATTTTTTAACTGCTAGAGATGGGAAATAGTGCTTGGGAGATCTTCTGGAAAGCACTTTGCTGCATTTCTCAAGGGTGCAACAAGGTAATGCTAATAGCACTGCATTCGGAGGGGGAAAACACACACATACAATGCAATGCACTTCTTTCCTTGGGCAATGCTCATGATAATTACCAAGCAAAATAGGAAGCACTGCAACATATTTCTTTTTAAAGACGTATTTCAAGCTCAGCTGGGTGGGGGGTAACCTTTATGTCTCCCAACTTATCCAGTTCTTCTCTCCAGCGCATTTGTTGTTGTTATGTGCTTTCATGTTGGAACTGAGTTGCCATGATCCTAATAGGATTTTCAAGGTAAGTGAGATATTTCACAAGCAAACCTACCAGTTCCAGATTCCCAGTCAGTTTCCAGGGCTGAGGGAGGGTTCAAATCCAGGCCTCCTGATGCCTAATCCATTGTCTTATTTCCTACTTCACACTAGATATCCTACAGAGGTGCATACTGTACTCACATTTAAATGTTCCAGGTTCGAGTGTTGTTGCCCCCATGCTCTTTTTCTGGGCCACACAGCAGTGGTCAGAGATCTCTTCCTCTTTAGCTCTCATTCCTCATGTCTTTCCAGTTTATTCCTTGCAAATATATTTATATTGTCCTTAAAACAAAGTACCCTGAAGCTGATTTACAAAATCAAATACAGTGGACCCTTGTATAACAAACAGTTTGTATAACATAAAATCTGTACAACATAAAAATGGGATTACTCCGTTTTCAATGCATTCCTATGGAAATTTGTATAAAGGAAAGTTTGCTTAACATAATTTAATTTGGAACGAATTAATCCCTTTATACAAGGTACCACTGTACTAAATTTGAAATGCAGTTAGTAGTTAAGTTTCAACAGTCCATCCTTCCACCATTTGTGTCCCCCTTTCTTCTCTTTTCTGCTCTTTCCCTTTCATCCGCACAAGTTCTCCTGCCTTGCCTCTGACCCCTTCCAACTGCCACACTGTCTTTGCCCATCTGTGTTTTTGGGACCATCACTCCCAGGCATTCTGCAGACAATATAGTCACGACCTATTGCCCACGGGGAGCGCCGTTGTTGCGGTTTGTTTAAAAAATATTCTTTTCTGTTTTTTTCTGCCACAATAGCTATTTCTTTGAAAACACTTTTATTGCTGCTACAACTCCGAACAGGAGATTAGTATGGAAGTGAATGGCGGGCGTAAGGGACGCATCCCTGCCACTCACGCCGCGGCTGGTCGGGCTTCGGGGTTTTGCTACACAGGTAAGCTGTCCTTTGATGGAAACGTTGCTCTTTTTTTTTTTATGGTTCCCACCTGTGTCTGCACGTGAACGAATCTGCCACAAAGGAACCGACGGGCTTGCTTTCACGCACGCACGCGCCCACGTGGCCGGAGCGCCCGCGTCAAGCGCCGACCTGCAGTTTCAGCGGCCGCGCGGGCGGGGAAAGAAGAGGCGCCCCGGCGGCTGAGCTTGGAAAAAGCACCGACAGGCGGGAAGAGAGACACGCCGCTCCCGGAAGCGCACGTGTGACTGCCGGCCGAAGGAGGCTTCCCGAGGGTCCGATTCCGCTCCACCACCACCACCCGCGAGCCTCGTGCCCGGAAGATGCGCTCCGTTTCCATCCGCACGGGAGGCGCGCAAGCCAGGGCGTCGGTGGTGGTGCCCGGGGGAGGTGGGGGGGGCAAAGAAATGAACACGCAAGGCCTCTTGGGCTCCGACATTCGCCCTCCTGGGTTGCGAAATAAACCCTGTTCAAATAATAAAGAGCGACAGAAAACATAAAAGTTATGCCCATGAGTCCAAGGAAACAGCGGCAGCTGAGTAGTAGACCTCGCCTGTTGTTATTTGCCTTCAAGTCGGGGCTGAGTTACAGGGATCCTAATGGGGTTTTCAAGGTAAGTTGAGCTGTTTAAGGGGTGTTTTTACCCTTTCCACACCCCCAGCGAGCTTCTATCGTATTCCGACTCAGGTCTCATGAATCCCGGTCCAGCACTCTATCCACTATTCCATACTGGGTATCCGATCTTTATTAGACCACGATGAACTTTTGGGTCCCTTGGGACACTTCATCAGGCTGGGAGAGAAAAGATCAAGAATAAATTCTGAGATTTAACAGCCAGCCATCGAAGGAGATGTGTGTTCTTTGTTTCTTTTCCTTCGGGGAAAGCAGTCAAAAGAAACCAGAAGTGTTTCTGAGATTCCTTTTAGATTTCTTTTCAGAGTGCAGTGCCTACCAGCAAAGAGGAGGATGTACAACACAACCATCTCTTCCTGACATACATGAGCCAATAAAAGGGTTGATCCTTTTCTAGCATTCTTTCCTTCTTTAGCATGCCACACTCACAAGCGTGTCTTCCCCCACCCCAGTCTCTTCTTCAGGGTTCTAGCTGGCCAGTTCAGAACAAGGACTGTCTAAAATTTCCACCACCGCCACCACCATTTTGATGGTTGGAATGTTTACCCTTTTGACAGGAGGCAAGGAAGCAAGCCTCTGGACCTTGAATGGTGTTATAGCCTCCCTGCTGGTTGCTACTGCTAGGCCTTTCAAGGTGAAAAAGCAGAGGTTTTGACATGGCCTTGTCCGAGGAAATCCATCAACCTATCTCTTCCCTGCATTTTACAAGTCAGAAAAACAGAGCAAGGTTTGAAGACTAGGAAGCCCACGTGTTGCAAAATATTATCGAAAGTTGATCCTCTTAACTGGACGGGTTTCGTTTTCCTGAAACATTTTCCTGCATTTTTCAGTCACTGCTCAGAGATGTGCAGGGGAAAGTGTGCATAAAAATAAAATAGCTTCTCAACTAGAACTAGGAATGGAGCTTTTTAACAGGAACTCATGACCTTTCTCATTGATCTTGGCTCCTCTGATCACCCATATTTAATGTGCTTCATTTCTGCAAGGAACAATCAGGGATGTACTCTCTGGTCCCTTCTGGTGACCAGTTCCAATGCTGCACCTCACAAATTACAGAAAAATACAAAAGGCTAAAAAGTAGTTCTGAAGGAACTTAAAGAAGGCCCTAGAAAAGTACCACTGGAGACCAAGCACAAGATAATCAATCCATAATATGGCATTCCTGATTGCTATTTAAAGATTTGAAAGCTGAAAAGTAAAGGAAGCTGACAGGGGAGGGGGAAAATTGATCTAGTCATAACATGGTTTTGGAAGAGAACTTGACAGATACAGTATCATGAACTGCTAGGAAAATAGGTCGGTGCTGGGGCAAATCAAGATGGAATGCCCTCTAGAAGTAAAAACGGCAAAGCTGAGGTGATGATCATACTTTGGGCATATCAGGAGTAGACAGGATTCCCTGGAAAAAACCACAATGCTTGGAAAAGCCGAGTGCTGCAGGAAAGACTAGGAGTTGGACTGACTTGATAAAAGAAGCCATGACTTTGAGTTTGCAAGACCTGAGGAGGGCTAATTTGTCATGATGTCATAACTGGGAGTTAACTTGGTAGCACATAGCAGCAACAACAGAGGAGATAAAACCAAATAATCACTTTTGCTTCCTTCAATTGATAAGAGAATAGCACAAAATCTATAAACTACTCCTAAAATATTGTAAAATGCCTTTGAAAGGAATGTCTAAAAGTAACTAGAAAATATTAATTGTTGCACTTAAAAGTAACTCTTACCAGTAACTAATCACTTTCATGCACATTTCTAAATATTATAATCATTACCATTTCCACACAGATTTCCAACCACCATATGGAACCATTACTCTAGCAGGTTCCACTTAAGGGTTGTAAAGTTCGTAACCCTTTCCTTGAAAGAACAGATTTGTAGCCTATAAGCCAGTGTTGGTGAACCTTTGGCACAGGAGCCAAAGGTGGCCCTCGGAGCCCTTTCTTTGGGCACCCGACATCGCCCCTTCACAGCCACATTTATTCAGGTAAAATTGCTGTATTGTCACTTTGCGAAAACTTAGTGGGTTTTGAATCGCAGTTTGGGCACTTGGTCTCTAAAAGGTTCGTCATCACTGCTATTAGCTAACTGGCCTCGACACTTGGTATAAGGTGGTCTACAAAGCTCTCACTTCACTTTCTGCAAAATCAACCTTGAAGGGGATCAGAAATAAATTAATATACACATACTGTATCCCAAAGCAGAATATGAAAATATCCAAATTTCCTGATATATTGTAATATGCTGTCTAAATTGCAGTGTGCCACAAAATGGGGTCATATTAAGTTTGGGAGTCAATGCTGATACTGTATTCAGCAATGAAGATAAAATGTTGAAATGTTACATTTGTAAGATTTGTAACATTTGAACATTTTGTATTAAACATACATTATACTGTAGCCTTACCATTTTCCTACTTCAGTAGGGGTAATTTTAGAAGAGCATTCAGCCTAAATGTACCTTCTCCAAGACAGTATTTTTTTAAAGGATCTATGAAATAGTTTTAGAACTTTTTAAAAAAAATATTGCTGCGGCTGTTGTTTTCCTTCAAAAAAAAATCGGAGGATGGAGAAATGTATCAACAAATAACAACAACACATATGGAATATATGTAAAAATGTGAGAACAGGTGAGCAGACCATCTGCAGTGTGTTGGGGGCAGGATGCACAGGTGGCAGATAACTTTCAGTATAACAATTCACATCTGCCACGCAGACTGGGAGGGCAGAAGGAAATCATGTTCATGTTGCAATAGAAGAGCTCATTGTAATTCCCCCTCACCTGAATGCAACCTGGGGAGTCCTGGGCCATTATTTATCCACTAAGGGTATTTGTACACAACCCCTAAACTCCGCTGCAAATGGCTCCCAGCTCCGGAGCTTAAAATTGTTTCCCCACCAGCTCCGGAGTTTACAGAAAATTAAGTGAGGCCATGCCCACCTGAGCGCATCCCAGCGTACTTTTCAGTTACCTGCTCTTGGAGGGTGAAAAATCCCAGATCCGGATGTAAAGGAGTGAGTGCCAGGCTCTCCTCGCTTCTGTTTGTTGTTGTTGGGTTTTTTTTTGCCTCCCGCCCCTTTAAGAGAAGGAATCAGGATGACGACGGGGCTTGGGGAGGCTTGGACCGGCAAACGGAGGTGAGCCTGCATTCTTTTGTCCCCTTTTTTCTCCCTCCCCTCACACAGACAGGATCAAGGAAGTGCGGAGGGGTGGGGACGCAGGAAGAGCAACGAACCCCCAAGATCTCTGGTCCGAATTTAAGTGGCCAGCGGATCTTAGGGGTCATGTGAAAAGGCCCCAAGTCACTGTGGGGAATGATAGGAATTTCTTTGGTGCTATTATTATATATAATGGTGTAACAGGAAGCTACTAGAAATAGAGCCTTCTCAGAAATGGCCTCCTAAGAGAGCTATCTAGCATTTTAATATCTTCCACTTGGCTTTGTTGTGTGTATAAAATCTACATGCTTATTTACTGATTGTGTTCTCATATCTGTACATTGCTTTGAGATGCTGACTGTTGATAGTATGTGCATTTATGTACGTATATATTGCAAGAGAGAAGCAGTGGACAAATGAAGAATGCTTACTCTTCCTTTACCCATATTTTACCTACCCCCACCAAAAAGGTGGTGATGAAACTTGTCATTCATTGACATAAGCAACCAGAGAGGTTAACAAAATCAAGAAGAGTTGCAATACTAAAAAGCATTTTCATGTATCCTATACAATTTTAGCAGGTAGCTCTTCAACAGAGATGTTACTACTAGTTTAAATTGAATGAAGCTGAAAGTTGTTTAAAACTGCATTGTAAACATGACAGACTTTAGAGATGGTAGGGTCTCAGGTGCATTTTTGACCCACAGACTTCATTCAGAAAGAAATCTCTGGAACTATCTCTTTACCATTGACTTTAGCATTTGTTTTGGGTCTCTGCTTTCTTTCTTTCTTTCTTTCTTTCTTTCTTTCTTTCTTTCTTTCTTTCTTTCTTTCTTTCTTTCTTTCTTTCTACATGCCCTATTTAAATATTGTAAGGTGGCTTAACAGTAAACAAACAGTACTATCTATCTATCTATCTATCTATCTATCTATCTATCTATCTATCTATCTATCTATCTATCTATCTATCTATCTATCTATCTATCTATCTATCTATCTATCTATCTATCTATATGTATAAAGAGAGAGAGTACTGCATATACTGCATATATATATGCATTATTACAGTATCCAATACATCAAATAATGTTAAAACTAGTAAATAAAACCATTTTAAACAAAAACCGAACAGCTACATAAAAATAACCCCATCAGGCAGCCAATCACTGAGGAAACCATCTGCAAGAAGAAAAAGTTCTTGGCCTGCCTAAGAAAGGAAAGCAAATCAAAAGCCTGCCCCCCTTGTGGGCTGGGATGAGGGAGTTCCACAGCTTGGGTGCAGTAATAGGGCCTTCTCTTGTGTCCTCACAAATTGTACCTGCATGTGGTGAGACCGAGAAAAAGGCCTCCCCAATATTTTAAAACTCACACAAGTTCCTAACACAAAATTTGGAGTTCTAAGTAGCTTAGGCTCAGGTTATATAGGGCTTCATGTAAAATGGTGCCAGGTTCCCAGATTCTGATTCACAGGATTTGTATTTTGCTACCTCAGTAAGTACAGTGGTACGAACACCTCTGTTAATGTATTTTTTAGTTTACAAATGAAAATCCATTGAAAATGACTCGGTTTATCATTTTTTCCCACAGTACAAAGCAAGTTCCCCCTGGATGCATTGCACCTGGGAGGTTTATAGTGCCGCCCCCGTAAACCCTGTTTTGGTTTACAAATTTTTCGCAATATAAAACATTCCGGAGAACGCATTACATTCATAAACCAAGGTGTGTGTGTGTGTGTTGTGTCATTACAGCCGTGACCGACTCTTCGTGACTCCATATCCATGGAGTTTTCTTGGCAGGAATACTGGAGTGGTTTGCCAGTTCCTACTCCATAAACCAAGGTACCATTGTACATTAAAAATAATCTTTAGAATAAATTGTGGCATTTACTGAATGTTTACATACCCACATGATGTATGCATGTGCGTGTACACATACACCTCTTTCAGTTGATGCATGTCGGGAGTATCAGTTTCAATTCCAGATGAAGTTGCAATGAATTTCAGTGCTACTAACCATAAACTACATGCTTGTCTGATGGGGAAATGGTGCCTACTAAAATTCTGCCTTTGCAGCAACCACAACTTTGCAACTCTATCCTGCCTGGAATCAATTATCAACCCTAAGCATTATACACATCTTGTTTCCTGATACTGTGATGTCTCACTTGCTGTACATGCTCATCTCTTCCCCCTGCCATTCCTTCTGGTTCTCCTTCCTCTGAAATTGGCAGATAATCTACAGCATTTTTCCGCTTTGCCTTCTATCTCTTTCCCATCAAAATACCACTTAAAATACAGCACCGGGGGGGGGGGTGTTAGAAAAAACCCAAAATTGTATTCCTTCTCTGGAGCTCATCTATGTGTCAGAAGTGCATTTGATATGAATTTGCTGGGTTCTTCGCAGGTTCTGGCAAAGCACTCAAGATGTATTCTTCCACCTTACAGGAATACAGGAACTTCCTTTATACTGAGTCAGATTTATTGGTCATCTAGGCCATTATTACTAAATCTAACTGGCAGTGGCTCTCCAGGCAGGTCTTCTTTTAGTCCTACCTGGAGGATTGGACCTGTGACCTCATCATTTTGCTGTAACATTTTATTGTAGCAGAAGTCTAATGAAAGCTTCACTGAAGCCCCCCCCCCCCAGAGGACAAGGTAATACTTGGCAAGGGGATTTGGGGAAGGAACTGAGCATCTATCTTTCTAAACACCATCCGCCACCACTAGACAAGAGTTGTGTTTTTTTTAAAGAGCAAATGGGCATGCACTTCCTTCTGAGTAGATATGCACCATGGGAGTTTCAACACAAGGTATTTAAGCCCTGCAATCACACAACTGTGGAACTTGGCACTGTTTAGGTCTGTTCTATGTGTTACAATTAGATAGGATGGTAGACTTCTTTAGGGTGGTAGGATGGGTTGAACCAATGCAGGTGGGGGAGATCATACTTAGACCTGGTCTGCAGTGTTTGCCCCAAATTAAATTTGGTGTAAAATGAGAGGATTTGATGGGTGTGAAGCAGTTCTCCAAAGTAGCATTGCCAGATGAACGACGATGGGAGCCTTCCATCTTTCATAGAAAAAGTCTTATCTGCACAACTATTTAAAAGTGTCATATTTGCGTAGAATTGTAGAATCATGGAATTATAGAGATGATAGGGATAAGGCCATCCACTCCATTCTCTTGATCCATATAGGAATCCAATCCAGAGCAGACATGACCAATGGTTGTCCAGTGTTGTTTTTTTAATCCCTCTAGTGTTGGAGCGTCCACCACCTCCTGGGGGAATTGGTTCCGTTGTTGTACTGCTCTGGTGCAGCACTTCTGGGTGACTGAGAACACATCCCGCCCCGTCCTCTGCATGGCTACCATTCAAGTATTTGAGAAGTGCTGTCCTCTCTCCCCTCAGTCTTCTTTTCTCAAAGATAAACAGGCCCAGCTATTCTATCCAGGGATGGGGTCTTGCGTTGTAGGACTTGCTGCCAAAGCCCTGTGGCGCAGTGGTTAAATGCCTGCACTGCAGGTAAAACTCTGCTCACGACCTGGGTTCAATCCATGGTAGCAGGCTCAAGTTCACTCAGCCTTCCATCCTTCCGAGGTTGGTAAAATGAGTACCCAGCTTGCTGGGGGGGGGGCAATGTGTAGCCTGCACACTGTAATTAAAAGTTGTAAACCACCCAGAAACTACTTGTAGTGGTATGGGGCAGTATATAAGCAGAACACTTTTAAGTAAATCTGGTTTTGTTTTCCCAATGACTTGGACTTGACTTGTGACTCAGAACTAGAGATGGGGACAATTAAAAAAAGAATTGTGATATTTAACAAATATCACTGATTTGTTTAATATTTTCTGTTTGGCTTCAACATTTCCAAGATTGTTCTCACTCATTATATTATTGAGCCAAGTATCCACCATGTTGCAACTGTACATTTGTCCCACACCCAACCCCAGGTAGGACTTAACCCTTGTCCCTGTTAAGAGACATTCTCTTGTTTTCAATCCGCTGCTCAAGCCAATCAAGATCTTTTTTTGAATGTTGTTTGTCTTCCAAAGTATCAGCTATTTTGCCTAATTTTATGCCATCCGCAAATTTGATAAGTACAGTATGCCCTCATACAGGTCATTAATAAAAATAATGAAGACTGGGGCCAAGACTGAGCCTTATGGTACCCCACTTGTTACCATTTCCCAGGTGGCATCTCCCCATCACATCCAAGGCTCCACCAAATAACTTTTGTTTTTCATTTCTTCTGTGTCTCGTTGCTTGTTTATCCCACCTTCTCCCAAATATTTGGGCCCAAGACAACCCACAACATGATCAGAAACAGATACTGCTAATTCCAGTGCAACCCCCTTTTTCTTGTGGGTGAGATCCAGTGGAGTGGAGACAGAGGGGCAGTGTTTAGGACACTCAGGCAACAGGGAGGCTGTGTGTGCATATGTGAGGTATACTCCTTCCCCCTGCTTTTCTTTAGCATAGAGAAATGCTCACTGGTGTTGAGAGACCCCTCACGCCACACAAAGCAGTGGAGAAAGGAAGGAAAATTTTGTGGCTTCAGTTCAAGCTGTGAATTACTGACCCTACATCACCTCAGCTCCCATGAATGTTCCACTAGGTCTGAAGCAAACACATTTTCCAGCAAAATGAAAACTGGCACAACAGTGGGTTTGGGTGGGCTGGAACATTTGTTATCTAGGGAGCAGCACAAAATGAGCCATTGCTAGGTCATGGTAGGGGGAACAATCCAAAAGGAGCAGCCTCTATCAGACCTCCCAAATGCACAGTCCATTCAGTCACCTCAGGATTCTGCCATCTCATCCTGCAGCTGCATGTGTACACGAGGCCTCAGCCTGAATCACTTTCAGGACAATTTTGCTAGTCCATAGAACTTTTGCATCATTTATTTATATATCCCACTTCCTTCACAGCTTGAAGAAGGTGACAAAATATAAAGTTAACAACGCGCAAATGTTATAAAAATAAATGCAATTTAAAGAGCAGCAGGAGAGAGGAGGGAATGGAAACAATAAAAGGAAGCCTGTGTCGCCCAAAGGCAGATGTTACAACGTCCCAAATCCACAATGGTGGAAAACAACCCTGGGCTATGTGGCACATTGCACAGGAAGGAATAAGACATAGAATGTTAAAAATAAACAATAAAACAGGACAAATACGACCAAGAAGTCTTCAGTGAGACTTAACCTTGACATGAGTTTTGCAGCCTGACTAGTGAATGAAGTAGGTACCAGTTGTACCAGATGAAATGATGTGATGTGTTCTGTGATAGAGAAGCCATGTATTAACACTGCCACTATGATCTGATAGTGTACAAATTGCATGGCCAAAGCATTTGGCCTAACACTGGGATTAAACTGTGTCCTGGGGTTCTCCGGCCCATATTTATAAACCAACAGAACTGTCTGTGCCCCAGAGAGTTCCCCAAATGTGCAGACAAAGCCTTGGGAGACATGCTTACTGTACTAGAGAGGACTGTGCCTCTTTGTACAGCAAACAGGGGCAAATCCCTATAGATTCATGTAGAATTGAACATCTTGCTGAAGAGCCTAGAATTTCTCAACATCTTCTTACTCCTTGTCCCCTTAATTGGCAGCCATTTTGTGGTTTAAGCTTTTGACCTTGTTCCCCTATATTTCGTGCTCCAATAAATATGTATGTATAGATTGGCCCTGCCTTTCTGTATCCAAGGATGAAATGTGAAGTGCAGAACTTTACTTCTGCCTATGACTCTTCTCTTTATATCCCCTCCCCCACCCCATTTTGCCCCTGTTCTTTTTTTCTTTCCCTCCAGACGCTCTCCTTGTCTTCTCTAGTTGAGTATTTTTACCAGGCCTATCATTCTGGCCTTTATGATCTAACCTCCTGGGGGGGGGGGGTTCATTCCCCTCACGGTGGCATGACTGGGTCAAAGAAGACAAGATGGTAGGTGGTGATGATGGAACACTCACATTTTTAAAAAGAATAAATGGATCTGGGCCAGAGCAGTGAGAGAAAAAGGTCGACACTTCAGCCTGCGATGTTTTCAAACCTTCGTGCGTCATAGGAATCTTCTTTAAATCTTCCTTAAGTGGATTGTATTCATGAACGAATGCTCCAAAATAGTGTGCACTTTAAGCCCTGTTAGTCTTAAAAGTGCTGCAATAATTTGGTTTTTCTTATTTTTTTATTGTTGAAACAGATCAACATAGCTACCTCTCTGACAATGTTTATAGGCCGAACTCCCACCCCCTCTCATTGTTGCAGTCCTACATAGGTAGGTACTGTATATCATGTGACACCAAATCCTATCTAACGCACATCCACTCTAATCGGGCTTTTGAGGTATGGAAGATATGTAAGGAGTGGTTTTACCACTGCCAGCCCAAGTGAGTTCCAACAATTGAGAAAGGATCTGAATCCAGGTCTCCTGAGTCCGAGTTGATATTCTATTCATTACACCACAGTGGGTACAAACCTGCATCAGTAGTAGTACTACATTATACCATGGCTTGCCCTATTTGAGTAGGGTTCCAGGCATTGCTCAGGACGGACTGCTTTTAAGTTGGTAGGTCAGACATAGTACAGACTTCTTGCTTTAGATGTTGATTTTTGGGGGGTTCAACAAGTCACCTAATTTCTCAACCAGCATGGTTGCTGTCCATGACTGAGGAACTCTGGGAGTTGTAGACCCCAAAAGTAACTGTTTCTAGTCCTGCTAGTTGATCCCATCCCCTTGTGTTGCAACAGATAGGAGACTGACAAATAGTTCATTCATGGCCTAGATCATTGTGGCCTGTTTATCATAATATAAGCAAGTGAGATCTTCTTGAAGTGTTCTTTCTCACAGATTGGTGGCTAATTAGGTGGATGATGGAACCAAGTGTTACCTTGGAAGAAGTAACTTTTTTTGGACCACAACTCCCAGAGCCCCCCACTTCCCAATCCAACAAGTCCAGTTATTGGCCCGCCCCGCGGAAAAAATGCCACTTTCTCAAGTCCCGGGGCTCGCTGGGATTCTGGTGAGCTTTATGGAGACTTGCTATGGGTTCTTTTTGTTTTGTTTGATCATTGCACTTGTAAATCACCCATAGTCAGACTTCTCAGGATGGTGCACAATCAGTAAAGTATATTTACAAATTGGGGCAACTATAGTCACATAATGTGTAATAACATATACCATCTGCTGCAGGATACCCTTCAAGGAAAAATAGATGGGAAGCATGGCCCCGGGCCTAGAAGAACATTCTGGCTTAAGAATATAAACCAATGGTTTGCAGTGAGCACAGCTGCTCTGTTTATAATAGTTTTAGACAAAAACAAAACAAAAAACACTGATCGCCAATGTTCTATGAGGACATAGCATTTGAAGAAGAAAAGAAAAAGCTAGAAGCAGAGAATAAACTATTACAGCATAATTAAACCAAAACAAAACTGGTTATTATAATGATGCTGTAGATGCACTAAAATACTTCATATTTTTGCGTGGGGAGAGCAAAGATCTTTATTAGGCACTTGCTTGCAGTCTACAAGCAGCCTGTTTGTTTTCCAAAGCGACAAACTGGCACCCAGATGGTATATGATTGTGGACAATTCATTAAAGGCAGGTCATTCCTGTATCATAAAAAGGCAAGTGATGCAACTGTTTCCTACAGTTTTTTTTTTCCATTGCAGGAAACGCTGGATTGGAGACATGGTATGGTTCAAGGACAGGCAATGACTCTGCTGTGATCTGGATCCCACCCTAAGCCTACTGTTTTGCCCTGGGAGGAAAACTCCCACCAGCCACCAAATCAACGGTGAAAGAGCCAAGAGACCATGACATCTCACTGGGCCCTTTCAAGGGAGGTATGCTTGAAAACCCATCTCTAAGAAGACCCACATGTTGCAGCAAAAAACAGCAAAGCACTATGTGTCACCTGGATTTATTATTTTATGTATTTAAATACATGTTGCACTATTCCACTTTTCTCCCTACAAAGGATTTTCATGGTTCAAAGGAAAACATTTTCTTTGAGACAAACTTTCAGGGACTAAGGCCCAGTTCTTCAGAAATATCAAGAGTTGCCTTAGTACCTAAATGTAAAAATAGACACCCCAAATATGTTTCTCTCTCCCTCAGAGCCTCTGGAGAAGTATGTGAATATGTGTGCCCATCAAAGCTTGTCAGTCTTTGAGGTGTCAGGGTATTTTGCTGTTAGAAAGAAGTGGATCCCAGAGCATTATTCTTTTCTTCTTCTTCTCCTGCACTCGATGTGAAAGTTGTTTACTTCAGCCCGGGAGCAAAAGGGCCTCTCCTCGGGTGCTGCCGAGTGGAAGGAACTCTTGTGAAATCGCCCTTCAGATCCGGCGGGCGCTGGTGGAGCACCGTCGGCGATGGAGGCGCCCATCATTCATAATAACAGACTCCTTCTGCTTTGTCCTCCTCCTTTCTGGGAAGCGACGTTATGATGACTAAAAAAGCGTTCAAGGACAGCGCCTCTTCTCCCCTCCTCGTCTCGAGAAACAGAGGCTGGGCGCTTGATCCCCCGCCCCCTCCCGGCAGATATAAAGCCCCGCTCCCAGATGCCCGCCGAAGAGAGAGCCTTATTATTCCACCTTTAGACGCGACGGCCCGGATTAGCCGCCGCGCTGCGTCCCGTTCACCGCCGGCTTCTGCAAGGCAGCCCCCCGCTCGCTCAGGATGTGTCGAGGTCTTGCCGCCCTCCCTGCCACCTGCTTGGAAAGGTAAGGACCTTGGGAGAGCCTGGGGACCCTGAGCGAAAAAAACAAACCAACAGTTGCGGAGCTAAGCCCCGCGGGCTTGGCTTGGCCGCCCCCGGTGGATCAGGAGTCATATTTATAGCTGGCTCAGATGTTCGTTGTCTTTTTCCAAGTAATGATCCGACGGGCATTCTTTAGCTGAGGACAATCGGCTTGGTAGGCGAGAGGGAAAAAACAAGGAAACGATCGGAACTCTTTCCCTCCTTTGTTTTTGCTGCTGCTGCTGCTGCTGCTAAAGGGTCCCTCTTAGGTATCCGTTTGGTGCACCTTCCTCTTTCTTGTATGAGTACCTGTTCCATATATTGTTTGGGTGGATGCGCCCCCGATTTAGCCCAGAACCGTCCCTTAATTTTGCAGTGCAGTTCTCCACTCCGTTAGCATTCCTGCCACGCGCCAGCCAGGAGGGTGGTGAGCTAAGAATAGAAAGAGATGCGCCAGCCAGCCATCTCCAAAATTGTCGCAGCGATGCGCCAAGCCAGGAGGCAGGGGCACCGCTGTGTTGCGGGCTGCAGAGACGCCGCAGCCCGCAGCGGTCACACGAGTTCCCCAGACCAGACAACAGGGGACCAGGGGTTGTGGCAGGAGCTGACACAAGTTCAACGTGTCTGGGCTGGGTCAGGGAGGAGGCACAATAATGTCAGGAGGCTGGAAGAAAGACCACGTGGGAGAAACCTCATTCTAAACTGTCTCAGCAAAGGAATGAGGATATGCTAATTGTTGCTGTCATTACAGTTTTGGCATTTTCATTGCACCTCCTCTCTTAGAGAACAACATAAGCGCAACAACAGCAGCAAAGGCCAGGTCTCTGTCCAGGGGAGCTTACAGCATACTTGTTTTCAGCAGGAGAGATGGGAAAGGGGGGAGGAGAGAGGAGGGGGACGGATGTACTGAACAAATGCCATTCAAGGGCGCTAGATTTCAGATTAGAAGTTTTATACTGTACAGGAGATGGGACAGCCACCTACTTCAGTTGTTAGTTACCCCCCCCCCAGATGTGTGTTTTCTCCCCCTCCCCACACACACAGGTAGAAGCACTTCTTTACCTAGATTTCTGGCCAGTGAAGTCTTCAGAGGTCCATATACTGTACTGAAAACTCACTTAGTTCAATTACCAATCCTAGAATCAAAATCATAGAGAGGGCTCTTCTTGAGGCTTGTTTTTCTGCTGGCAAGAAAGTGAGGCTTTTACAGCTGGAAACACACCCTCACTTTCTGGGAACTTTAAGACGAGAGAGGGAGGGAGATATATATGTAACTGGAAGTGAAAAAGCCTGTGCTATATTTCCTACAAATGCCTGGGAGAAACCCCAATGCCTTTTATGTGGTCTTTTTCTCTAAGCGATAGAGCTATGATGGTAGAAACAATCCATTATTGGGCTCACGGCCAAGCAGAAAAAGCTTGTTGTGGGAGGGGGGCATCAGAGAGGAGGAAGCAGCTATTCGATACCATATGCTTCAAGCGGAAAAGAACTGGTCTTTGCAACAGATGGTTCACAGGCAAACAATGCTGTGTACTTTGCTCCCTTTGCCTCTGAGTGGCAGATGCCACGGAACAAACGCACCAAACATGGGCAGAACTTGCATCCACCCCCATAAAAAGTGGCAGTCTTGTAAGTCTACAAAATCAAGGGCATTTGTACTGAAATCTATGAAACGTGTAAAACAAAAGTGATTTTATGGTATGGAGTCCTATTTGTTTCTGAATAAGATTTGCCTAACTATCCAACTAATTACGGCTCAGTGACAAGCTGCTGCGACCTGTCTCAGTTCTGCTGCCAGACACACTGCCAGGCACACAAAGGAGATCCACACTGGCACCTTGTGAATTTGGTTACACAGGTCTTACATAAACCACCAGTAGAAACGTGGCTGTTGCCATCTGGATCCCATTGTTATTTCCAAACAGACCATTGAGAAATCTGGGGAGTTGGGTGGGCAACATGTGGGCTTCCATACTCTACCTTTCACATGAATTATACTGACCAGAGCTGATTGAGAGCTTCAATCCAACAATGTGTGTGTGTGTCAGCTGTGTGTAATATGTTGCCATTTCCTGGTGTTATGAAAGCCCAAGCTGGAATTTCAGACCCAATGGCCAGATTTTGAAAGGGTGGCCTTTTTATTGGACCTTCAGTCTGATGGATCGCACAATTTAATGACAGTACCGAGGATGAAACTATTTGCCTATGGAACTCAGCCTTGCCCTCTATGTAGTTAAGAACTAGCAGTTCAGAATTCTGCATTACCGAAATGCATACAGGTGCACAGCAGGAATCAAACCAATTAAGAACATATCCCTGTGGCAGACATCTCTTGCCACCAACTATCCCACTCTGCTCTCTCCCAAAATATCCACTGTTACGGATATTCCTATCCAACCCCTCTGGCCAGCGACTGGCCACCTCTCTCAAGCTTTAAGCAGACAACTCCCTGCTGCCCCCTCATGGCCACATCTTTTCCAGTATCCGTTTTGACCTGTTATTCTTTACCTTGTTTTTCAGAGCCAAGGAGTTCAAGACCCGTCTGGGGATTCTGCTTCATAAACCAGACTTTGGATATAAACTCAGCTGGGGTACAAAAGAGAGGTAAGCAATGTCTAGAACAGGAAGCTGATCTGATCTGGAGCATGTGGGTGCTGAAAAGAAAACTTTCAGGAGAAGCCACAGAGCAGTACTGCATTAAGACGACAAAAAGGTCTTGTAATTCAAAGGGATGGGGCAACCATGACTAAGGATTCTAGCTGTCTGCAGCAGAAAATATGTTGCATGGTAGGGCTTTTCAATTAGGAATTTGCAGACTAGGTGCCCAGAATGAACCTTCTTTTATTTATCTGTATTGTTATTTTATTGATATTTTTATTGTACTGTTTTTACTTGATGCATTTTGCAATGGCTCTGTGAGCCACGCAATAAAATTTATATGATGATGAACCTTCTTGCGGATTACAACGAGTTATCAGCAAGAGCAAAGACCCCCCCACCCCCCATGGCAAACAAGAATAGGATGTGTAGCAGAATTGGCCATAGATGAATGATGCAACTGTTGGTCATTCTTTCTGCTTATGATATGTAGACTTTTCTTCTCTTCTGTTTCTGTCCTTTACCCCAAAACTACTTTTGAACCCCACTCCTGATACCCTTTCAATTTGCTTCTCCAGGTACTCTGCAGAAGAAGTGCTTGGATGGAACGAGTCTTTTGACCATCTAATGAGAAGTAAAAGTGAGTGCAAATCTCTTTTGACTTGCAACGTTAGTGACAGGGAAGCAAACATCTCTTGTGTGTGTGTGTTGTGTTGTTACAGTCGTGACCGACTCTTTGTGACCCCATGAACATCTCTTAGGCTGCTTTAAATATCAAGTTATCCCTCATGTTGGCCTTCTGCTAGTCAGTAATTGTTTCACAATCCTCAAAATGACAATAGGAACAGAGGGTCCCCAGACTGATTTGTGGAAACGAGAGGGCTCATAAAGCCACTGTGCATAAAATAAAATGCAGAGTGATTGCCACATAACACCTCCTGCTGCAGCGGCCTCAGCATCCCGTCCATATGATCTCTGGGTCAAATGAAATGTCAAGTCTTTGAGCTCAATGCTTGAGATTCTCCTTATGAGGGAAAGGAAAGAAGGAAAAAGAGAAGAAAACCGTACAAAGCATACAGACAACCTCGCAGAACCCCAGTTGTTTCTTCACTAAATATTTCCTCCCAAAGCCACTGTTTCCCATGGGGGGGGGAGACCGATCAAGTAACACAGGCATGTCCAAACGTTGGCCCTCCAGATGTTTTGGACCACAACTCCCAGAATTTCAAGCCTGCATTTCCAATGGCAAAGGACTGTGGGAGTTGTGGTCCAAAACATCTGGAGGGCCAAAGTTTGGACGTGCCTGAAGTAACATAATGCAGAGTGTGGTTCTTTAAAACAACGCTGAAGTCTCCTGTAAGAACTTGCTATTTATATTATAGCAAGTTCTTACAGGAGACTTAATATAAAACTTTCTGCTGCTAAAAAATTAAGAACTTACATGCATAGCATTCAATTTGTTTCCATCCCATTGGCTTGTTGTGTTTCATGTCTCCTCCTAAACGGCTCCCAAAGACATTTCCTCCTAATGTTCTGAGCATTGTTCAATACAAAAAACTTTTAGTTCATATTTCCTTCCCATATAGATCAGGATTTCTGTCAAGCACAGCATCCCCCACCCCCCAAATTTCTGCAACACCCATGCTTTCTTCTCCCAGGCCTTAGTTCCAAACGGCACGTTCCTTTGTTCTTGTTCGCAGGTGGGGTGGCGGCGTTCCATGGCTTCCTTAAAACGGAATTCAGCGAAGAGAACCTGGACTTCTGGCTGGCCTGCGAGGACTATAAGAAAACCCGCTCCAAAGCAAAGTTAGCAGCCAAAGCCAAAAAGATCTTTGAGGACTTTGTTCAAAACGAGGCCCCCAGAGAAGTAAGTCAACATTCTGACGGTTGGTTCCACAGTGGCCATGTGTCCTGACTCACAAAGGACAGCCTTCTGTTGGAAGGACTGCCCTTAGTTTGAATGAACCACTACCAGCAGCATCATTTTATAAACTGCTGCCTCCCCTCCTCCCCAGGAAGACACTCCTTGGCCAAAATCTTACTGGGATTCTATATGTGTACAAGAGGAACGATCTAAGGGTGCTTTTACACGACCCCTAAAATCCGGGGCAAAGGGCTCCCAGATCCGGAGCTTAAAATTGTTTTCCCACCAGCTCCGGACTTTAAAAAAATCAAGTACAACCACGCCCACCTAAGCGCGTCCCAGCGCATTTTCCAAGTACCTGGTCTCCAAAGGTGAAAAATTTCTGATGCGGATTGCAAAGCAGTGAGTACCAGGCTCTCCCCGCCTTCTCTTTGTTTTTGGTTTTTTTGTCCCCCGCCCCTTTAAGAGATTGGAATGCTTCCGGCAGAGCAGAGGTGAGCCTGCATTCTTTTCTCCCTTTTTTTCTCCCTCCCCTCATGCAGACAAGAGCAAGGGAGTGCAGAGGTTTGGGAACACAGCAAGAGGAGCAAACCCCCATGATCTCTGGTCCGAATTTAAGTTGCCAGCGGATCTTAGGGGTCGTGTAAAAGCACCCTAAGTTGTTGTGGGCAATGGTGACTGATGGGTGAAGTGGCTGCCCTGTGCTGGATGTCTGCTTGGCATGCAGTGGGGAGGGCAATTTGGCATGTGATTGCAATTTGGCCTCTCATCAGCTCGCCAGGGTAGCACACACACAAGTCCTCTGGTGCACATGGAAATCTTGAACAGGACTCTCGCCCATATGCTCGTACGAGAGACATAATGCAGGTGTCTCTACGTTGACAGTTGTACCCTGTAGGGAGGAATAAATCGCCCTGTGCACAAAGCAGATGGCACGAGGCAGCCCTCCGTGTCATAAATGATTGCTGCTACTCATGAAAACAATTAGCATTTTCTGCATCATTTAAGTCATTTTACATTTTAGGAGAAATGAAGTAAGGGAAAACTGCTTTCTTCACCCAAGGGCATAATAGTTGTTTCAAGTAAACCCAGTTATCTGGAGCTTTTGCTCATTGATCTTTCTACTGAACCATGTATTTTTTTTTTCTGGAAGGATTTTGTTGTATTTTATTTTATTTGTAATAAATAACAGGACCTCATTAACTCTTGTTCTGCCTTTTGGCAGGAGGTGAAGCATTGTTAAGTCTCAGTGGCGCTGAAGTTATACTTCTTTATTAATCTGAGCAGTTTTATAGTGGGAAAGAAATGAAATTTCAAGAGAGTCTGAGTGTTCTAGCTAATATATGTGTGACCAGGGAAAGACTGACATTTTGTAGGCAGGAAGAGAGAAGAGGGTGAAGAGGACACTTCAGACTGTGGGTTAATCTCCTTTTAGGCTAGCTGGGCTCTCTTCCTTTCCTATAGTTAAATATCTCTGCTATTTGTCAGCCCAACTACGTGCCTCTGCCATTTCTCCCTGCCACCACCACCCCAGTTCCCAAAGGCAGTACTTTCCATTTTTCATGGGACTTAATGCCAGCCTTTATGCATGTCTCACTCAAGGTGGGGTAAGACCTGTTTCAGAAAGTTTCTTCAGCTAAATGTGGTTTGCTAAGGGTCATACCTATGCTTAATCACACTCAGTGTTTAAAGCAGTGGTGTCCAAACTTTGGCCTTCCAGATGTTTTGGACACCCACAGTCCTTTGTCATTGACAATACAGGCTTGGAATTCTGGGAGTTGTGGTCCAAAACATCTGGAGGGCCGAAGTTCGGACACCCCTGGTTTAAAGGATTGGCATATAGTAGTGATGGTGGACCTTTTAGAGACCGAGTGCCCAAACTGCAATTCAAAACCCACTAATTTTTTCGAAAAGTGCCACTACAGCAATGTAACCTGAATACAGGTGGCTGTGAAGGGGCGATGTTGGCTGCCCTCAGAAAGGGCTCTGAGTGCCACCTTTAGCACCCGTGCCATAGGTTCACCAACAGTGGCATATAGGATGAAAGATCTGACAACAGAGCATAAAAAGAAAATGTCTTTGCCATTTCCTCACTTCTTCTGCATTATAATATTGATTGTTTGCTAGGAAGTCATCAGTGCAGAACAAAAAATTGGTCTGCTATGCTTTTGCTTGACATAAAACCTAATGGTTGATAATAACTGATCAAGGTGTCTCCCTAAAGGTCTTCATTAAATAGAATGCAGGAGCTCTGTACTTGGGAATTTTATATACAGAATATAAAATTTTAATAAAGAAGAAAAAACACTAAAGTGGACCCTTGTACAACATAAAAAATTCTGGTGATAGGGGAAATTTGCTTAACATAATTGTCTATGGGGAGAATCTGTACAACATAAAAATGGGATTACAGTACTCCATTTTCAATGCATTCCTATGGGAATTTGTATAAAGGAAAATTTGCTTAACATAATTTAATTTGGAACAAATTAATTCCTTTATGCAAGGGACCACTGTATTTGTATACTGAATATTGAATATATATTATTTTTATCATACACTTCCATTCAGAAATATTTCGTGTGAAACATCATATGCTTTTCTTCCCCTTGTAGGTGAACCTTGATCACGAAACCCGAGAGGCAACCAGAAGGAATCTCACTGCTGTAGCCACTTCTGCTTGCTTTGAAGAAGCCCAAGCCAAAACCTATACATTGATGGAGAAGGACTCCTATCCCAGATTTCTGAAATCTGCCTACTACAAAGACCTCACAGAACAAGCCACTAGCCACAGAACAGGCAAGGCTGCACACACCTGAGCTAGTCTGTTGCCATTACTTAAAACTGTTTCAAGGGGAACAAAGATCTGACAGAACGAAAGAGGGAAGGAATCAGCCTCGAGAGGAAGTGCTAAGAACCTTTCATCGACCGAGTTCTGGTTGGGATTTGATTCTGGCCAGGATGCTTGGGACCTCTAATGCTTCCATGCATCCAAGAAGCTCTGCTGGAAAAAAAAGATCCCTTTCTTGTATCTTGAAAGAGATGCCAGGAGGGGAGAAAACATACTCCTGTGAAAAGTCCTGGAGAACGCGGGACAAGGAGGAACCTGATCCTCAGGCAGGAAGAGGAAAGCCGGAAGGAAGTTGGAGATCAAGCAATGACTTACCAGGAAGGTTGGATTCCCCTCTAAAAAATCTCTCCCATCTGCTCTTGAATGTCCTGTGTCTGTGCCCTCAGCTACCTTGTACCAGTGAAAGCCTTCGTCTGCTCTCAGATGCCCTTCCCTGCGCCTAAAGACATACGACTGCAGACTGTACATAAATGCACGCCTGGGCTCACAATTTCCACTCGCTGCATGTCAGCTCCAGGATCCTGCAGCCTCTCTGCATGTTCGTATATCAGCCACCGGGGGGGGGGGGGGGGAGGACACACACCCCAGGCTTCTTACAAAACCCTTGCATCGCTTTTGTCTTTGTACTCAGAAGAATGCTACATCTGCTTTGCTCTGCTGCACCCATAGACCTTTGTCTTCTTTTGCCATGGCAGGCAAGCTTTTATTCCCCAGTGACATCTTCAGGAGGTACATCGACTTGGTATATAGTGCCTCTTCGAACATTATATGCAGCCTTGGATGGTGTGCCCTGATTTTTAATTATTTATATTTATATTTATATTTATTGTTGATAGTTTACAGTTATTTATTCAGATAGGGCATTATATGAGCATAGCACTTTAGAACTGGGTGCTACACTGACATAATTGCAAGGCAGAGCCTACCACTTAAATGGGATTTTCAGCCAATTCTAAGAACACTCAATATAAAAGGCAGCCCGATATGCTGTTGCCCAGTGTAGTAAGCTGCAGCTAGAGTAGCCCCATTGAATGAGTGGGGATTTGGTGAGTCAACTCCTCTGCAGGTTCCATGGATCCAAATGGGCCTATCCCAGTTGCAACTGGCTATGCTAAGCAACAGGATTCAGCTGTCAATAGGTGGGATGTACTGTGAGATAAAAGAAGCAGAGAAAATTTGCAACAGGTCTAGATCAGGCTGCATAAAAATAAAAAGGATGGGCCAACTGCAATTTCTTTTACCCCCGTTGCACGCGCACACACATTTGTAGAATTGTTTGTAGCATGTCTGACAGCTTGGAGGGATGTGGGTGGGCAAAGAGAGAAACAGGGCACCAATGTTTCTTTACCAGCCCTGTCTGGAGACTGTCTCTCCTCATCACAGGATGCTGCCTATTTGCAGTCCTGGACCAGAATGCAGTCCAACAAAAGAACAAATCCAAAGGCTGAAAAAGCAACCCGATACCTCACTGTGTGTCTTTGAAAATCTCAAGTTATAGACCACATGGGTTATTTAAGTGAGAAGCAGGAAACAAAACACGAGACCCCTCAGATGTTGTCGAACTGCAACTCCCATCAGTTGTGGCCAGTGCAGTTGCCTGGAGTGGATGATGGGACATGGCCATTGCAGTAGTATTCATACAGCATCTCTGTGCATCACTGATAAACTGTAGCACCCAGGGACATTTGAATAAGTTGTTGTAAGTTCATAAAGGTGAATAGAATGTTAACATTTTCTGCTCTTAGCTCTAATACACTGGATATACTTTCCATATTTGGCTGAGAGTCACAGAGCCATCAATGGATGGTGTGAAGTGTTGAACATACATGCATGGACCAGCATTTTCATTTATGGGCTCTTCAGGTCAGGTACTGAAAACATGAAGTTTGAGAGCACTAGGGAATATGTGGCCCACTGAACATTGGAGTCCAGTGTTGTTGGACTGCAACTCCCATCAGTCTCAAGGAGGAGGGATGATGGAACATCATCACCTGGAGCAACTTCTGTTCCATACATTGTTCGGAGCAAGACTCCAAAGCTACATTGAAACTTGATCCGTGTGTGTTTTTCACATGTAACTCTGGTGGTGCTAGCAGAGGTTTTCAAAAGCCCCTGTTAAAAATTCACTTTCACTTATGGAAAAACAGTCACCATCACCCTTCTCCCACCACCTCCATTTCCTAGAGCAGATACATCCAGAATCAACAGCAGATTTTATCCTGCATGCTGCTGTGCATTCAAAGGGCAGTCTATCTTGAGGGTCTTACTTGGATATTGATTAGCTCCTGTCCAGACAAACTGCTACTGATTTGCACAGAGGGGTCCCTGAAGAACATAAAATGTTTTTTGACTTCCATTTCGAAGTCTCTGGTTGAAACCTCCTACCATTGATTTCACTGGTAAGGGATCAATACATTAAGTAATAAACTCAGATAATGAAAATAATACTATACACTGATCCTGCTTTGGGAGTAAATTCAAATTAACTTCTCTAATGCTGCCTGCACACTCCCACTGTAGTTCAATTGTGGCTTGTCATTCTCTTGATTGAATGCCAAGAGAAATATTACCATCGTTCAATAATCTTCAACAAGGGAGAATAAATTCTATTGAATTAGAAATATGCACTGGACCCACTTTTTCTGTTATTTAACATACACACACCTGCCATACACTCCCTTTACTGTTTTCTGACAAACTTCCCTGGAGCAGGCATTTCTTCCCATTTAGAAGAAATAAGTAGGATTTAATGTTGAAATACAGCTGCAAAAAGTGCTAGCAATCATTGCAGTGGTTTCACCAGAAAAATTATAATGAAGCAGCAGTGTCTATGCAACCCAGTTTGAACTTTGGGATTATCTGCACTACCTTGCCCCCACCCACCCCCCATTACCCTCTGCCTTGCCAGAAATCTAAGCCAATACTTGTGGGAGTCTCCCAAGGTCTGAACAGCTTTCATATGAATTATTTATCTGCATTTGAAACGTAATCCATATTCCAGTTCTTTCCAGTGTGAGCGACTATGATACAGTGTTGTGTACCCATAAAAGTTACAATGTTGTCATAAAGTTATTCGAAAAACATAAATTAAAAAAAAGTTATAGAAACCAATGCAGCACAATGGAAGTCTTGTTTGCACAGTTCAGAGGCAGAGGTAGAATACGGGGGAAATGTCTGGCTGAAGCCAAAAGCACAGCACCCGCCTGCCTCGTCCTCCTACTTTGTCCAAGAAGTCCAGTGGAGGAGTTTCACTTTTAGATACAAAGCTGGCATCACTTCAAGATACAGAACACCCAGAAGGCTACAAGAAGAAGCATTCAACACCTCCAAACATCCTCATCAGCTTAGTTTGTACAAAAGGGTTAGGGAAGCTTTCCTACCACATAGCCAGAGGAGGAGGAGGAGAACCTTATTTATTTATTTATTTATTTATTTATTTATTTATTTATTTATTTATTATTGCTTATATACCGCCTGTCTTCCCGAAGAAACTCCGGGCGGTTTACAACATAAATGCAGGTAAGGAAAACAATAAAACTAAACAGCAATTGTAAAGACAAGCAACATCAAACATAAGCTAACAATATTTTTAAAAAGGCACAAAAACAATTACAAGAATAATAACCTTGGAAACTTGAATGCTTTTGTGACATTTGGGTCAGTCCTAATAGAAATACAGTACTGTCCAACTGTGGATTTGGCCCCTGATGGACAACAGAGCTACTTTTGTTGTTCCTTTTTAAGTTCTGTACATAAGCTTCCTTGAGTGTTTGTGAAACAGCAGAATCTGTTGGACCAGTGATGGGCAGTGAGGAATAATGGGCAATGTCAGAAGCAGTCAAGGATACACATTTCAAACCCACACAGAGACATTCTCTCTCTCTCTCTCTCTCTCTCTCATACAGTCAGGCAGGGAGGCAGTCCTTCAGACACTCCTGTAGCACTAACCCAGTGATTCCTTCCACAAAACAAAACAAAAACCGCAATATTCCTGCCTGCTGCTGCTTTACTCTGTCCTGGATTCAAAGATGGGCTTATTTACTCACATTCAGTACTTGTTTTTCCACAACCGCCAACTCATACACATTAATTTACTCACATGCAACCATTATGCTAAGAGGTGAGCTTTCATGGTCCCTTGATCCTGTTCCTTCCCTCAGCTGCTCTATGACATTCCACTCTGCTCCAGCTACCTCCATGATGGGACTTGCAAACCGAAACTATAGTATCCTTTATTGAGTCAAACTACTTCATATTCAATGCTCTTGTTTTCCTGCTGTCTTCACATTTTCTCAGTATTAATGTCTCTTTTTAATGATATACTTGAAGTATAATGGCCTCTATGTAGTCATTTTTGCTTTTAGAAATAATACTTCAGGTTTTGTATAATCTAGCATCCACCCTTTCTGGTAGCCCAAAGTACCTCTAATTTTTTTTCTTGAACATCACACTGCCAATGAATAAATTTTCTACCTCAGCTTTTTTTTTTTTTACTGTGCAGCTTTTACAAGGCAACCTGGAATATCATAGAATCAATTATCTTGACCTTGGTCTCCATCAACACAGGGATTGTGAAGTTGAGTTCATGGCCAGGCAGGTGACAAACCAATCACAGCTCAGAGCCAAAGCAAGGAACACAAGTGACAGGCGCCCACTGGGGCTGGTGGGACAAAAAGCGCAGAAGGCAATGGTAGACAGAGGAATAACAGGTTTTGCCAAAGACTGCACAGTTTCTGCATCTTTTACTTTCAATTATGTAATATACAGTATTTGATTTCTAGATAGCCATCTGCTGACCACCATATACAAAGTCATCTGTTTGGAGCCTGGAACACGTATTTCCAGTTTTTAAAAATTGTTGGTTTCACAGAATTCTATAAGTGAGCCACCTGCTTTGTTTCTAACTGTTAGGACAAATTCTCCAACAAGGTTTAATTTTGCTTTATTTTCTGCTTTTCTGCATCCTGTTTTGGTTTATGACCAATTTCCTCCAGAATACTTGTATAAAATCTTCCTGTTTGATTAAGATTATCATCATCATCATCATCATCATCATCATCATCATCATATTGCATTATTGCTATACTATATTACTCTGCTGTTACACACTATATAACAAGACTGTGTAACAATGAAGAAATAAATCTTGTTTGCGTTGCTCCTACACTTTTTATTTTTCTGCCCAAAGATCATGCACAGAACACACAAGCAGAAGAGGCATACAAGAAACAGACAATTCCTGTCTGTGCACATGCCTGGAACACGTTCAAACTAACAAACCTAAGGATATCACATCCGGCCTGTTTGGAATGAACAGCTAGAGACTGCTTCTCTGCTCATCCAAAAATGTAACCAGCTTCAGAATGCTATTTCCCCTTTTAAAACTGAGTACTGTAATCCCACTCAATGCTCTAATAGAAAAGCAAAGGTTAAGAGAACTCTGGAAGAAACCTTTGGGTAGTGGGCGGCATATAAGTTAAATAAATAAATAAATAAATAAATAAATAAATAAATAAATAAATAAATAAATAGCCTTGCTATTGAGTTGTGGAATTTGCTCTCCCTTTCTCTGCCAGCAGCTTCTGAACATCACCATGAGTTATTAGGGAGACTTTGAGCCACGTTTATTTGACTTGCAATCTAAAGATTAATAAAGGAGAGTTTTAAAAAGATACTTTTATTATATGTGGGGCAGATTTATTGAATATGTGCTAGTAAGAGAAAAACAGAAAGCTCTGTCTAAAACAAAAATCATCTCAGTTCTGGAGAGAAGGACAATGAAGAAGACTTATCCAGGATGGGAGCACATTTGTCTTGTATTTTGTTTCAGTTTAGTTTATATTTTTTAAAAATTAAAACAGTAAAAAAATGAGAGTGGGGTACTGAAAAAAAGGAAATGGGTGCTACATAATGGAAATATATTAAAACATGTAATGGAATTTAAATAAATATATTCAATTAAAAAAAAAACCTAAAAGGGTAAGATTACCACTAGCATTTGGAGGCAAGAAGGGGAGTGCCACTGCCCTTCCCAGAAGAGAAAATTCTTTTTCACACAGAGGGCTCTTGAGATGCTCACCCAATATGCCTGCAGCTGGTAATGTGTCATGATGTAGGGGCTGAGTGCCACTTTCAGACAAATTAAAAGAGCAATTACTGTACATTTTGCTTTTAAGGTTGGCTGGGAGATATTTAGAATGCCATTAATAAATAACAGAATAATGCTACAGTTGTATGTTCCAGATGCTCAGCACTGTACGTGCATGTATCCGAGTTGAGCGATCAGATATAAAAATGCTTCGCCAAGCAAATATGGGTGCTTGCCTGTCAATCCCAGTTGCTCGAGGTCCATTAAGCACACACTTGATATGCCTCTGCTATTTAGACTCTTGAAAGGGATTATGCTTCACAAGAATGGCCCAACAGCTCAGGACCAGAATCAGCAGTACATCTCCACTTGAAGGACAAAGGGCACTCATTCAAAGATGAGGATGGACACCTATTAGACAGAGAAGATAGGTGGCTTGAGAGAGAGGTCAGGGAAGCAATTCATGTGAGCACTAGAAACCCCTCTCTCAACAGAGGGGGGGGGGGGCTCAGGCACAATCTATCTGCCACTTATCAGGCTGTGATTTCAACAATACCCAGACAAATCAAAAATACTTCGCGCCTTCACCACCAAGGCCATAGCTATATGGGTTTCAGCACCTCAGGCCATGGTTCACCTTAAGGCAATTGAGTCTGTCTACCTAAGGAGCCTATTCAGGCCATTGTTGATCTTATGAGCCTATTTCAGACCAGGGTGACAAGATGTCAAAGTGTGCTATAAAATGGAGAACTTGCAACTACGGCAGCTTTCTTCAGACTGATGAAGCTGTTTGGATGAGGAGCGAAACATTTCAGTCTCTCAAGAAAACTGAAGTCCAGTTGCCATGACTCAATTTCCAGATAAACTCACCTGGATGACTGAGAATCTTCACAGACTTCACAAGAACAAACCCTGACACTGGCAACATTTTTGCTGAAGCTTTCAGAACCAAATGCACAGGATGGACAGACAGACACACGTCATATTTCAGAATAAGAATGTTTGCCTCTTCACTCTCCCTCCAGACTTTCAGTTCTCACCCCTATATAGAGCAAGACAAAATATTTGTCAGATGAAATATGAACGAGCTCACTTGATCTCACAGCAGTTTGACTACAAAGATCCCTTCCGCAGGTGTATTTTGGCAGCATGGCATCCATTTAAATGGAGCTAGGATTGGCGAGTCAACCCACAGCAGCACAGGAGAAACACAGCGGATTTAGCCCTGAAAGGACTGGGGCGTTGTGGGGTGGGTGGAGGGAGTACCTTGAAGATTTTTAGAAGTTAAAAAAAAGCAAACCATTGTCTGAGCAAGTGGACCTGGCCAGGGAAGGCCACATTAAAATAAAGCAACTAGTCTTTTAAGGTGCCACAACCTTTTTGTCTTTCCTTTTTCTTCTACGGACCCAGGAGCAACTTACATGCAGGGTGCGTTAGTGTATTAGCGGCCTAAAAAGGTATCGTCGCCTATCATGCCCTGCTTTCGCCCGCTCAGAGGGATAAAGAAAGTGAAACTAGAAAGGAACGGCGATCAAACGCCCTTTTCCCTTCCCTTCCCGGGAAACGGCGTTTCCGTGTTCACTGCTGAAGCGGGGCTCGGCTCTTCAGCTGCAAAAAACCTGGCGGTGTTCTCTGGGCTCTGCTCCCCCCGCCACCGACCCCCAAATTCCGCTTCCCTCCTCATCCTCTCTCTCTTCCCCCAGCTCTTGCGCTGCTGCTGACGATCGAGGTCGGGAGACGAACGTCTGTACGACGGTAAGAGAAGTCGGGAGGGCTCGGGGAGGAAGGCGGGCGGGCAAGAGGGTGTTTTTCCCACCGCCTCGGCTCCGGCAGGCGCGCTGCTCGAGCTGGATTCGGGCTAGCCCCCAGTGCCTCGGCGGCTGTGCCACATTTCGAAACGCTTGGAAAAGCTTCCCTTCCGCGCACAATTCCCAAAATCTCTTGCCATCAGAGCCGATACTGAATAATTCTGGGAATGGTAGTTTAGACGTTTTCCCCAGGCTCAGTTGTGGGGCGCAACCTCTCCTTCAGGATACAAATGCAAGGCTGGACTATTGGTATAGCGCAGGCATGTCCAAACTTCGGCCCTCCAGATGTTTTGGACCACAACTCCCACAGTCCTTTGCCATTGGCAATCTAAGCTTAGAATTCTGGGAGTTGTGGTCCAAAACATCAGGAGGGGAGAAGTTTGGACATGCCTGGTATAGCGCGGCACTCATATTTTAAGCACTCATATTTTAAGCACTCATATTTTAAGTTTCTGTATTATGTTTTATGTTAATAATTTTTTTACAAATACAGACTGTCTATGAATTCTCAAGTTTTTTTTTTTAAAAAAAATCTTTCTTATGCACAGGTAGGAAGAAGGCTGTGAATCCTCCAGGAGATATATTGCCATGTGAGAAAGACAGTGTCCTTTGATTGGAACTTTTGTCATCTCAAGCCCTGACTCCACATAAAACAAGTACATATTGGTGCCATCTAGACAGGTGGCATCACAATTCCGTTTGTGAATAGTTCTTTCATCAATCAAAATTTTTGGATGCCATCCTAGTCAGATATTTGCACATTAAGGTTAAGAAGAGATAAATTAATGGAAAGCCAATATAGTAATCCTCACCAGAAGCCATCAGAATCCTACATTAAGGAGATGGCAACACAGAAAGCTGAGGAGCTAAATAATGCTGTGAGAACTGGTTCTTTTGAGACGGTCCAAAAGCTGTTGGAAGAAGGCCTGGATGTCAATTCAAAGGTGACGGGTGGCTGGACACCCCTTCTTAGTGCCATCCAGAGAAACATGGAATGCATGGTCCGATTGCTGCTTGAGAAGGGGGCTGACCCACATGCTAGAAAGGATAATGGTGCTACTCCTTTGATAGTAGCTGGCATAACGGGCAACGTGAGCCTTTTAAAGCTCTTCCTTGACAAGGGCGCAGATGTTAATGAGCACGATAACAACGGCTTCACCGCATTCATGGAGGCCGCTTGGTATGGGAAGGAGGAGGCCTTGAGGTTTTTATACCATAAAGGGGCAGACGTAAATTTGGGCAGAGTGACCGATGAGGAGAAAAAAGCCCTGAAAAAAGGAGGTACAACAGCCCTGATGGACGCTGCCAAGGAGGGCCACCTGGCCATTGTTGAAGTCTTAGTCAAAGAGATGGAGGCCAATGTGAACGCCTGTGACAATCGGGAAAGAAATGCATTAGTTCACGCCCTCTCAGTAACTGAACCCAAAATGTGGGATGGAAATAAAGAGAAAATTGCCCTTTTCCTTTTAGAAAAAGGGGCTGAGGTGAACAAGAGAGACGAAAATGGGAGAACTACCCTCATACTTGCCGCTGAAAGGGAAAGCCGGGGCCTGGTGGAGGCCATCTTGGAAAGAGAGGAGGTTGACATTGATGCTGCCGACAGGAACGGCACAACTGCACTGAGGGTAGCCGTGGAGAAGAAAAACTGTGATATAGCAAAAATGCTTTGTGAAAGGGGAGCAAGAAAAGATATTGGTAAGCTCCTTAAGATAGCAGAATCAAGTTACGATGTTAAATTAATACAGCTCCTGTGCCAATATGTCTCCTCACTGAGCCCAAGCCAGCCAAGGACACCATGGACACCTTCTAGCAAACACTGGGGGCCAAAGCTCCAGGACCTTGATGGAAGGCATCATCCAGTGATGGGAAAGCTTAAGGTTCTGCAAATTCCAGAATTTAGGATTAAGACAAACTCCCAAGGAGGTGTCTATCTGGGATTCTATGATGGAAAAGAGGTGGCTGTAAAGATATTCCCTCTTGGTGCTGTAAATGCTGAGCAAGAGAAAGCTTGCCTTAGGGAATGCCACACCAGCAACTACCTGGTGAAGTTCTGTGGACAGGAAGAGCAGAAAGGTTGCCTCTACTTGTGCCTCAGCCTGTGTGAGAAGAACCTTGAGGAGTACTTTCAGGCGGCAGACGAGGCAGCCATGAACAGCAAAGATCTTCTTAAAACAATATTTCTGGCAGTGAAGGAATTGCACTCGTTTGGATTTAGCCACCAGGATCTCCACCCGAGTAACATTTTAATAGGTCTGTGCTCTCTTGTATTTATCAATTTGTTGTATAGGTTCTAAATACTTTCCTTATTGTAGTCTAGTGACATTGAATGGGATTAATATAGAGGAGCTGGTTTTCTATATTATGAGCAACCCCCCTTTTACTCATCTGAGGTAATTGATGGATATATAGTCTCGAATTTTCTGTTTTTACCACTTTTTAAGACTACACTATTGATCTGTTTCTACTATGAAGAACCACTGTTCTCATTGATCTGATAAATTTGTATATACAGTGGTACCTTGTATAAAGGAATTAATTCGTTCCAAATGAAATTATGTTAAGCAAATTTTCCTTTATACAAATTCCCATAGGAATGCATTGAAAATGGAGTGATCCCATTTTTATGTTGTACAGATTTGCCCCATAGACGATTATGTTAAGCAAATTTTCCCTATCTCCGGAATTTTTTATGTTGTACAAATTTTATGTTATACAAGCTGTATGTTATACAAGGGTCCACTGTAGATGAAATTGTCACTCTACAGCCCCATATATTTGCATTAGCTTGAAGGAGACAGAAAAGCAGGATAAATAATTGGAGCATCTATTTGTCACAGTATTGACGATAACCATGACAGAGCAGCAGCAGGATACAGAAGGAAATTCTTATTAGTGAAGTAGTAGACTCCTCTTTTCAGCAAACTAGTTTGGCCTTTTGTACAAGGCACACATGCAAAGGGAATGTGTGTGTCAATATCTTTGTTTATTATCTAAGAAGACTTAGAAGTGATGGGCACGACCTCGGGTTTTTTTTTAAACTACTAAAACTGGAAATGAGTAAGAAAAGCCTAGATCTTTGCATCAGCATTATCATCTAGTTTTTGCATCAGCACTGTCACTTGGGGTGTTTTCTTCTTGTTGGCTCTGCTGGAACCAAGCTGGGTTGGAGAATTTGAGCTTCAAGCCACAATGCACTGACGTAAAGCAGAGGGGGACTTGTATCTTTTTCTGTAAAAGTCTACACACCCTGCTTTCGATACGAACAGGACTTAGACCCGTGAAGTACTAATTTGGCAGACCCCAATTCATTGCCCCCAAATGTGAAATCATTCACAGCTGGTGAAGATGTTCTCAAAAAAGTTGTGCCGAATAACAAAAATAGCCATTACTTTCCTTCTTTCTTCCGAAAGCACCTCTGTCCATAATGACAAAAGTATTTCTTTCCCCCTCCCCTCCCCAGATGTTACAGGCAAGACTTTCCTAGCAGATTTTGATAAAAGCAGAAAAGTGGCTGGTGATAACAGAGGAGATGCTATGATCTCTGAGGACCTGCAGGTAAGTAAACGACCTCCATGACTTCCTCTCAGTCTTCTACATTTGCCGGATTAGTTTTCCGGTCTAAACCTCAAGACAAAGTATTGTAGGTCTGAAGTATAACAATGAAAATGGATAAATTTATATTGTTAACATATGGATATGACTGGCTCTTATTCTTAGACCTTACTTGTTGAGACCGTCTTACTGTTTTAATTATATTTTAATGCCCAGAGCAATTTGAGATTAGAACATTTAATGATTGGCCAAGTCAATCTTTTGTTTCTAAGGACCAAATTAAATATAATTAAATAATGCTTTTCTCACAAACAATACCGTTTATACTAGTTACTGTGTCAAGGATTGAGGGTTGGGGAAGGCATCTCTCAGTCACTATTGTGTTTGATTAAAATCATTCCAGAGCTACTTTTTGGTCATTGAGGAAAATTGTACAGACAATAGTGATTAGTAGAAGAGATGGTCCCATCTGCTGTCATCTTCAGGTGTACCTGTTCCATCTAAATTTAGCTACTGTACATTCATGTGTATTTGTTTTCATATACATATTGCAAAGCAACATATTTTGGTATGGTTGCATGGATGTTGTTTGTTTTCACATGTAGGCTCTTGGACGTCTCGTCCTATATGTTGCCATGAAGGGCAAGGTCAGCTTTGAAGACTTGCCCATGCAGAGCCCAAAGGAGGTTGATGATTTTATGGAAGTGGAAGACCTCAGAGCAAGTCTGGAATCTCCTAGTGAAAGCATCAGAGTGAGTGAACAACTGGACCATTTAATCTGCCATCCTTATTTCTGGAACAAGGAGATGTAAGTAAGCCTCATTCTATTCTTCAACTTGATTGCTCCACTGTTAGCATAGTAGCCATGGAAGAAGAAGGTGTGCATATAGAGCTGGAAGAAAAAATTGGAAAATACTGGGATCTGTTCATTTAAATGTTTAAAGCACATTTATTATGCATGAGAACATTCAGTAGTAAGTCAATACTTTTTCTTTTCTTTTTTTAAAGTAAGTCACTGAGAAGCCTGACAGTATTTGATAAGAAATTGCTTTGAAGGAATGTGCTGGCTAGTGATGTCACAAGAGGGCAGTGCCCCAGGGAAGGGAAAGGCAAACACCAAAGCTTCTGTCATAATAGCAGATTCAGCATTGCTCTCTGGAAGTTGAGTCATGGCAACTGGACTTCTTTTCTTGAAAGATGTACAATGGCCTGGTGCCTAAATCTAAGAAGCCTGTTGAGACTGTTGTCCACCTAACAAGCCATTCAGGCCACTATCCACCTAAATGAGCCTATTCAGACCACGGTGATGTGAAATCAAGATGAACTATCAATTGGAGTCCTCGCCACTAACTTTCCTCAGACTGATGAAGCTCCTTGGATGAGTAATGAAACATATCAGTCACTCAAGAAAAAAAGTCCAGCTGCCATGACCCAACTTCCAGATAACCTCACCCAGATGACTGAGAATCTTCACAGACATTCAGCATTGCTGTTGTATAACATCACAAATTCTTTAGCTCTCAAGCTACAGATTTCCCTTCTACTTTTAATTTCCCAATGTCATTAAGTGACTTAATTAATACCACTTCATGATATTTGGAAATTAAACACTTCTTGTACTCCACCATGGAAAGTTAAAGGAAGGATACGAAAGGTTTTTTAAGTCTATTATGATATCACTGATGTGCTATATCGCTTAGATTTTTTTAACTGAAAGCTTCGTCCCAGAAGGAGGAAGAGAAAAGGATGGGATGTGGTAGTTGCTATTTTCTTAAGGGAGGCAGACCAAGTAGTATAGCTTGGTGTATGTGTGCCATGTGGATGCAAGGATTGCACTAAGTGACTTGCTGGATCTCTACCCATCCTTACTCTGTTTAGCCTGATCCAGTCCATGTCAATTGAGCCATGTAGATAATGCCTAAGTTAGGGTTCATCTATGCTTTTTTAATTACATAAGGATTTTTTTTTTACATTTCTATCTTATTTGGCATTCAGATGTGGTTTGTGTATGTTTTCCTACTGAAGTTGTGCCCATGAAAGAAGACTTAAATTATTTTGCTCTAATATATATATTTAAGAATATGATACATACGATTTTGACAAGTAATAAACTCTAACCCCTCCTCATACTCGTTAACATCCTCCCAAGGGCCTTTACCTGTTCTGCATTCAAACCAAAGGTTCCCCAACTAGAAAGGGGAAGGAAGTCTTGAAGGCTTGAATAAGTTTTATCCACAGAGAATTTTAAAGGTAACCTGCAATGAGAGATTCTTTGTCCATCCACTGAGAAGTCACTCTGGAGAAAATGGAGGGAGAGCCTATCCTATCCAAAGGAGTAAGCCTCAGAGTATGAAAGAAAACTCCTGTGAGGGAAACCTTCCATTCCCAAGCAAACTGAGGAAGAACCTCTACAGCTTGGTGTGAAAGGTGACTTGTGGGGTTCTGGGAGAGGGAAGATGACGACGACCAAGCATTCCCCTTGCTGATGATAGGAAGTACTGCAACAGTGTGGAACTTTTGACCTTCCTTGTGTTGTGACCTATATAGCCACAACAGTCCCTTGCTGCTGAGAATGCTGGATGAAGCTGATGGGACCCAAAGTGCAAAACATCTGTAAAGTCAAATATTCCCCACGTTTGAATGAGTGGGTGCTCCCACAGAAATGTAAAAGATAGCTATATCAAATGGTATGCCTAGTTAGCCCCATTTTATGGACTCTGCCTCATGGTGGTTGTCTCAGGGACTGCTATCTAATCCCCTTTCCTGGAGATGGCAGAAGTTGGGACTCGGCGTGTAGGCAAAGTATGCACCCAACCACTGACCTCTTCTCAGTCTGTAAGGTTAAATATGGATACAGGAGCATCTTGGCTTCATAAGTCAGCAGCAATGGTCATGTTCTGGTAGAGGTGGAGAATAGTTGTTCCCATTGCTTTCTGCTTACCAGGAGATACCGAGTCTTAAGAGATGTCGGGAATGAGAATGATATAAAAACATTCAACAATAAGCAACTTAAGAATAATACTGAACTACTGAAGGCTTTAAATAGTGAGGAGGATCCTTTCAAGGACTGGACTAACAAGGTAAGCTGTCGGAAAAACAGATATTGATTAGCATAAATAAATCTCTCTCACCTCCTGTGCTTTCTGGACTGATAAGATCTATGGTTCATCCTTTGCCAGGATGCCTGAAGGTAACTTGCAGGAAGCAGCTCAATTCACATTATATGCTTTAAAAGTATACCTAGCATAGCTCGGAAATCTTATTGTCAATAAATCTGGACCTAGGATAAGGATGTGACAGTGATGGGATGTGTCTTTTTTCAGATTGAACCAGAAGTTCTGGAATCTATGCGTCCCTTTCGTAGCAAGGCCAACACGAAAAACAAGCAGCGTTATAAAGACGGTGTGATAGGTTTACTGAAGCTGATTAGAGATATGGGTGAGCACTATGAAGAGAAAGAGAAAGAGTAAGTAACTGTTCATTCTTCAGATTTGCAGCAGCCTTTTGCGCAGACTGGCAACTCTTCCTCCTTCCTGCTGCAATAGGCAGCATGAAAACCCTGAACAAAAAAAGCCTATGAACTTATTTGGAAGAGGTGCTATATAAGAGTGGTGGCGAACCTTTGGCACTCCAAATGTTTTGGACCACAATTCCCACAGTCTTTTGTCATTAGCAATCTAGGCTCGGAATTCTGGGAGTTGTGGTCCAAAACATCTGGAGTGCCAAAGGTTCGCCACCACTGCTATGTAGGTTCTGTAGCTCCCAGTGACAGGGCATGGGCAGGCATGTTACTTCAGAACAACTATGTGAGGCAAATTTAGTGGATGAAAGAGTCCAGAAAGTGGAAAATTAGTTCTTTACTCCTTTGCCATTTCCCTGTTTCAGATTGTATTTCTGCTTAAATGCTTTTGTGTATCACCACATACCATAATTAGCAGCTTGAAAATAAGAAAGTCATGCTCCAAAGAGATCCTGCCCACTGATTTTGCTTGGTCTCTTGAAAAAGAAAATGCTATTAAACTGAATTGTTTTGGCATCATCTATGATTTCAGTGAAGGCTTATAGATGCCCTAAGCACATCCGATCTCGCTTGATTTCGGAAGCTAAGCAGGGTCGGCCCTGGTTAGTACTTGGCTGGGAGACCACCAGGGAATACCAGGTGTTGTAGGCACCTGGAGTAGGAACTGGCCAGTCCAGTACTCCTGCCAAGAAAACTCCATGGACATGGAGTCACGAAGAGTTGGTCACGACTGTAATCACACACACACACACACACACACACACACACACACACACACACATTATTTCAATGAATGGAAACATAAATATCAGGGGAGCCTTTAAAAGCTGCATAGCATCTCCTTTCATATTCAGTATAATAAATAAAGAGTCTACAGATGTAGACCACAATGTGTTTTTACTGGCTCATCGCTGCTTCTCTTCCATTTTGGTTGGAGAATTCTGGCATATACTGTACTTTCAAGTGAGTAGCTTCTGCAAGATGCAGTATACCTATAATTTGCACATTTTAAAAAATGCAAAACTAACTAATGCTCACTTATATGCTTGAAATAAAGCAAGAATTGTTTCCATTTATTTCAGGGTGAAAGACATAATTAATGATCCTGCAGATTACTTTCTGACTCGGTTTCCAGATTTAACAGTTTATGTCTACCGGAGTTTGTGTAATATAAAGTATTATAAACATTTTCCAAATGCCCAGTAGCCTTTTCAACTACAAGGATTTTCAAGAACTGAGAGGTCAGGGCATGTGGGACTTGGAATTCATCTTAGAATCAAGCCTGAGGGGGTGAGAAAATGGGTCTTTGATGTAATGGTCAAACAACAACGATGGGAAACACCTGCATCTTATCTCATGAGAAGAGGTTTCAAGGCTAGCCTGACCTACTCAGATTGCCTAGTATGGTGTTAATTGGATAAATTATTGCTGGAAAAGGCTAAATTCTGTAAAAGACTGAGGCCTGATTGGCTGCCAGCTTGGAAGAGAGTCTGTAGTTGGGACTTTGATATATATAAAAGGGGCTGCAAAGTGGTTTTTACTGACTTAGTTTACTCTTCGGAGATATTATGCTCATTTGCTGTCCTGTCATACTTTTCCAGCAAGTACTCTGGGTCTGATAGTATGCATTAAAGTAGAGAAGCTAGCTTTATTATATTCTCATTTGAGCTCCTCAATTTCTTCAAATGTTATTTTCCTTTTTGCTTTTAAAAAATAAATATAAAACCACCATATAAATGTTTGGTTTTTGAGTTTGTTGTCTGTGGCACTAACTCCAACCTTGTCCTCAACTATCTTCTGGGAACGCTCTGATTTGAACTGTCCAGGGTGGCTGTTCTGCCAGGGCTTTGTGGATTATCAGTTCCTGGAGAGCGAGACAAAACCAGTTTGTCCTCACACATGTTCAAGAAACAAAGGGGTTGAAGAGCAGAATGCCTGGAACTGGAGACCCACACACCACAGCTGTCAAAAGGGCCAGTGGACGTTTATTCTTTATAAACACACCTTGTGGGTGTTTGTTTTTGTCTGTTTTTAGTTTGCTTCCTTTAGAAAAATTATGAAGACCACCACTTTTTGATTGGTTGTAGCAGAAAAGCATTAGAGCTGCATACGAAGCTGTTCCATCCATTAGATCAGTGGTTCTCAACCTCTGGGTCCCCAGATGTTCCCGGACTGCAACTCCCAAAAGCCTCCACCACTTGCTGTGCTGGAAAGGTTTCGTGGGAGTTGCAGTCCAGGAACATCTGGGGACCCACAGGTTGAGAACCACTGCATTAGATGACCCGCCTGCCATCCACTGCCCATCTTCCCAATGTGCAGCTGAGTCACCCAAGGGAGGGTTGGTAACCATTGGTGGGTATGTCCTCCCCCACCCCATTAGTTCCAACTGTGGGGAACTGCGAGCATCCCTCCCATTGCCAGGCATGCCTGTCAGTCCCCCACTCCCTGATCTGCACATGAACGGGATTCTTTTCCTGGAAGAGATGTTAATATCAATCACCAAAGATCTGTTCTTATGTTCCACTGCCACCAATAGAACAGTGACAAGAATAGCCACCCATGCAAGCAGTGACCCCTATAGAACCAGCATGTATCCCCAAAACAAGCAGGCAGCCTTCCTGGTAGAAGGGGAGTAGATGGGTGGTTGGAAGTCCATGCAAAGACTGCTGGAGAGTTGCTAAAACCCTTCTTTACATTCTTGCCTAGCAGACGGGATTAAAAACCGTAACAATTGGGTCCACCAGGCTGTCTCTGATTTCTTGGAGGCCTGGGATGGAGATCCCCATGTGGCAGATGGCCTTTTTGTACCCAGAACTCCCCGGGCCATCCCCAGGCCACTGTTTTACTGGGTGACGCTGCCGTTCCACAACTCCCAGAGGAAACTTCTTCATGACACAGGAACATTTCCTGGCAATGTCTCTTGGTGATTCAGTTAAATCATGTTCAACTAGCTTTCATCAAAATGTTTTATCACAGAAGAGAAGTAACGGAGCATATTTCCATGTTCCTTGCACCAATTTGGTTCTTGTTCTGGAATTACATATTAACATGGAAGCTCTGCTACTTCTGAATTAGCAGAAGCAATGGATGTGAGCCTTCTTTTGTAAGGGGTCACTGATTTACTATTTCTTATGACAGGAACCACTACAAAAATATCCACACAATTTGTTCCTGCTGTTACGTCTTCTAGCAGGAAAATCTGCTGTGTACTGTATTATCCACACCACTGATTGTGATCAGGTGTACTTAGGCATATACGTAATTGTTCATGCACTCCCATCTCTTTTCCCTATACACAGCTTCATATACGTTGATATGTAGCTTAAGGAAAAAAGCCCAAGTTCTTCATTTTTAAAATTAAAGCTGCCTTGGCTCCTTTCAGGGAGAAAGGTAGGATATAAATACAGTGGTAACTTGTATAAAGGAATAAATTTGTTCCAAATGAAATTATGTTAAGCAAATTTTCCTTTATACAAATTTCCCATAGGAATGCATTGAAAACGGAGTACTGTAATCCCATTTTATGTTGTGTACGGATTCAATGTTAAGCAAATCTCCAGAATTTTTTGTGTTGTACAAATTTATGTTATACAAACTGTTTGTTATACAAGGTTCAACTGTATCTAAAATAAAACAAAACAAAACATGCATGCATGCATGTATTAAGTTAGGGCAACTCAGATTGAGTTCCCCTAACCTAAGTAGCTTTGTACTGCTGACATGGTTGATACCAGGTGTTTCTTACACCTTCACATACACTTTTGGGTGAGGTGTTGTTGTACAGAAATCACATGACCCCCATTTTATACCAATTCTTTTGGTTGATAATCCATTTCCAAGCACAAATCAAAGTGCTGGTTTAATTCTATAAAGTCCAAGTTATAGAGAGCGAGATGACATCTCAGGATGTACAAAGGTCAAATGAATTATTTATTCTTGCCATTAAAAAGCTCTACCTCTACGCATTTCAACAAAGCCTTCATCAGGAGCAAGTTGTCAGACCTCCCCCCAAAAAAATGATCGCTCCTGACGAAGGCTTTGCCGAAACGCATAGAGCTAGATCTTTTTAACAAGAATAAAGAATTCATTTGACCTTTGTACATCCTGAGATGTCATCTCTCTCTAAAACTTGGGCTACAACAGTTGTACCAGTTCCTTTATTTTGCTTAATTCTATAAAGCCCTCAACAGCATTAGTTCAACCTATCCCAAGAAGTGTCTCTTCCTTTATGACCCTGCCGGAGTGCTAAGATAATCGGGAGAGTTCTTGATGGCGATCCATCACTCTCATGGGTGGTGCATTTGGTGGAGACCCAGGAGGAGAAGGCCTCTGCAGATGTGAGTTGTAATAAATAAAAGAGGAATTCCCCAAGCTCCAAGTTGCTGAATGACGTATTAGAAATAATTACAGTGATTTTGAAAAAACAAAACAAAACAAGTGCAAACTATTGTTCACATTGCTATTGTTAGAAGTACAAGTATATAACAAAAGATCCTTAAGGTACCCTTTTTGTGTTCATAAGTAGACTTTGGAGTCTTCTCCCTACAGCTTCACACACAAAGCACACAAAAGCACTTTATCTCTTCTAAAAAATATAAACTTTTTTCATATGGAAGGTTTATTTTCTCTTCTGTATGCTTAAGAGACATCTTTGGCAGGGAACAGAAAGCGTCACAGGAGAAAGATGATAGTGTGGAAAGCTTCTTCCACTTGATCTGTTTTGGTGTCTGAGATTTGTTCCAGTTATACAGAAGGATCCCAGTCCTCACTTGCCACTGAATTTTATCCTGCATTGGGGAAGAGGCTGGCAGCATAATATTCACAGCTAGTCATGATCCTTTTTTTGGAATATCTAGCATTTGTGACATCCTGGGTAGGAAAAATCAAAACAATAGGTATTATTTCCCAAGCCAACAGATTTGACTCTGCACTTTCCTCTACACATATGCAGCACTCGTGAGGTATGCCGTTGAATTAGAAGAGTGTCAGTGCCTCAGCACTCTTTGTAGCTCATGCGTCACAAAAAGCTCTAGCCAGAGTGTTAGGGACATTACTAGACAAAGTTATTGAGAGAAACAAATGAAGGTTGCAGGTAACACAAGCCCACTCAACTCCTAAGACATCATCCAAATGTGTGTGTGGGGGGTGGGGGTTGCAACCCCTTGGCCTTCAGTAGGACATTTCGGTTTCTCAGATTTAGATTTTTCACAGGATCCACCAAGAAACAGGCCTACAACCTAAGCAGTAATTGCCTGCACAGTTGGAAACAGTCACGTACCATATTGGGTTTTCCCTCACAACCCAAAAACAACTAGGCTAGAAAAGGTCTCACCAAATCTGTCCTTTCCCTTCTAGGAAACTTTTTTTTGCAGGCAATGCAACATATTGGATTTTTAAGAAGCATATTGTGCCTGGTTTTTTTTTAACCAAACCACAATGCAGTGAAAGAGAAGTCACATATTCTGGCTGTCATAACTTTGGCTCATTCAGAAAAAAATCAGGAAGAATTTCGACATAAAAGAATTCTGCATTTTGATTTATCGTATCTTTAATTTTCCTTAAACAGAACCCCTGTTTTCTGTCTCTTCACAACTGTAGTAATTTTAGAATTGCAGTGGTAGAAGGAGATCCTATTGATCACCGAGTCCAGGGAACCCTCCTGAAAGAGCCATCCCTCAAGGAGGTGAAAAGGATGGCTTGTAGGTCTAGGGCCTTTTCGGCAGCTGCCCCCAAGTTATGGAACACCCGCCTGCCAGGGAGGCCCAGTGGGGAATCAAACTCTCAACTTCTAGCTCTGTAGCTAGATGTCTCAATTAGAGATGGACATGAAGTTTTCCATAGGGCTTCATCCTGATTTTGGTGCCACGTGTTGCCTCCCACCCACCCCAGCTGGCCACCCCACTCATGAGCCTTGGTGTTCCACCTGGGTCATCTCCTCTGTCACTAGCTGTCCACTCTGGGCAGGAGCCCAAGCATCCCTTCCCCGCCTTCTGGCAGCCGACCACTCACTGGCTGCACAGGGAGAACCCCCATCCCACCTCTCTTATTTATTTTTATTTTTATTTATTTTTGAATATTTTTGTCCCACCTTTCTCCTTGGAAAAGGACCCAAAGCAGCTTAGAATAATGGGGGATAATATACAGCCCAGAACATTTAAGACATATTCAAGTTTAAGAACAGGAAATTAGAATAGGCAACTTATAACAATGAAAAGGCATCATTAAAGCTAAAAAGAGCATGTGAATAGTTAAAGAGGGGGGCAGAATCCATTATGAGGGATGGATTGGATAGCTGGCAATGGAAGACAACCCTGGTGGCACACCGAGGCTTGTGAGTAGGGCCAGGAAAGCGGGGGCCGCACATACAAACTGAGACAAAGCGCTTTGTGCCCATGTCTAATATTCTAAAGCACTGAGCTATCCAGCAGTTCCTTTTAATTTGGGTAGAAGACACTGGATTCTGAACACACAAACACTAGTTTAGACATGGGGCATTTTAAATGAAGATACAGGAAACATAACACTAATCAAAATATTAGTTTTTATGATAACACAACTGAGGACAAACATTTACACACACACACACACACACACACACACACACACACACACACACACACCTGATTTCAGTGGTGCTAAACCTACTTATTTATTTAATAATCCATCATATAGTAGAAGTTCATTTAGTGATTTATCAGGTGTTAAACTAAATGACAACAAATTATTAAACTACAAGCAAAACAATATCACTGTAGAAATCTCTGTGACCCAATTTTTTAAATTGTAATTTTGACTTAGTTGTGGTCTTACTCTTGCAATAAAAGCTAGCTCCAAAACAAACGACAGGTTGTTCCCACCAAAAGTGCAGTCAAAACCAATGCAAAAACACAAAAGAAAGCAAGGAAACCTCAGCTCCCTACCTTTCCAAGTCCAAAAGGTCCCAAATTCTCAGCAAAAAAAATGTCAAGAATGGCTCCAAAACATGATGAAAAAAGTACTCCAACTCCTCCCACCCCTCCACAAACTACAGGGGGGTGCAATATATCCTGGGTAGACTTTTTCACAAAGCACTATGAACAATTCATTATCCGAGGTATTCCTGGAAATTTCAATTCACTATCTGAATTATTTGTTAACAGAGGCATTCGTTATCCAAGGTATTACTGTACATGTCACATTTATATTTATTTAGAATAATGCAAAGGACTCTATCATAGCATTAAATATAATTTTGTGTTGAATAAACTGAATTTTGGAGGTTCTTGTATCATCTGCCATAACTAGAAAATCAAAATTGTTATGATAACAACATGACAGTGATTGGGCACTTGTGTGTCATACATGGCAACCAATTTGAATTCAGTCGGACTCTTCTAGAATGCCAAGAAGTCTTTGTTAGATATTCACAGCCTCTATGTAGAGTGGGGCCTGCATTTCATGTGTGCATGCCCTTGGGTCATGGCAGTCCAATACACCTGAGGGGCTCCTGGAGGAAGAAGGGCTTCTCAGATTCTGTGGCAGGAAGCCAGAGCCCTTGCCAAGGCTTGGAATGGGCTATCAGGTGTGACTCTGATATCCTGTTGGGTCTGCTTCAATGACTTCAGAATAAAGAGGACCAGCCCAGGCAAGGTTCCCTCGTTTTGCCACTTTGTATTAATGGGGTGGGCTTGGGGCTTGGGATGACCTCACATGCTTTTACTTCACCTGGGAAGACAGACACCATCACTAGAGAATTTTTTTTTGCTTGCACCCCGGATGTCCTCAGTTCAAGCCTGTACCAGGGACAAAATGCTTCCCAGATACCCACCGTCTCTGTGTCACATGGAGCGTTGAAGAAGACCTTCTGAAAGGAGGCGTACTCGCATGCGAGGAAGACTTTCGGAAAGCAGCTATACTTACAAATGAAGCTGAGGAGGGGGGGATGAAAAGAGAGATGTTATATCCCTTCATACCTCAAAATTAAGACACCAACATATTTGCTTCTTCGTTTCCTGTTCCTACTCACTTTGGCTCCCTGCGATTGGAGTAATGGCAGTGTGGACCACACAATTGAGTCTTGTTCCTGTGTCGAGCATGTGCCAAAAACATTCCCTAGCTGGACTGTTATCAACAACAGCCTCATCCACACCCTCCACCATTTATGTACCAGTGTGCCCAGACACTTTGTCTTAGTTCCTCTTTGTCCATAATTAGAGTAACATGTTAGAAACAATCTCAGCTGAGCCCTCTATTTTCCCTTTCTCATCATTGTCTGTCATTTCATCATTGTTCTTCTTGTTCTTTGTTGATCCTCCATCACCAATCCTCATGTTGGCAGGGACCACCATACCTGTCGTGTCGGACCATGGTCGGTACGCTAGGAGTTGGGGGGTTAGTCGGTTAAGAAGAACCCGGGCCAGGCATCTCGTGCCTGTCCCCTGTTCTGACCCCTCAACTCACTGCCATGTGTCTCGGAGCCATTCCGCCAGCGCCTCCAACCTGTCTTGTCTCCTGATGAATGCCAGGTCGGTCCATAACAAGATCCCTATCATTTATGATACCATCGTTGATGGAAGGGCCAACCTGGCATGCATTACCGAGCCCTGTGTGGGAGCAGAGGGGGGAGCCTCGCTCGCCCAGCTGTGCCCCCCTGGGTTTCTGGTACAGGGCGTGGGAAGGTCGGAGGGTCGTAAGGGGGCGGGGCGGCCATTGTATACAGGGATATTATTCATGTCAGCAGGGCCTCGACGTTGGTGATTCCAGGGTTGGAATGTATTCATATGTTGGTTGGGCAGCGGGACAGATTTGCCATTGTGTTTGGTTACCATGCTCCCCGCAACCCAGCACAATCCCTACCAGAGCTCACTGAGTTCATTGCGGCTGCACTACTGAGATCCCCCCCGCCTCCTGGTGGTGGGGGACCTCAATGCGCATGCTGGCGATGGCCTGTCTGGTGCAGCTTTGGAGTTCATGTAGTCCATGACCTCCATGAACCTGATCCAGCATGTTTTATGCCCAACCCATAGATCTGGACATACCCTGAATCTGGTATTTACCTCCGCGTCAGAGGATTCCTGTCTGAGGGTGCGGGGTATTGTGTCCACTCCCGTGTCATGGTCAGACCACCACCTGCTGTCCTTCTCTGTATCAATCGCCGCCCTGCCCCACGGGGACCATTGGCCGTTTGTTTAGGCCCATCCCCGAAGACTCCTGGATCTTGTTCGGTTCCAGGAAGTCCTCGGGGAGCCTCCTGGTGGACTGGCTGACGATCTGGTGGACACCATGGTTGACCAATGGTTTGATGAAACCTCCCGGTACATGGCAAGCTGTGAGCGATGAAGCAAGAACGGAAGAGGCTGGAGCGCAGAGGAAGAACCGGACGGTGATTAGAAAGGCTGCAGTTATTATCCAGTCCGGAGGAAGAACCGGACGGCGATTAGAAAGGCTGCAGTTATTATCCAGTCCAGGCGCTATGTTCGGGCGATCAGGGAGGCTAAAACATCTTATTACTCCCTGAACATTAGTGAGGCCTCGAACCGTCAAGCGGAGTTGTTCCGTGTGGTTCGCGACCTCATTAATCCTGGGCTGGCAGGGCCTCCTCCTACTGATTTCAGTAGTGAGAGTTTTGCAGCCTTTTTTCGATCTAAAATAGAGGCCATCCGTACCGGTTTTGACTCCTGTTACTCTAGTCTCCTCTCGGCACCCCCTGACGCGGCACCCCCTCGGTCTCCTCACATGGTTGAATTTGGGCCTGTTTCCTCGCTCGAGGCCTCCAGGGCTATTGCCCATTGCCGGCCCGTGTCCACCCCCTCTGACCCTTGCCCATCTTGGCTTATGAAAGCCATTGGTGGGAGCATGCCCGAATGGGCTTCTATCATCACCACAGCCTCCTTCAGGGAAGGGATTTTTCCCTCTCGCCTGAAGGAGACTGTGGTAAAGCCCATTCTGAAAAAACCTGGCTTAGCATCGGGAGATTTGACCAACTACCGCCCGATTGCTAATGTTCCCTTCATGGGCAAGGTAATCAAGAGGGTGGCCGCGACCCGGCTTCAATCATTCTTGGAGGGAGAACATGTCCTTGATCAATTCCAGTCTGGGTTCAGGCCTGGTCGGGGGACTGAGACAGTCTTGGTCGCTCTGCAAGATTACCTCCTCCGGGGGGCCGACAGGGGTTGCTCTACCCTGTTGGTCCTTCTGGATTTTTCAGCAGCCTTTGATACCGTCGACCACGGTATCCTGCTGGACCGGCTCTCTGAGGTTGGGATCGGGGGCACTGTTCACAGTTGGCTCCGGTCCTTCCTCGGGGATTGTCCCCAGCAGGTTCAGCATGGGGGGAGCTGTCTGCCCCTTGGATACTGCCTTGTGGGGTTCCTCAGGGGTCATCTCTCTCTCCCATACTGTTCAACATCTATATTAGGCCGCTGGCTGGGGTCATAAAGAGACATGGAGTCTGCTGTCATCAGTACGCTGATGACACACAGCTCTATCTGTCCTTTTCCACCGCTGCAGATGAGGCTGTCCAGACCCTCGATCAGTGCCTGGATGCGGTCATGAATGGACCAGGGCCAACAGGCTCAAGCTCAACCCAACAAGACCAAGGTTATGTTCTTCGGGACTTCCCCATCTGGCTATGGAGGCCCTTTTCCCACCCTGGAGGGCGTTTCCCTCCGGCCATCGGACACTGTCCGGAATCTGGGTGTAGTCCTGGACCCGGCGCTCACCATGGAAGCCCAGGTGGCCGCTGTGTCCAGGACTGCCTTTTTTCATTTCCATCGAATAGCCCAGATTCGTCCATATCTAGATGGGGACTCCCTTAGGACTGTGGTGCAGGCGCTGGTGGTGTCGAGACTAGACTACTGTAAAACACTCTACATGGGGCTGCCCTTGACTCTCCTTTGGCGACTGCAGCGGGTTCAAAATGCGGCGGCCAGGCTGGTGGCGGGTGTGCGTTGGTTCGAACACATCACCCCAGTCCTGGCTCGCCTGCATTGGTTGCCCGTTGCGTCCCGAATCAGATTCAAGGTCTTGGTTTTGATTTATAAAACCCTCCATGGCCTAGGACCTGACCACCTGGCAGAGCGGATCGACCAGTGGTTAACATCAGCCCGGCCGATGTTGTCGCGGGCGCACATGCTGCAGGAGGCCACGCCCAGAGAAGCTCGGAGAACATCCACCCATACCCGAGCATTCTCTGTGGCTGGCCCCACTATGTGGAACCATCTCCCCACAGAAGTGCGCCTAACAGAGTCCCTGCCAGCCTTCCGGAAGGCCTTAAAAACTCTCCTCTTCCAGGAGGCGTTCGGTGATTAAATAAAAGTGTTCCCCCCCCCCGCCGCCATCTGTTATTTTCGGTTCCCTAGTAGTTAACTGTTTTATTTTAATTGCTATTATTGTTATATTGTTTTGTTGTGAACCGCTCGGAGTTTCTTCGGGAAGACGAGTGGTATACAAGCCTAATAAATAAATAAATAAATAATTCCCTTGTTTTTAAATGTTTTCCTTTCCTCTGTCTCTCTTTTTCCCTCACAATGGACTTCACCCAATTGCATGACCTCATAGCCCTTATTCAGGAAATGCATCTCCTGTTATAGGAGCATCACATTGACCGATCAGCCTACCCACTACCTTTTTGGCCGTTTTCTCCCCTTGGGGGATAGCCCCTCAAGGCAGCAGAACGTTCTGCTGCCTTATAACCAAAACTCCGGGCGGTTTACAATACAGTAATACAATAAAAATAAGAGTGCAAACAACAATAAACATAATAATAAAAACACATCTTCCCTTATACACCACCTCAAGTGATGTTTTGAAGAAAGCAAGCAAAAGTGTTACTGCTTCCATGTTAGTATTGTCAATAGGAGTCCTTTTAATAAATAACAACTACAGGGGTACACCACCATGGGTAGCTACAATGATATCTTTAGATTCCCCTGTCATGTAGTCTTCTCCTCCCCTTACACTAGGAGGAGTTCCACCTTCACCAAGATCTAAGATACACCCCTCAAAGTGCCTTCCTAGTCTGGCAGCTTCAGAGGGGTCTAAGGTTAAGAAGTCGAGAGATTAAAAGGTGGGTAGGCATGCTAAACACCCAACACTTCCAGCTTTGCCTCCAGCACCAACCACTCTGCACCAGGCATGGACTTTCCAGCTCAACTCATACTCAGCCGTGGTTACCACCCACGTTATTCACCAATACTGCAGGCCATTTCAGCCACCAGTGTCGACGACACTGCTCATCTTGATGACTCCATTGCCTTTTCCTCTGCCATCAACATTTGGCTCAGATCCAACCTCTCTACTTATTTTCTTGGTATCAGGCATTGATCTGTCCCATCTTTATCTCTGCTACTCAGTCTGGACTCAACACCTCTGGTTTTGCAGACCACAAGCTCCTGTAATCCCAGTGGCCATGTAAATGGAGCTGTATTTACACTTGGAAATTCTACTGCCAATCCATGGAGTTTTGACTACAGCTACTCCTGGCTTTAAACCTCCAGGGATAAGTGTTTAACTACATGGTACAGAGAATCTGTCATTAGATCTAAAACAATGTCAACGTTGCAGATACACCGATTAATCATATCAACAAGAAACATAAGACAAAGCAAAAGCTAAAAAGGCACAGTGGGGCCTTAAAGATTAACTGCTATATTTTAATATAAACTTGCAATCAAAGCCTGTGTTCAACTTCTGAACACTAGACACAGACAAATCAAAGCAATCTGCTGACTACTGTCAGATTAAAAAAAGAATGATAAAAATACCAAAAAAGTCACAGATCTTTCAGCCCCTGGGGAAGCAGTTCTTCTGTTATTTGTAATGTTCAGCTTGGCCCTGAATTGGAGCCTGCATGCTGCAGCATTGATCAATATCTATAAATTCAAACCTATAATTTTGGATCAGACTGGAAGTGGTAGAGCTCAGTTCTGCAGTGCTGGTGATCACATAATTTAAAATCTTACTTGTTTTTATTGTGTTAGGAGTTGCAATATGGCCACGAGATTCCTTGTAAAGATGAGGTTAATAGATAGATAGATAGATAGATAGATAGATAGATAGATAGATAGATAGATCACCAACATCATCATCATGAAGGTGAAATATAATCAAAAGAAGCCTATACTGGCTCGGTCATCACCTGGGTTAACAAGGACCGCGACGGGTCTTGATGAACCTGGACATCTGTCGATAAATGGGCTACAGGTCACGGGTCCCATTGCTGAGCAACCAGGACATGGGCCTGTAGAATTACTGGAAGATGAACAATCTCAGAAGTAGCAGAAATATACTTTACCAGAGAATTGGGCAGTCATGAAATGCTATTATAGAGCAGACCCTGAAAACTGAGGCTACCAAAAGTAGATGCATCAATTATGTAAACAAGAATATCCGAACTCCAAGATAACTGAATTACGATTAGCTGACCAGAGAAGATATATCATCAGAAACAAGGTGTTTAGTAAAGTTGAACTAGAAGAAATGCAGAGGAGTTGTGAAATTGGGGGTCAACGAATTATCCAAATAGGAGGAGAAAATAGATTAATAACACCTAGAGACATCAAACAGTCTGAAGTTGAAGAAAATATGGATGTTGCACAAAAATTTGAACCACAATAAGGTTCAATTAGGATTGGAACACCAACAGAGATCACTATTAGGCAGCAAGAACTGAGGAATAAAATAGTGGCACATGCTGCATTAAATGAAGAGAGGAGAAGGCTCCCGATTTTGAAGACAGTGCCAAGAAAAAATTTGGTACCATTGATGAACAATGGAAACTCTGCACTTGCAACAATCCAGATAATGTCAGTTGAACAGATAAACCAGCTTGCTTATAAATCAGCAGTAATAGTAATGGAAGAACTAGGGACTGCACAATTGAAGCCCCCCCCCCAAAAAAAAATGTCTTGAGAAACCCTGGTGGAAAATCAGGGTGGAGCTTAAAATCAAAAGACTCTGAGGAGATGCAAGTAACTTAAAAAATCTGCAGGATGACAAATTAAAAAATGGTAAGATCAAGAAATATTTGACTAAAAAATACTGGCTAAGTACAAAAAAAATTGGAGAAGCACTGGAAATAGTGAAGCAGCAAATAACAGCAACAGCTAGAAAAATTGAAAGATACAATGCCAGATTTACTCAGTATAAAGACAACCAGTTGTTTCGATCAAAGAAAGTTCTATCAAAGTTTAAATCAGAAGATAGTTATAAAAGATGAAAAGCATGAAATTATGAGAAAGACTATAGTAACTGGGATCTTTCATGCAAAATCCATTGTAGAATTGAACAAGATAGAAATTCCTTCCAGAAAATTAGGAAAGTCTTGACAACCCGGGTCTTATCTATCAGACTTTGTACTCAAATACCTTGAGTGTATGTATTCAGTATACTTCTCTAGGCTGTTGAAACTTAGACTCTTACGGACACATCATGCTGGAAGCTGGAAGCATTTGAGATGTGGATGTACAAATAAATTCTGAAGATACCTTGGACAGCCAGAGTCACTTATGTGGCTATATTACAGCACATTAATAAAAAGCTAGAAATCCTGAATACTATAAAAAGAAGACCAATTCGGGAATGGCAGTCTCTACCACACTGGGGACAAATGTATTCTGTTTCTTTCATGGTCCTCGAGTTTCGTTCTTTCCATGCCTGCCTCTTTTCCTCTGCCTGTTGGACAAATGCCTCTTCAAATTTATGTAGAACATGCTGTATCTCTTGCCTCCAGACAGTGCGATCGGAGGTCAGGGTTTCCCATCTGTTGAGGTCCATTCCCAAGGCCTTCAGGTCCCTCTTACAGATATCCTTATACCGCAGCTCTGGTCTCCTTCTGGGGCGCTTTCCCTGCACTAGTTCTCCGTATAGAAGATCTTTTGGGATCCGGCCATCGTCCATTCTCACAACGTGTCCAAGCCAGCATAGGTGTCGCTGTTTCAATAAAGTGTACATGCTAGGGATTCCAGCTCGATTCAGGACTATGCTATTTGGAACTTTGTCGTGCCAGGTAATGTTGAATATTCACCTAAGACAGCGCATATGGAAGGTATTAAGCTTTCTTTCCTGTCGGGCATGGATGGTCCAAGACTCACTGCAATACAAAAGTGTGCTCAGTACACAAGCTTTATAGACCTGTATCTTTGTATGTTCTGTCAGCTTCTTATTGAGCCATACTCTCTTTGTTAGTCTGGAAAACATAGTAGCTGCTTTACCTATATGTTTATTCAGCTCAGACTCTAGTGAGAGTGTATCTGAGATAGTTGAGCCAAGATACACAAAGTCATGGACAACTTCCAGGTCTTTTGCAGAAATTGTAATGCGAGGAGGAGAGTCCACATTCTGGCCCATTATTTGTGTTTTTTTTCAGGCTGATTTCTAGCCCAAAATCTTTGCAAGCTTTACTAAAATGATCCATGAGTTGTTGGAGATCTTCGGCAGAGTGAGCAGTAATGGTGGCGTCATCAGCGAAGAGGAAATCCCGCAAACATTTCACCTGTACCTTAGACTTTGCTCTCAATCTAGAGAGATTGAAGAGTTTTCCACCTGATCTGGTCCGGAGATAGATACCCTCTGTTGAAGTTCCAAAAGCATACTTCAGCATGATAGCAAAAAAGATCCCAAACAAGGTTGGCGCAAGGACACAGCCCTGCTTCACTCCACTTCGGATGTCGAAGGGATTGATGCTAGGCCATCAAAAACTACATTGTCCTTCATATCCTCATGAAAAGACCTAATGATGTTAAGGAGCTTGGGTGGGCATCCAACCTGGAGGAGTATTTTAAAGAGTCCGTCCCTACTAACCATATCAAATGCCTTCGTAAGATCTATGAAGGCTACAAAAAGTGGCTGTCCTTGTTCCCTGCATTTCTCCTGCAACTGCCTGAGGGAAAATACCATATCAGTAGTGGATCTGTTGGTTCGAAAGCCACACTGTGATTCTGGGTAGACTCTCTCTGCAAGTATCTGGAGCCTCTTCAGTATAACATGTGCAAACAGCTTCCCGACAACACTAAGAAGAGAGATACCACGATCAGGATCTGAAAATTGAACTTCAGAGACTCTGGCATAAATTGGTCCAGGTGGTCCCAGTGGTAATCAGCATGCTTGGTGCAGTGCCTAAAGAGCTAAGAAGAAATTGGAGTTGACCAGTCACCATCAGTCATCTGCAGAAAGCCACCTTACTGGGATCTGCTCGCAAAATTCGCCAATACATCACATAATCCTAAACACTTGGGGAGCGATCGACTAGTGATTTGTAATACAAAATCCAGCATAGTTAGCTTTGTGATAAATAAATAAATAAATAAATAAATAAATAAATAAATAAAATAATAATAATAATAATAATAATAATAATAATAATAATAATAATAA
>JAHTLZ010000129.1:3322995-3354068 GCA_023846285.1 Phrynocephalus versicolor | reverse complement strand
AATAATAATAATAATAATAATAATAATAATAATAATAATAATAATAAATGTCAGCTGCATCACGTAGGGAAGCATTCGACTAGTGATTTGTAATACAAAATTATTTGATAATAATAACAATAATACCTTTATTGTCAAGGTACAACATGTGTACAATTAAATTGGCTGAGCCTCCCCCCCCCCATAACCCTCTCAACACCATAACTCCTGCTAACAACCACACAATCTTCTTTCAACTTATGGACTTACCACATAACACAGGTTCATCTTAAGATGATTAACCATGGTTCAGGAATGAGAAAGAGGATCTCTAGGCTTGTGTTGTAAGCTTCTATATAACCAGGAATGGTCTATTTCATGGACCACTGTATCCTTTCCCACTACATTATAACTTACATTTGTCAACAGATGCTTCCTCTATTTCCTCTTTGGGCTGAGGCAAAAGCAGCTGGATTCCTTTGAGGATTGTATATCTGATGATTGGATGATCTTCTAGTAAAAAAAGAGAAAGAAAAATCTAAATATGATGCTTGCCAATCTCAATATTCAGTAGAGATGGGCACGACTTAGCGAAATTTCCGTTTCCGTTTTTCGTTTTCGTTACGAAATGAACCGAAAAATGAAAATTGGCTCCAAAATGGAACGGAAACGGAAACGAAACAACTAATTTTGAGCCAATTTTCGTTTTTCTTTATGTCAAAAGCATTCAATGACACTAAATGGGGAAAAACGAAAAAAATTTCATTTTCATTTTTGTTTTTCGTTTTCGTTACGAAACGAAATGAAAACGAAAAATTTTGAAAATTAGCTCATGAAAACAGAAACAAGCCGAAACGGACCCCTAAACGAAAAACGAAAAACCATTTTTCCTGAGTCGTGCCCATCTCTAATATTCAGTGTTCTCCAAAACAGGTACAATACAGCCACCAACTACCTTGATATATGTAAAACATAATGGATAAAAGTCTGGTTAAGAAACTGTGCTATAGCCTATTGCAATGAAAGGATTTCATGTTTAAAGTCGCCAAAACTGAGGTAATACAATAGACTATTTGAAAAATTCTTAGAGGCAAAATATGTTAAAATGGTTAACAACTTCAAAGTCAGACATTGTATAGCCTGCAGAATTAAATTGCAAATGGCCCAGAGAGTGCTTTGAGTGCTATGTAGTGGTATGGAAGCAGGACACTTTGCTTTTGCTCTGTTAAAAGAATTATCCAAGGCACAGGAAATAGTATCTCCACTCTTTAGAACCTTGTGAAATGATGTGCCCAGTTTTAGATACGGACCAGAACAGTTCAGGAGGATGGCCAAACACATGATCATTAGTACAGCAGTTTGGAAACATTACTCTTTTGGACTAGTTTCATCCCCAGCAGATGTTTAGATCAGGTGGCATACAAAGAGCCTTCCTAATGTTGTGATTCTGCACCTGTTTCAATGCCGAGATGTATTTCCTTGAAAACTTCTTTTCAGAAGCTGATGTGTCAAAAATTCATCATCCAGAAGGAACAGACGAAAGCCTGACTGTTATCTGCACGCACTGCATGTCACAAGACTGAAAAGGTGCACAATATTTAAGACAGTGTGCTTCCAAAGTCCCAAGAAAGCCTGAAATTATTCTACAGGCCAATAGTACAACATTGCCCCCTTGGGGCTTCTGGGTGAAAAGTGATTCTTGCAGAAAATGCAACAATGAGCTCAAATTACAGGAAGCCAAATTTTGGTTGAATATCCAGAAAAAAAATCCTGTCAGAGCAGTACGGTGATGGAACCAATTACCTTGCAAGTTGATGACTATGCCAACTCTGGAGGCATTCAAGAGAAGAACTTTAGATAACCACCCGGCAGGTATCCGACAATTTGTATTCCTGCTGCAAGCAGAGGAATGGACTTGAACGCCTTATAGGCCCCTCCCAACTTCACGACTCTCTGATTTTCCACATAGCATTGTGTCGTATTATTGTATCTTGAGGTACCACTGTACTGGGATGTATGCGTGCAGATGGAGAGTCACAAAATGCTTGGGTGTAATGCACATCTGGTAAAACTGAATGAAACACCAATGGATACAATGGAAACACCACGCTCTGCTTACCTCCACTGTAACAACTGAATCTCCTGCTTGGCCTTTTTATGGGAAGATGCAGTGCTGGTGATGATGGAGACACGGTCACTTTTTCTATCTTTCTTTTTTTGAAGCCCTTCATCACCTTCCAGTAGCAATATCTGCAAGGGAAAGGTTGACATGGATACTTTTTGTTGACAATACCATGTCGGACAGTTTTCACCAGGAGCTGGGACGGTCTCAAGGGATGGGCTGCACCAGATGTCCAGAACATGGATGGACAGCCCTTGTTTTACTGGATCGTGACCAGGGCCAGTTGGAACTGGAGTGAGAAACTAAACACAGCTGAATACAAAGACCTGCACAGAAGGCACATGGATTCACACAATTTTGGGGACCTGTGAAGTGTACGACATCTGAATGATTTGCTCTGTCTCTGCAACCATGCCATTTATGGAGGCATTGTTATAAATAAAGAAATATGCAAAACATGTACAAGCATCTACCTGTGGGGGGGGCGCAGAGGTAGAAACAGGCAATTGATGTTGTCTTTGATGTTGTCCCTCTTGTCTTCTCTGATCTATTATTACTACTTTGTTACAGTATATGATCTCACAGAGTGTATGATTTAACATATGGAGTTTGTTTCAGTTCTGTGTGCGCCCATAGATAAGCTATAGGTGCACAGGTGCATCTACAGGCTTCCTCTTGCCATAAGGTCTTGTGCTACACCCCTGTCAATCATCTGTGCAATCACCCTGCTAAGGCACCAGTGCCTCTCTCTTACTAAAAGGACCCAAAGAACATAAGCTCACTGGAGTTCTGGACGCTTAGCACAATCACACCCACACCCAACCTTGCCAGGAATAATTGTTCCCAAAAGCAGCCAAGTGACACGGAGAGCCCCACTTCCCACTCCTAGCAATAACGCCAGAACCTTAGATGTTCTTAGAAAGTAGGAGCCACATGGCACAGTGGTTAAACTGTATTGCATTCAAAACTCTGGGATTCAATCCAAGGTCATTGGCTCAAGGTCCATCTTTCTAAAAGGTAGGTAAAATGAGTCCCCAGATTGCTGGGGAGGGCAACGTGTAACCTGCATAATTATTTCTAAACCACTTAGAGAGTTCTTGAAGTGCTATGGGGTGGTATATACGCAGCACGCTTTTGCTTCAGAAGTGCAGAGGTGGAAGGGAGCCTATGGATCTTGTGAAGGAGGCACAGTGGGGGATTGAACTCCCAGCCACTGGTTCCACAGCCATATGCCCAAACTACTCAGCTGTCCAATTAACAATATTTGTTCTTTCCTGATCCCCAAGATCTGGCAACGAGATTTGCCTTGCACTGCCTAACAGTAAGGACAACACTGCATGGGCCTGAATTGGCACATCTGTTCATTATTATGTTTATCCTCTGCCTTCAACCTGGCAGGTCTGCACAAACAGGGGACAGTCAGCTGTTCTAACAAAATGCTGCTGACTTTCTGTTTTGCCAGTGAGGTCTTTGGATTGGACAACTGGGCTAATGATTTGAACTTGAGGGCCAACTTCAGTGGGGAAAATCAGTTCTTTGTTTAGTGAATGGATAGCTCATGAAAGCAAAGAGCCAGGAAGGAGTGACACTTACTTCTTCCAGAAGTATAATAAAATTGGGAAGATAGAGATGATGGCGACATGATAAAGAGTCCTGTTCAGCACACCTTCAACGATCTGATTCCGGATTTGAGCAACCTGGGCATCTGTGAGGTTGACCTGGCCATGGAAGAAAAGCCGTAATGTTGAGTGGGTGGCATAAGCACAAGCATCCATTGGGACATAGAAACAAAGAAAAACATTTCAAAGAACAAGTGAGGTGGCTGTTCTCCAGTCCTTGAGATCCTACCTTTAAAACAAAAAGCTGAATTTTAAACCTGAAGGCTACATATGAAAGTTTCTTTCAGAGGCATATAGGAAATGGGTCCAGGATTTTGACTAAATTAGTCATGAGTGGCAATTCACCCACATGTCAAATCAATATTAGATATATAGTGCAGTACTTTTATACTGGGCTTTGCTTTATTTAATTCTATTATTTATTTATTTTGCTAAATTTGGGTTTGGTGTTTTGAAAATTATTCTATTAAGATTTTAAGCCATTTTATGATCTGTACTAGGCATGCATGGTATCAATGTAATAACCAACAAATTAATTAATTAATTAATTAATTAGATAGATAGATAGATAGATAGATAGATAGATAGATAGATAGATAGATAGATAGATAGATAGATAGATAGATTACTCTAGAAGCGTATAAAAGTATTGTACAAAACCAGTATGAGAACAGAATATTTTAAGATTATTTGCTGCAGTTATTCAGTGAGGTAATTGTGATAGTCTGAAACATAAATATCAAGAAAATCTTCTGGCACTTTCAAAACAAACACCCTAATTTTTCAGATGCATTGTGACTGCAATCTGTAAAAGCTTGTGCCAAATAGAATACCAAAAGGGTTGTGGGTCATTACTCTCTTCCATTATGTAAAGTGTGCAAGGGTGATTTCATAAGCATTCCCGATGCTCCAGCAAGCTGTCCATTATGTGTCTAGTTTAGCACTGGTCACCAAACTGGCTGTGCAACCAACTGTGTAATTGGTCATTCAATGGGGTTTGCCAGACCAAGGAGAAGCTTAGGTGATTTCCCTTATGCTTCGATCAGGACACTGGGCTCTGTGTTTTTTCTGTGATTATAACTCATGTTGTCATTGTTCTAATATTTTTACCAGTTGTAGATCAAACTGATTGATCAAACTTTGGATGACAGATGAAATTCTGGGCCTCACAGATCACAGAAGAGAGATGAAAAATAGAGATCCTGTAATATACGGGCATACTGTACCTCCATTGATGAATTTAACGCATTCTCCAGGATGTTGCATCATCTGAAAATTTCATGAACCAGAAACACACGGGAGTGCAATGCATCCTGGGAACTTTTTGAAGAATGCTTATGTAAATGGAGGTATTGTGGGGGGGAGGGGTGAAATTGTAAACAGATGTGTTTACAGCTCCAGATTTCCTTTTGTCAACCAGAAATTATGTAAATGGAGGTGTTAATCAACTGGGATATGCCTGCATAAACAACCAGAAAGAAATACAGTGTAAAATAAGAATGGCAAAGGAAAAAAAACTTTCAAAGGAATATAGCAAAATTGAAAAATTGGATGCTAAGCATCATTCATTTACCATGTACAAGAAAATAAGGAAAGCAGCAGGTGTGTATAACAGCAGAGGAAGTGAATCTCTTATTGGAAAGAATGGTAGTAGCTGACAAGCACTGAGGAGAAACTACAGGAGTAGAAGGAATATATAGAACATCTCTTTAAGGATAACAGAACTATTGACCATGATGTCAAGTTAGATGATGGTGTAGATATCATGAAGGAAGAGATAGAACATGGCATTAAAAACTATCGAAGTGTGGCAAAGCCCCAGGCCCTGATGAAATATATATCAAAGTTTTGAAATTGCTTAAGGAAACGCAATCACTTTTCCCTTCTGGTCAAACAGCATCTATAGAAGGGGAACCATCCCACAGGACTTATTCATATCGACTTTTATACCACTTCCAAAGAAACCTAATACAAAAGTTGTAATGAATACTAGACAAGCAGTTAGATGAGTCACATCCTGAAGTTATTTTTAAAAGTCCTGCATTAAAAAATATATCAGAAATGTGAAGAGAGCTTTGGAGATGCCCAATTTGGATTCAGGAATTGATTTGGAACTTTGGAGACATTATTTAGTCTTCAAATATTAGTTCAGCAATGCCTTAATGCCAAAGTCAATGTTTTTGTTTGCTTCATTGATTATGAAAAAGTATTTGACTCAATTAAACATGATACACATACTGATATCCTTCAAGAACTCAGTTTGGACAATCGTGATATCAGATTGATTGGGAATTTGTATTGGAATCAGCATGCTGGTGTCCGGTCAGATATCAGAAGAGGTAGCAATTATGAAAGGTATTCATCAAGGTTGTACTCTCTTGCCTCTACATTTTAATATCTATTCAGAAAAAAAATTTCCAGGATGTTCTTGAAGGAAAGAACCAAGGTGTGAAGGTTAATGGAATTCTTGTTAATAACATAAGATATGCTGATGACACTGTCCTGCTTGCAACTAGTCTGGCAGATTTGCACGGATTATTGGATTCTAATGCTGCATAAAGCAGTGCCATGGGGTTGTGACTTAATGTGAAGAAGACACAATGAATGTTATCAGTAAAGAACAAAATGGTTCACAGAACCTTCTCAAGATTGGCAGAGATATAATTGAGAGAGTATCATCTTATAAATACTTAGAGTGCTATGATAAGAATACAGTGGTACCTTGTATAAAGGAATTAATTCATTCCAAATGAAATTATGTTAAGCAAATTTTCCTTTATACAAATTCCCATAGGAATGCATTGAAAACGGAGTGCTCCCATTTTTATGTTGCATGGATTTTCCCCATAGGCGATTATGTTAAGCAAATTTCCCCTATCTCTGGAATTTTTATGTTGTACAGATTTTATGTTATACAAGCTGTTTGTTATACACAAGGGTCCACTGTAACTGGGATCTTTCATGCAAAATCCATTGTAGAATTGAACAAGATAGAAATTCCTTCCAGAAAATCAGGAAAGTCTTGACAAACCGGGTCTTATCTATCAGACTTTGTACTCAAATACCTTGAGTGTATGTATTCAGTATACTTCTCTAGGCTGTTGAAACTTAGACTCTTACGGACACATCATGCCGGAAGCTGGAAGCATTTGAGATGTGGATGTACAAAGAAATTCTGAAGAAACCTTGGACAGCCAGAGTCACTTATGTGGCTATATTACAGCACATTAATAAAAAGCTAGAAATCCTGAATACTATAAAAAGAAGAAAATTGAAATATTTTGGACACATAATGTGCAATAAGAAATACCATCTGCTGCAAAAAAAAAAAAAAGATGGGAAGTATGGTCCGGGGCGTAGAAGAACATTCTGGCTTAAAAGCTTAAGCCAATGGTCCGCAGTGAGCACAGCTGCTCTGTTTAGAATGGCTTTAGATAGAAATCAGTTCAGGCTACTGATCACCAACGTTCTACGAGGACACAGCACTTGAAGAAGAAGAAGATTAGCGCAGATCAAAACTGCTCTCTCAAAACCATTGAAAAAGTCCACTCCATCTTTGAACTAGGAAGTTTTACCTCCTATAATGTCATGCATTGTCAAGTCAATTCTGATGTTTGGTGACCTACTCAGGGTATTCTTGGTGGAGACTAGACAGAAGTAGTTACCCATTCCCATCTTCTGGGGGCATCTGGGCAGCTTGACTGCAGGCTAGGCTCTATTCACAGTGGGCAACAGAACTCCCAACCTCTGGGTCCACATCCAGGCAATTCAGCCACTGAGCTTTATAACCATCAACAGGCAGAGAATAGGGCCACTAAGTACTCCATGGGTTCAAGTGCTCTTAAGCACTTATGCTTGATCTTAAACACAAGTGTGCAGGCATGCATGTTGAGAGGAGGAGAACAACTGCTTCCTTTGGATCCCAATGGTGTTACTGCCGGAGACAGCATGCTGACTTGGCATACAGATTAGAGTTGGGCACTTCAGATTCGTAACCATAAGATACAAATGTGAACTGTGGAACCACAAGTGCTGCAATGGCATAGTTCTTCCCCCACCTCCAACTGGCCTGGCCAGCTACTAGCTTCTGCATGGCGCAAGGCTCTATCCTCCTCTTTGCTGTGCCAATCTCTGAGACAACCTAGCCAGCCCTCCCCTGCCTCCCCGCACATCCAGTCAACCATCAGGTGAGCAGGGAAATGCTTTGCCCCACCTTGGCAGTGAAGTAAGTGGTCAGCTGCACAGAGAGAGAGGGAAGGTCCAGCCAGGCTTCTTCTCTGACTGGCATAATGAGGAAAAAGACGGAGCCTCGTGCTGCACCAACACCAATCAGTGATCAGGTCAAATCGGGGTGGGGGTGGGGGGTGGGGGGTGGGGAGGTGTTGGGCCACTGCATCATCTGTGGTACCACAGTTCCAAGTGCCCAACTCTAACACATCCGTGTCCCACTGCAGGCAGTAAGGGATGAAATCACAAACTCAGAACGTAAAATCCTGCTTCTTTCCACTATTTGGTGCTCCTCCCAACCCTCGGCTAAGGCATGCACTTTTGAGACTGTCACCAGAAAGTTCCGACAGACTCTACTTGGTGGCCTTGTAGAGGGCAGGGTACCCCACTGCCATGAACAAAATCTTCCTCTTACCCTCAGTTTAGGTGGAATGTCTGAATTCAGAAACAGTTTGTTAATGGTGGACACTTTACTCTTCAGAAAGGCAATATCTTTCTCCGTATACAAGCCCAAGGAGCTCAGCACCACCACAGAGTCAGCCAGGTGGAAAAACCTGTAATAGGGGGAAGCAGACGTACTGAGAATGTGTGGGCAAGAGAGAGGGGAGCTCTTTGTATGTCACAAAGCCTGAGATGGGATGGGCTTGATTGCAGTTACCCCAGAACTGGAGTCAGATTGGGCAGGGCTCCACACGGGGCTGAGGGGGAGCGGTTGTCAATGAAATCTTCCTCCTTTAGGCCATTCAGTCATGTAGACTGAAGCCAACACAGGCAGACAGGGGTTCCTCCCAGCTGCTACTGGAAGGTGCCTGGAAAGTGGAACAGTTACTGGAAAATGATTGTAGGGCGGCGGCAGCTGGTGGACTGCACTGTGTGAAAACATGACTGTGGCCCAGTCTGTTGATTACAGCTCATAGAATTCCCCAGGCAGGATGGTTCCCTGATAATCTGAGATGAGATGGAAATCTACAGAGCTACTTCTAGCACAAGATGGAAAGCCACCATTTCATCAGCTGAGGGCAAGAGCCAGAGTGGGTGAAAGAAACAAGTCAGGGCCTACTCTGGCAACACAAGAACACTGACTAGCCTTCAGTAGGAGAAAGAACAGAGGCTCACTCACTTCTCCACCTCCAGGTAAAAATAGAGGTCGTTGACCAGGAAGTTGACACAGATGATGCGGTTGCCAAATATCTTGCGCTTCACTTGCACCACTTCAACATCCTCCGAAGCACCTGAAAGTGCACCAGAACGCCCACTGGGTCCACTGATGCTCACGCGAGTCTGTGTTGGACCCTGGACCGGCATATCTAGAACGAGAAAAAGGAGAAACACCAAACTTACCAACCTTTATAAACAGATATTGGTTGCCATGGGTTACTAAACATGCAGTTCACAGATTCCGCACAGAAGGGCATAGGAAACATTTAGTTGGGATGACATTGAGTCTTGGGGACAAACTATGCAAGTTTTTTTTAAGTGAGAAAAACAAATACAGTAAAATGAAATAAAGGGAAAGGGATATGTAGCTGAACGTACCACATCTTTTACCGTAAAAAGGCGGAATGTTAAAAAAGTTATGAACCACTGTCATAGGATATATGTCATGTGACCGCAGCAGGCAGAAACACAGGAAGCAGAAGACTCTAGAAAAGTATTCAGCTTATATACTGTCCCATATCACTTCAAGTAGTCTCTGGGCAGTTTACAGTTTAATTACATTATGCAGGCTACAAGAAGAAGAAAAAGTGTGTGTGTGCGGGGGGGTGGGGGTGTATTTCTGTAATGTGACCACAGATTCAATATCAAGATTGGAAACATTTTCCTTAGCCTTTCTCCAACAACATAAAATGTCTCCAAGCTAGGCTTTTATTTCATCCTGTTCCATTTGTACATTGTTCTCTACTCAGAAAGGTTTTTCTTTTCTCCACAAGATGGTGCTTTTCTTACTAGCTATAATCTGACGTTGGGGGAATCTGTTAAGAAGGAAGAACAGCTGCAGAGCGACTTCTACTGGCGAACATGAGAAGACCTCTGTCTGGACATGCCCTGAAAGAAGAGGTGGAAATAAGAGGCAAGAGTGAGAGGAAAGGGAGGTCTCTGCTTTGAGGGAGAATAATGTCTACAGAGTTAGACATTATGGCAGTGGTGTCCAAACTTCAGCCTTCCAGATGTTTTGGACCACAACTCCCAGAATTTCAGCTCTGCATTGCCAGTGACAAAGGACTGTGGGAGTTGTGGTCCAAAACATCTGGAGGGCCGAAGCTTGGCCATCACTGCATTATGGAAACGGCGGCTTTCCCTCTGGGGAATAAATCTCAAGGCAGCTCTACCTATGTGACCTGAGAGAAGGAATCACTGGCATAAACAAAAGCAGAGGCAAGTGGGTGAAGAACCATCTCAGAGTTGCTGAAGATGGAAGAGTGAGGGGAATGAAGCTGTGGATAATAGCACTAGAAAACAGGACAGTGGAAACTGGAGGACAAATCCTAAAGGAGACAATCCACTCACACCTGATTAAACCTTCCTTGGCTTTCAGCACTGAATAGATTATCTCTTGACTCTCAACTTCTCTCAGCTTTTGGCTTCATTCTTAAGGACAGACTGTGTCATTAGTGATCAAATAAGGCTTCTTCTTTAATCCAGTGGCTCTCAACCTTGGTTCCCCAGATGTTCTTGGTCTAAAATTCCCAGGAACCCTGACCAATGCAGTCAGTGGTGAAGTCTTTTGGGAGTCGTAGTCCAAGAACATATGGGGACCAGAGGTTGGGACTCACTGATATAATCTCAGATATGATGATAACCTTCTCTCCCCCTGCATTCAATAAGCAAGGGCAGGAAATAAACTGAGGGAGACTTCTGCTATGATCTTTCCAAAAGCCAGGCTGGTAGGAAGTAAGAAATAAGGACATACTTTCCTTGTCATTTTTCAGTTCCCGGTGGAGGAATTCTTCAAAACGCTTGCGCTGCAATACATAGCTCATTGCTTTCCGAAATCTGCAGACCATTTTGATAAGTGCATTTAGTACATGCCAGCATCTTTTCTGTGGAAGAAAACAACATGGCTTGTTCAGTGATCTGAAAAGATGAAGCGTATCCACAAAGCCCATCAATTACAAGCATCTAATCTGAAACATGTTGAAAGCCCATGTTTGTTTCTCAAACCTTCTGATACTGGGGATTCATCTGACTTTCCGCTTTGTTCTCTATGGCCTGGTACCAACAAAATATTCATAGTCTTTGAACATGATAACAAGAGCTGGAATCCGTATAGGTTTGCTTGTTCTCCTTTCTGTTCTCTTTTTAGAGCCAACTATGGAGCAGCATAATGAATGTACTGGTGGTAAAAGAGTTAAGCCATCGTAGAAGACACATGGCAAAGATATGGAACAGAATCTTTTCCTCTGCTGTGTTAGTTCTCTATTTGCAATGAGTCATTTCTTTTTTCGTCATTATTATTTATAATATTTATATACCAGCCTTCAACAGAATTTCAAGGGCAAGACATTTATGGCACAACCTACATTGATTTTTTTACTTAAATTAGAAGTGCAGTTGACTAGTTCAGTTGCATATTTCCTAAGGGCTAAGCAAGCTATAATGCTGGTAGTTCTGCTGGCTCTACCTCACCTACCATATATACTCGAGTATAGGTTGACCCGCATATAAACCGAGGCCCCTAATTTTACCCCCCAAAACTGGGAAAATGTTGACTCGAGTATAAGCCAAAGGTGGGAAATGCAGCTGCTACAGGTAAATTTCAAAAATGAAAATAGATATCAAGAAAATTATATTAATTGAGGCATCAGTAGGTTAAACATTTCTAATATTTATTTCAAAGAAAAGCAGTAAACTAGCTCTGTATGTGCAAAAAACAAGCTAAACACATGAGTTAAAATCCTTCAAAACTGGATTCCTCATCATCTATATCTCCAAACAAAGCTTCAGCTGTAGCTGGTGTGAGGCTATCAGATGGGTCTGGGAGTGCACGAGACTAGATATCTTGTCTTCTCATACCACTCCCCTGCATCTGGCCCTTCAAGTACCCCCGTTTTAAGCCTGGACATTACACATCTCCATAACCTGTGATTCACTTTTCCTCCAGGAATCTGTCCAATCACCTTTTGAAGGCATCCAGGCCAGATGCCATCACCACATCCTGTGGCAGGGAGTTCCACAGACTAACAATGCACTAGGTGAAAAAATATTTTCTTTTGTCTGTTCTTACTCCTCCAGCCCTCAATTTGAGTGTATGTCCCCTAGTTCAGGTATTTTATGAGAGGGAGAAGAGCGTCCCTCTATCCACTTTACTCATGCCCTGTATTATTTTGTACATCTCAATCATATACAATAATGATGAATGCTCGTTCTTCACTGGGGAAGACGGGGAAACGCCAGTCCTCTGAGGACATTATAGAATATTTTCAGTGAAATCTGAGCCATTAAGAAACCTGATTTGGGGTGGTGGTGGAACTGGTTCATTTGAAATGTGCTGCTGGAGGGGAGTTTTGTGGGTACCATGGACTGAAAGAAATATGAACAAGTGGGTCTTAGATCAAGTCTTGTTTTGTTTTTTATTGAAATAGATAGTTCCTCTGATCAAACCACTTGCATTTGAGAAAGGAAGAGAAAAAGGGGGATAGATCTCCCAACATCCCCACACCATGTTTAATCTTCCCACAAATGCTCAGAATCTCTGAGATGTCTCTGAGAAATAAATATCACTCAACAAAACAAAATCTCTACCTTTCCTTGAGTCCCAACGATTGTTGCTGTGCTGGGAAGAGAGGGGTGCTGCAGGAGGGCGGAGAGTCTTCCTTCAAGCATGTCCTATGTTTTGGACCACAACTCCCAGAATTCCAAGCCAGTGGCAAAGGACTGTGGGAGCCGTAGTCCAAAACATCAGTCTTCCTTTACGTGTTTACTGTGAGCTGGTTCAATAGACTGCAATAGGCTTGCTGTTTTCAGCAAGCTAATTCTAGCTAATTTGCTTGGAGACCCGAAGCCACTGGCCAGCTAACACTAGCTTTATTTTGCGAGTTAAAACTTCTCCCTTTCCAACTGCATACCTTGTACCAGACCTCTTTGGGTTGCCATAGAGACGGCTGGTAGCTTATTTTGAATGTGAAAAAGCTTCCCATGCCTGCAAGAGCTACCTCTGCTGCCTACATAATTTGCATATGGGAGACTTCTCATGATTCCATGAGAACTAGTATGTTGGGGCCACGCCAATTTTTAGCTGATTTAGATAAATTTTATCAAGCAGTATCAGCCAGAATACTTTTACACACTCAGATCAACGGCTTGGAAGGCAGAGGAAAATTGCTCATCCTAAACTTAATGTATACTAGTCTAGAAGCCTTATCGGGAAGCAGCTGCCTTTATCTGTTTCTTGGGTGTGGTGGTTCAATGGACTAAGGCACTGAAACTGTAGACTGCAAAGTCAGCAGCTCAGTGGTTTGAGTCCTGGGTGCCAGTTCACCCCAGTTCCTGCCAACCTAGCAGTTTGAAAGCATGTAAATGCAAGTAGATAAATAGGTACTGCTGTAAAAAGCAGACATGATCTCTATTGCAACTCCAAACAACTCAGCCTCTGAGGTGTCTCTTTATTGCTTTTGGGCACTAGTACTGCCTCTTCCACCCCCCAATTTTTGTTGACCCATGTATATGCTGAGGAACGCCTGTGTGTGTGCATGCAGTGCCAAGTTTGTTTAAGGAGTGCAAAAGCTGCACAGATAACACATATGGACCCTCCTCGTATTCTAACTCCCTCCATCATCATGTGTCTTTTTTTCTCTCATAAACATTTAGAGGGAAGTGACATCACCTGTAGAGTTCAGAGAGCTAAGCTGCAGAGGGAAAACATGACCACATCTCCAACTTGGGAGTGCTTTTGCCCTTAAACTCAGGATTCCATGCAAAACATGATGTGACCGGAGCATTTGTTCCTCTAGTAGGGTGGCCAAGTGTCCTCTTTCACATTCCTCTGTTTGAAGACCTACAAGGGGACAAGAGTCCACCATTTGGAGGTGTGCTCTGTTGGATGAGCTGTCTTGCCCAAAATCTGGTTTAAAACTAAAGAAGGATATGGAGGGAGACTGGGAACCTTGAACCTTGAGCATTTGGACAGCAGGACACACTGGACACCTGGTCACTGTCTTCCCTTCTTGTTTGTAATTATGTGTTGTAATTATTTTTTAAATTAATAATAATTTAAAATATAGATACTAGAGCCAAGATGCTGAAATAGATTCAGGCAGGAAGTATGTTATAGGTTTTTCAGATCTGTTTATGTGTGTGTTTTTATGATGGATCACTAAATACTTATTTAAAACATTTCTGTCTTTGCAAGTACAGTATACATATACATTAACCCATGCAATTTAACACAGATTGGCATCCTCTTTTGCCCTATTAGGGAGCGGGTGAGAGTGTTTTGCTTTTTCCATAACTCTGTTAGGGGCCACCATAAGGTTTAGACATGTACTGTAGATCTATCCCTAAACTGGACTTGGTAAATTCAGCTAAAAGCAATATCCCAGGCTCAGTGGTTTCCCCAGATTACATCTCTTTTTTGACCTTTCTGTACACAATTTATAATGGAAGCAATCATGTTCCTTAGGCTGGAAGCAACAGGCTAAATTTATTTAACCAGCTGTGTCTCTAGCAGAAACCAAAGGCAAATCATGGCAAACCACAAGTCTGACTTCCTTTTGTGTTGCATCTCATGTTGCATCTCAAAGTTCATATTGGATTTTATGTTCAAACTAGTACATGCACATTAGTAGCTCATTTGGGCCTTTAGTTTCAAACATCATAGGACTACATGGCAGAGGATTGTCAATCTGGATCTCTTACCCCACAGTCATCACTCACCAGCTTGCCTTTTATCACGGAGCCCCTCTTTGGCTTTGCAGTTGGAGGGAGCAGAAGCGTACCGTCAGTATCAGGATATAAGCCCTGATACAACTTAAACCTGCCGAAACCCAAGAAAAAGGAGACGTTGATAAGTGAGGATATAAGTGTTTTCACTACAGTCCATCACATTCATCCCTTTCTCACGATAATGGTGATGGTGGTGATGATGACAATAACAACAAAAGTGTCCCATCAAGTCAGTTAATTCTGACTTATGGCAACCCTTTTTGGAGCTTTCTGGGTTAAAAAAATGCTCCAAATAATTTCTGTGGAAAAAACTAGGGACAAGGCCAGGGATGTGAATCTTGCAGCCTCTTGCTTTTGATGAGAAATGAAGAAAGTAAATATCTTTTTTCATTGTAAAAAGATTTCTCTGTGTACGATTTTTGGTCTGGAAAAAAAATCCTAAACTACACAAGATTACATAGAATGGCATCTTTCCACTGCATGATTCGCTTAGGGTCTGAAAAATATTGACAAATAATACAGAAACAGTTCCAGGACAAGGTAATCAGATTTGTATTATATTCTGTTGGCTACATGATGTATAATGTGAACTAGGCCAGAGTTTTCCCCTCTGTTTTTTTCTTCTTCTGCTGCTACTGGGGCTTCTATTTTTTTTCCGCTCACCTAAGGCATTAGCATTGGCTCTGACAGTGTTATCCCTTGTGCCAATGCATACAATCTAATCCCTTTATGGGGAGAGAGGTTGTACTAATTCTGTTTCAAGCCATTCTGTTCAGCAGCAGTAAGGACAGCGGGCCCATTAAATGGGAAACTACCTGATGTTTGAATTCTCTCCTCCCCAAACCTGGTGCCCAAGTCTGCTTGTTTTCCTCTTCCCTTCCCTTCCCTTCCTGTTTATTTTTCTTTTTCTTTTAAAGGCTCGACGTCATTGGGCTAAGGCACCTAGGAGATGAGAGGGAGTGAGGAGAATAAGAAATAAGAAGACAGCAAGAAGGAAAGTTGTATTTGCAGCTTGTTAAGGTAGCTTTGCTGGAGCCATGCCTCCTGCAAATCGGGACGGTGACAGCAAAAGTACCTTAAAAAGCTAACAACAAGGTTGAATACCTCCCCCTTTCTGCGAACACTTATCTAACCAGCTAAAATTAATTAACCTGACTTCCTAGTGCAGGATTCACAGGAAAAAAATGAGATTCATTTTTAAGTAAGCTGGGAAATCACACTGGGTCAGAAGGAAGTGTCAGTAAGGAGCCTTGGCATGGCAAGAATCTGAAGACTGCTGAGACAAAAAACAATTGTGCACTTGCCACACTTCTAGGCTGAGCTGTGTGAAAGTAAAGTGAACTATAAATTGGAGGACTCACAACTGACTTTCCGTAGAATGATGAAGCTATTTGGATGAATTGTGAACTGTTTTGATCTCACAAGAAAATAAGTCCAGTTGCCATGACTCAACTTCCAGATAAACTCACCTGGATGACTAAGAATCTTCACAGCCTCAACTTCCTAATGCTTTAATAAGGGCTGAAATCTAATAAGTTGTGTGTGTTGCGTTGTTACAGTCGTGACCGACCCTTCATGACAGGTAGAGTAATCTCACTGAATCAGTGGACACCTGGTGAGTCAACTTCTCTGTAAATTCAATATTGCTTTTAGTTGTTACTACTGGATTTCAGCTATTATCTACTAATCTTTACTCAATAGGTCAACTGGGCACCACTGTATGAGAAGACGTGTTGCACTGTGTCATTACAGTCGTGACCGACTCTTCGTGTCTCCATGCCCATGGAGTTTTCTTGGCAGGAATACTGGAGTGGTTTGCCAGTTCGTACTCCAGGCACCTACAACACCTGGTATTCCCTGGTGGTCTCTCATCCAAGTAGTAACCAGGGCTGACCCTGCTTAGCTTCCGAAATCAGGCGAGATTGGATGTGCTTAGGGCATCTAGGCATCTAGGTATGAGAAGACAGGGATGAATAATACATCTACTAAATCAAAATGCATGGCAACTCCTGGAATATTGCATTCAGAAAAACAGATAGCATGTGGAAAAAGTGAAACATTACAACTCTACAGTAATGTCTCCATATGGTCTGGGAAAGAAATGTGATGAGATCCCTTCATTTCTAAAATTTTGGAATGGAAGTTCTCTTTGTTAGCCGAGAGTATTTTAACATTACTTACATCTGTGCTGTCTCCAGGGGCATCTCACAGAACAGGTAATTCATGCTCAAGAGCATTTTGTATATTTTTACATTTGCAGAAGAGCCCCAGTGACTATGTTATGCACTTCCACTTCACTCACCATTTGTCCCCCAGCACCTTCATGACAGCCATTTGCGCTGTCACCAACATAGGAAGTGTGACAAGAGTTGCCCTCGGAATCTCTCTGATAATATCCTCATTGCACTGCAGCAACTTCTCTGGATAAAGAAAAGAGAGGGGTAGTGAAAAAGGGTATACACATTCTCTAGAGCTTTCTATTTTTGCCTCTGAATAGCACTACAAACCTAGGCAACCTCCCACAGACACATAACCACAAACAGGGCATGACTGACACAAGATGTGCCTGTAATCATTTGATAGGCCAGCTGTCTGTATTATCTATACCAGTGATAACGGACATGTTTACAACACATCAGACCTGCACAAAGGGCAACAAGGTTTTCAATATGCATTTTGCTTTCTATATTGACAAATTAGTCCTGCATTGAATGTTCCCCCATTAATTATTTCAGGGTGAATGGTTTCAAGGATGCAAAAAAATATGTACAAATTGTGTATTTGTGGACTGAACTAGTTCATGGCACATCTGTCCCTATTTTGGCACCATCCTCCCTTCCAGTTTTTTACTTTTTCTTCCCACTATATCAATCAATCAATCAATCAATCAATCAATCAATCAATCAATCAATCAATCAATCAGTCTGTTATTTGAGGTACTATTTTCTTAGAAAAGACCTCAACTGCTGGTGGAACCAAATTCCCCCCTTGGGTTGTAGTAGATCTCAAGAAAGAGAGATTGAGTGGAATGAAATGCTTTCAGGTTGGTTGCTTTCAGATGATAATTCCATGAAAGTTGAGCATTTAGGCAAAGGCCAAGATATCTGAAATTTCTTAACTGCTCAATTAGTTTGTTATCAAGCTTCCATCTATGGGATTTTCTCTTGCTTCCAAATACTACTACTTTGGTTTTGGTATACTTAATAAATGTTTTCTTACACAAAAATTTCTCTGTTTAATCAAAAGTCTTCGCATGCCAACTTGTGTTGTAGAAACTATTGTGATATCGTCTGCTTATAAAAGGACTGAGATATTGACATATCCCACTCTATGATTCCAGTCAATTATACTCAGGCTAGTATCCTGCCAGTGTAGGTATATCTGCAAGATGGGAGTGACATCATCTGCACCTGTAGACTGCCACTAACAAAAGAACTCCTTTTCCCTTTTTGGAAAGTATAGTATACATCTCATATGCAATGATATGAAATCATGTACACTGCAACAATTAAAACACAAACACAAAAAACCAATAATACTTTAAATTAGTGACCATCTGTGATACCACTTCTGTTGTGCAGGTAATGCAATGCAACAGGACACATGATGACGGGAAAATTGCCATCATTGGGATATGAGAAAGCACCACATAACATGCATTCAAGTGTGCAGCCATACTGGGATATGGAGTTCTGCACTTATTCTGATGTGGATCCAAGTAGATGTCTCAGCTAATGTCACTAATACTGCTGCATTACCCTTGCTGCAGTATAGCACGGCAAAACAAGAAGCATCAGCCTAGGCATTTCTTTATTCCTTCATGAACATGTGCACACCACGTTTATATGCCTCCAAAAATGAGGAGCACATTCTACAGAGTCACTGCAAGTAGTTCAGCTTAGCTAAAGGGAAGGGCAGGGGAAGTCCCCATCGATTGGAGGAGGGCTAATATTGTCCCCATCTTCAAAAAGGGGGAAAAAGAGGACCCAAATAATTACCACCCAGTCAGCTTGACTTCAATTCCTGGAAAGATCCTAGAGCAGATTATTAAACAGTCAGTCTGCAATTATTTAACAAACAATACTGTCATTACAAGAAGTCAACACGGGTTTCTTAAAAACAAGTCATGCCAGACTAATTTGATCTCTTTCTTTGATAGAATTACAGGCCTGGTGGATGAGGGGAATGCTGTGGATATTGCTTATCTGGACTTTAGTAAGGCCTTTGATAAGGTTCCACATGATATTCTTGCTAATGTCTTGCTAAGAAGTTAGTAGAAAGTGGGATAGATAGTGCTACTGCTACCCAAGGGTGAGCATAAATGGCCTCTCTTCAGCTTGGAGAGACGTGACCAGTGGGGTGCCTCAGCGTTCTGTTCTGGGTCCAGTGCTGTTAAATATCTTTATTAATGACTTGGAGGAAGGAACAGAGAGTATGCTAATTAAATTTGCAGATGATACCATAGTGTCTAAATCAAGATGATACCAAATTGGGAGGGGTTGCTAATTCCCTAGAGGATAGGATGAAAATTCAAAAAGACCTTGACAGATTAGAGTGCGGGGCAAAAGCTAACGGAATGGATTTCAACAGAGGGAAATGTAGGGTGCTACATCTAGCTAAAAAGAATGTATTGCACAGATATAGGATGGGGGGGATACATGGCTGGAGAATAGTACCTGTGAAAGAGATCTAGGAGTCTTGGTGGACCACAAATTGAAGATGAGTCAGCAGTTGTGATGCGGCAGCCAAGAAAGCCAATGTGATTCTTGGTTGCATCAACAGAACCATAGTGTCTAGATCAAGGAAAGTGATAGTACCACTCTATTCTGCTCTGGTCAGACACCACCTGGAGTACTGTGTCCAGTTCTGTGCACCTCAATTTTAAAAGGATGTTGACAACCTCGAGCGAGTGCAGAGGAGGGCGACCAGGACGATTGAGGGTCTGGAGGAAATGTCTTATGAGGAACGGCTTAGGGAACTGGGAATGTTTAGCCTTTCAAAAAGAAGACTGAGAGGGGATATGCTAGCTACAGTATGTTTAAATATTTGAAAGGATGTCATATTGAAGAGGGAACATGTTTGTTTTCCATGGCTTCAGAGTCTAGGACTTGGGGCAATGGTTTCAAACTACAGGAAAAGAGATTCCATTTGAACATTAGGAAGAACTTCATGACAGTTAGAGCTGTTCAGCAGTGGAATATGCTGCCACAAAAGGTAGTGGAGTCTCCTTCCTTGGAGGTTTTTAAGCAGAGGCTGGATGGCCATCTGTGGAAATATTGTGATGGGGTTCCTGCATGGCAGGGGGTTGGCCTAGATGGTCTCTTCCAACTCTATGATTCTATGATTCAATGATTCTATGATTCAGTTCCCTGAATAACAGAGGGCACTGTTCAGTTTACAGCCAAAGAGTTAAGACATGAACTCATGGTAGTCAAGAGCAAAGGAGCAATGACCAAAGTGCAGCCTGTACAAACGAGCTCATCTGTCAAACCAAATGTAAACCTGGACCAGGGTAAGTCATTCTGGAGGAGGAGCAGTTATTGCATGAAGCATCTGAACTAAGAAACCTGTCCAGAGTGTGGCCTGCCTACCAGCTGGGATAGGGTTGAAGAAGAAAGTCCGGACACACTGGTTGATTTGAAGACGTTGAGCTTGGGCGTTGGGCTCGCTTTTGAGTTCTTCCACAGCCATCCAGAAAAGGAGTGGAGCTTCTGCATTGTGCATCTTGAGAAGGTGCCTGAAGTAATCAAGGTGTGTTGGATTCTGTAGCACATCCGAAAATGAACTAGAAAGAGTAAGAAAAGACAGGCTCCTGAGACCTTACAAGTTCATATCACACATTTATATATAAAGAGTAGTTCAATCAGGAAATATTATTTTGCAAATGGATGATGGGAAATGTTTTAATCTCTCAAGAAAAAGAAGTCAAGTTGCCATGACTCAACTTCCTGATAAACTCACCTGGATGACTGAGAAATCTTCACAGACATATGACCTGTTGACTGCTCTTTGGTGGAATTCCAGCCATGCCACCTAGTGCTTATCCATACATTAGCACATCTGAATTACTGATATTAAAATAAATAGAACTAAAGTGATATCACTTGACGGTCAAAGTGGTATGAAACACCTCCATCCCAATGCTGCTCACCTTCCCCACCACTGCTAGTGGCAGAACAGAAAAGGCACCTAGTTCTTCTCACATTCAGGCTGCCTCGGAATCAAAAGGCGAAATATCGCCCCCTAAAGCAGGTCTATGTAATACCTGGGCTTTTCAAGCATCCTTCTGGAGACTGGCCCTTTCCTCATGAAGGACAGGCTTGACCTGGTCCAGTGGAGGCTCCGCCTTGGAACTGCTGGCCGAAAGAAGACCCCTACAGGGGAAACGAAGCAGTATCACTCCCAAGTGAGGGCTAGCTTTCTTGTAACTTGCTCTGGCAGAACTTCTCTTGGAACAAAAGATCCTGGACCTCCTTCAAGACTATCAAGTTTTCTTTGGCATATATATTTGGGGGATCCATTTCATCTGATGCAAGGACAGGAAGATGCTCAGACTATGGATAGCTAAGGCCTGCAAAGTTTTATGAATTTAACAGGAACTAATGTTGTTTACACTTCCTAATTTTTTAACCCATCTTCTCCATTATTTCCTTCTATTTTTTTCCCAGGTCAAAGCTAGACACAACAAAGGCCTGCTGGCTAAAATCCTTTTCACAGTGTAACCAAAAGCATCATTTTTCATTCATTCTTCCCTCATCAGCAAAGTGCTGCTATGATGATTATTATGGGTGTATATGGGCCACACTGCCATGGGAGCATGTACATACTTCCCCACGCCACTCCAAGAATTGCACCAATGGGGCTTTGTTTACGAGGGAAAAACAGGCTGAAAGTTATACTTCAGTTCATGTGACAGGCAGGATTCCAGCCTATGTGTAGGAAACTCTGTCTTGGTTCAGTTCTTCTCCCCTCCTTACTTTCCCTGCACGAATCCCTCCACCCAGACTCACCGCCAGAGGGGCACTTCTTGCAGAGCTCCCTGAAATTTTTACTGAGAAGTTCCACAGCCATCTTGGGGTTTAGACGAGCCAGTTCCTCAAATGCCATGCTGCTGTAATCTGTTGTTGAAAGGGGGTGGGGGGTGGGGAAAGCAGCAGTATAGATATTACAAATACTGTCTGCACCCAAAGGAAAAGCAAATAAACAGTGAATGCTTTTGCATGGACCCATATTTAACATTATGTGTGTGTGACTGAACGCCATGCAGACATATTTGTGGAAACCTTTAAGTACATAATGCAGAACTACTGGCCCAAAAATTGTTCCATTCAAAGTAACTAAGCCAGGTCTATGTTATTCTGTTTTATGCCGTTTCAGTCCAAAATGTACTCGCCAAGATTTTCTATGTGAGCTAGTTATACTCAGTAAGTCTACTCAGAACTTCCTTGGGTTAAATTCATACTGTGTTAATCGACCTTCAGTCTCAGTAAAATGATCATGGAAAGCTGGTCTCAGAAAAGCTTATGTTTGAACATGAGAAATGAGAGACTCACCAAAGTAAGTCTGGAATCAACAACCTATCTGAGTTACACACATGTGTACAAACACACACACACACACACACACACACACACACACAGAGAGAGAGAGAGAGAGAGAAACAGACAGACAGACAGACAGACAGACAGAGAGCTCACTGAAGGTTCTCTGATTTCTGTGAACAAAGGGTGGAGAAACTTAGGACTTCCTTTCCCAGAAGCTTCAGCCAATGGGGCCCATAGAAAGGAATCAAAAGAATTTTAGCTCAAAACTTCTGGAAGGAACAGACCCCCCCCCCCACTCCAACTGCACATTATGTTCTTGGTTAGGAGCACATAGGCAGCTGCCATCAATCTTGGATCTTCCTATCCTTTAAAAATGTGGCTTGGAAAGTCCCTCTCGAGTCTTCTGGCAGTTTGGGAGACAATTTGACAGCTATATGTTTGCTTGTTTATTATTTGATTTATATACCACCCAACACCCTACTAACCCATGACAAAATTGAATTAAATTTGGCATTGAACTAAATGCCTATTGGCAGAAGGTTGGGGTAATGAGCTACAGCTCATGATTAACAAGGTGCTCAAGCACATCTCTGTCATGTCTCTAAACATTGGCCAACTTGTACAAGGGAGGCTCGACTCTTTGGGTCCCAATCCCAAGTCCCAAGCCTTGTGGGTGAGAGGGAGTGATTAAAGACACGGACTCCAGGCTTAGAACTCAGGACCTGGGCCCGAAAACATTGGGATCAGTCCCAAGACTTGCCAACACCCCTGGTTCCAACCATCTGGTCACTATCCTATCTTTCACTCTCTTTTTCACCCCCCTCTTGAGCAAAGTGGTAGAAAAACATTGGCAAGTTACAAATGGAAGATGGCAACATATTAGGTGGTCGTGTTCTTTTTGGGGCAAGTTATTTTTGCAATTTGTTGTACACCGCCCAGAGTTCTTGATGGAAAGTTGGGCGGTTAACAAGTATAAAAATAAATAAACATCTGGACTCCCCTGTAAATTCTGTGAAATGATGCAGGGGCCGTTGCTCAAGAAACGTCTCATATAGACATGCAGTGTATCTTGCCTTCTTCATGAAGCATGGGGCCATGATGGTCTATGCGTGTGAGGTGGGGAGAGCAATATGGTTATATTGAAATGTGGTATTCTTTGCTTCTTCCCCTTACCAATTTTTTTTTTTGCAATTTATTTATAGTTTTCAAACAAAAAGGTTATCCATCAAAGAAAAGGTAAAAGAAACATTGGAACGCTTCTAATCTTCTCAAACAAAGTTTGCGTCTCATCTTAACAATGTATGATCCTTAACTATCTCAATTACTCATAAATTAAACAGAAAACTTGATTGTCCTATAATATTCGTCTAAGAATTTGTAGAAATCATGCCATCTTTCTTCGAAGTCTTTCTTCCCCTTACCAATTTTGAGGCATTTTGGCAGAAATCACAAAGCACCAGCAGAAATCTCATCACACTAAAGTTCAAAGGTCTATGAGATTATATAATGATATGTACTGTAAAATCACTGTCCTACACAGACATACTAACTTGTACATATCGGATATACTGTATGATACTGTAATTAGTAGCATCCACATGCACCAAGCAGGACCACAATTAGGGGCTTTGTCACCTGGGGCAAGCATGGACTCCATTGCCCTCCACCCCACCCCACCCCACCCCACCCCACCCCACCCCACCCCACCCCCAGCAGAGGTGAGGATGTGGAATAGTAAAAAGTACAAATACTAATTTGTCATTGTGGCTCCACCCTACCTCACTCCCAGTGAGGCACCTGGGGCACCTGCCCCCTCCCCCTCCCCATTGCAGTCCTGCTCCCAGGAGACAAAATCAAATATAGATCTCATCTGAAACATGAGGGCTGGGCTATTTTTACCGAGCTGCCGCACAACAGGCTCCACCTCCATAAAGACGGAGCCCCCTTTGCTGAGGACTTGAGTGCCGAGCAATCGCCAATGCTCTCCTGAAAGCAGATCAAAGTCTCTCATTCCAGCTAAGGCCTGGCTCAGGTGCACGGATTCGATTATTCTTCTGACCAGTCGGAAGTCCTCATCTTCATCATAAGGCGTTTCTTCAGACGGCTGTTTCTCCTTGCCACTCTGCAATGATAGGGGCAGTGGAGAGATCTGAAAAGGATTTCCCACAGCAAATATGTGGGGCTACAACTGCCATCATCCCAGCCTGTACAGCCAATGCAGTCAAACACGCCCAATGGCCATGAGATTAAAGACGGCTGCTATAAATAACACCCATCCATGCTCTTAAATGCTCACCTAAGAAACTCGGGCTAAAATCCCGCTGCATTGTTCTGTGTACATATTGGGGATGACTTCAGTAGCAATGGCAAAATGGCATAGATTAAAAGTTTCCTTTCACAATTTTGTGTGCATCCCAAAATCAATGGTGATTTGCAGCTGCCAATGACACCTGGAGCTGTGCAACAGGATTTCATCCTGTGTATCTTAAAGAACTCTTCCTATCCCCTTCCAATGTGAGGAAAGAAATCCCTGGCATAACCCTCTTGATTGAGCTTTGACCAATTGAGGAACTCATGATGAACCCTCAACTGCTTTACACTTACCACATAATACAGGAACATTTTATCATCTTGGTGCAGGAATTCCTCATATAGGAAGCTGAGTATCTAAAAGTAAAGCACGAACACAGCTTTATCTAGGCAGCCTTCCTCTTTTCCTCAAAAGAACCCAGCTCTTTTTTCTTGCTGCACAATGCTTTTTAAACTAACCAGTTAACATCCATGTTGTGAGAACATAAGTTTCATTCTGTGGTTCAGATATTAGCCATTGGCTATCGTGCTTGTGAAGAAGACTAGGTTAGAGGGAAGGAAGGTTTTGCTATTAAAAGGGATGGGCAATGTTGCTCTTTTTTTCGTTTTGAACACAGCAGCCTATGCAATAATGTTATCCATGATAGGAGCAGAATGAACGTGGGTGCTGACCACTGAAAAGGTTTAGCTCCTGCATCGTGCTCATTTTCAAAGTAACATTCCAGACTCTGGTCCTACTCACATTTTTATCAATAGCCACTAGTCATGATGACAGTAGATGGCTGGATGGCCATGGCTAAGGACTACCAGCTGGAGGAAGCTACTGGGCTCATTTTCTGCTTGCGACATTTCATGGGGCATCTGGTTGGACACTGCAGGAACAGAATGCTGGACTAGATAGGCTTTTGGTTTGATCCTGTGGGGAGCATGTAATGAGTATCTGGAATTCTCCAAGGGCGCTTTTACATGACCTCTAAAATCCGGTGTCAACTTAAATTCGGACCAGAGATCGTGGGGGCTTGTCGCTCTTCCTGTGTTCCCATCCCTCCGCACTCCATTGTTCCTGTCTGCTTGAGGGGAGGGAGAAAAAAAAGGAGGAAAAATGCAGGCTCACCTCCGTCTGCCGGTCGAAGCACCCCAAGCAGCGCTGTCGTTGTGATTCCTGTCTCTTAAAGGGGCGGTGGGGACAAAAAAAACAAATAGAAGGCGAGGGAGCCCGGGATTCACAGCTTTACAATGTGCATCAGAAGATTTTTTACCTCCTGGAGGCCAGGTACTTGAAAAGTGTGTTGGGACGTACTTAATTTTTTTAAAAGTCCGGAGCTGGAGGGAAAACATTTTTAAGCTACAGATCTGGGAGGCCTTTGCCTCGGATTTTAGGGGTCGTGTAAAAGGCTCAAAGTTGGCATGTGGACCTTGCTACAGACCCTAGCTATAGTCCACATGAAAGGACACCGGTATCTAGGTCACAGACGGTGCCATTTTAAGTGGGTGAGATCAGGGCTTCCTGCCTTCATGTTAATCAAAAGAAAGCAATATTTCCCACCTTACAGATTTCTTTCTGTGCCTTGAGCACCCAGGGGATAACATGTCCAGAAGGCAGAAGGTTCTGCAAACTCCGCAGTGTGGACAGTTTCAAAGGGAGGTGCCAGTTGTTGCTTTGAGTCAGGTACAGCTCACAGATCCTTTCACCCATCACATGACGCAGCAGGATGTTCCCTTCGCCGAGGGAGCACAGCATCATGCGCAAAAAGTCCTCCAAGTCATGCCACAGGTCCAGGAGATGCACCTCCATGGCATAGCTGCGGCGCAGCAGAAACTCGCGGAAGGGACGCCCTGCACATTTATCTGCCGTGAGAGCCCAGGGAAGGAAGTCTAAGCACATGGGAGACTTCACAAGAGTCCTCAAGGCAAGCATGGAAGGGAACTGGACCACAGGAGTGGACGCACGGAGTTTATTCAGGGTGCACTTCTCAGCAAACTCTTCTGCCACGGGAGAGAGCGGGAAATCACTCGGGCTGCTTTTGAAGCTTGGCGGTTCTTCAGAAATAATGGCCCTATCGGGCTCCGTGGCACGACAAGGGCTCGGATTTGGAGAAGGTCTTCTGGAAGAGGGTGACCTCTTCTCCTCTGGGCTGCTCTTCCGTGACTTTGACCTCCTGCGTTCCTTCCGCTTCTCCTTTTGGGAAAGGCTCTTGCCCCTGATCTGATCCCAGACCTTCCTCTTGCTCTTCAGGCTGGAGTAGGATTTGGTGGTGATGCTGCTGGCCCTGATGGTCATCGGTGGCAGAGGGGACACCAACGCTCGTGGCAAGCCTGCCTTGTGTAACCGCTCCTGATACTCCCGGAGGAGGTGGAGGCACTTGGGCTCATTCTCCATGCTCAGCTTGCAATGGATGTAGAAGTTGGGGAGCCAGTAGCTTTCTATTTTAAAGAGAGCCACTTTCTGCATCTCACTCAGGATTTCTCTTCGAGTGCGGGCATGCTGAGGGTGATGGGGAAATATTTTCAAGAGGGATTCTAGAAAGATAATACAGAATTGGGGATTTAGATATTTATAGACTGAAAAGGAGGTCTTTGAACTCACTGGCTGGGTTTCCCTTTAATCTTCAATTCCCTATACAGTACTGCCTGGTTAATAAACTGCTTTTCTAAAATTACAGTATATAATATCTCAGAGAGCTGCAGATGCCATGAGAGAGCTATCCTTTCCTAGGGAAACCCTTCCCAAAAGGACATACTTTGAGTGTCATGGAATGGAGTGTCCCATTCCTCATCAGCAAAGTGCAGCGAAGCTGGGGAAAGTGGGAATTGTAGTCCAGTAGATGTGGTGGTTGTCCAAATACATACACATGCACTTTTCTATATATTACTTTATTCGGCTCAATAGGCTTTGGATATGCTTTTGCAGTGCTTAAAAACTCTAAAAACAGGGCACCCACGGTTCTTTTGAAAAAGTTGAAATCCTGTTTCTTCAAGGGGTGCCACAAGCACCAGGAGGACCATTCCCCACAATTCCTCCATCCTGTCAGAGCTCAGCGGTAGGATTTCAGCTACTGTACTTGCACATGGATCAGACAGAAATTATATCATCATGGGCACATTTGAGATATACTGTACTGTAAAGACAGTCCATTGGAAATATTGTAAATATTAACTGGGCTGATAACAGCTCAGTGGAGTGGAGTGCCTGGCTGTTGAGCCATGGATCAAGAGCTTGATCCCCCACCAACACCTGCCTGTGCCACCCGGAGTGTGTATGGCTGGGTTCTGTGCCCTGCCACCTGTGTGGCCTTGGGCAAGCTGCAGGGTTGCAGAGAACTACCAGAAGGAGTGACTGGAAAACCACCTCTGAGTACTTCATACCTAGAAAACCCTGTGAGTGTCCCCATAACTCAGAAATGACTAGATGGCACATCGCCATTATTAAATATGGGCTGAAATACAGCAGCAAGTTGCACTTAGAGTAGGCCCATTTGAATCAACAGCATATTAATGGTGTTGACTCACTGCTGGAATGGTTGCAACTCACTGGTGGAACGGTTCCGCTGGTTGCTACTTACAACTGGAATTCAGCCGACTACAAACAAAAAACGTGATTGTAGCTTGTGACATTTGTTTTTGTTTTACTTTGTTTTTGCTTTCTTTGTTTGATTGACTGGACAAAGTATTAATTAGTCCTTTGGGTGGATCCGTTAACACCTCATGGTGCTTTTCCTCAGGAGGAGGCAAGCCTAGTTCAGCAGGTTGCCTCTGGCAGAGACTAAACAGACAGCTTCCTCAGCATGCCATCAGTTCTGTGGAAAATTGTGGAAAGGCGTGATGGACAAAGCAGCTTCTTCTGTAGATCTGGAAGTTGAGTCATGGCTACTGGACTTGATCCAAACAGCTTCATCAATCTGAATACAGCTAGTGCAAATACTCCATCTTATAGTCAGCTTTGACCTCTTGTCACCCTGGCCTGAATTAGGCTCATAAGATGAACAATGGCCTAAATAGGCTCGTTAGGGAGACAATAGTATCCATAGCCTTAAGGTGAACAATGGCCTAAGGTGCTGAAACCTATCAAGAATGGGTTGTTAGCTATGGCCTTGGTGGCTTTTTGGATGAACAGCGAAACGTTTCTATCTCTCAAAAAAGAAAGTGTTCTGCTTATATACCGCCCCATACCACTTTAAGTAGTCTAATAGCCCTGACTCAACTTCCAGATAAACTCACCTGGATGACTGAGAATCTTCACAGACATTCTTCTGTAGATGCAAGGGCTTTGGGATAACAGGAACCTTTGATTAGGCATTTCATTTGTTTCTGTCAGTATGCAAGCAGCACTCTGTGAGCGCGCTGCTAGGGGCAACTGCACTCTTAAACCCTTATGTTGCATGCATGTTTAAGCCTTACCAATGGATGTATTACAGAGGGTGACAACCGTGGAGCCCTCCTGCAAATGAGTGGCCATCAACACTTGCATCAGTGAAACATAGAGATCTTGTTGGGACTCCTCTGTTTCATCAATTCCAAGGATCCTTTCTGCAGCTAGCCAAAACCTGGTCAGCTCTTCCCCTGTCAGAGCAGAAGAAAAGGTCACTGGCGCTTCATTTCAGACACCGCTGCATGCATTCACTGCTCAGAAAACCCAGCAGCTGGCCTAACATCTCAGCTGCTGAGAATTCCCCTCTCTGTTATAAAAAGTACAAGCAAGCCTGCTTACTCTAGAAATATACTTACTCTAGAGGGATGGCTTGCAGACACAGGGCCTTCTCGGCAGCTGCCCCCAAGCTATGGAATGCCCTCCCAGGTGAGATCCGCCTGGCGCCAACACTGATGACATTTCGGCGCCAGGTAAAAACCTTTCTGTTCCAGAAGTTTTTTAATTGATACAATTTAGATTGTGGGTCTTCTGATGGCAATTTTAGTGTGATGATTTTTTAGTATAAGGTTTTTATTGTTGTTTTAATTATTTATTGTTGTTTGATGTTTTTAACTGTTTTAATTCCTTGTTTGGAAGCCGCCCAGAGACCTTTGGGTAGTGGGCGGCATATAAGTTGTAAAAATAAATAAATAAATAAATAAATAAATAAATAAATAAATAAATACTCAGAAAACAAAGCTGGTTGGTAATTGTGAAAGTCTCTGAATCTAAGACAAGGAAAGTATCTGATAAGGACAGGAGATCTCAGCAGAGTTGAGGACCATTTTTGACGGTTGTCGTGGCTAAGGCGGTGTAGCCAAAACAAGAGAAAGTTTCCATTTTAAAAATGTGAAAGGAGTGGAAATGTTTTATAAATACTGGTACAGTACAGTGGTTCTTTGCCAGCTGAACAAGGGTCTCAGAAAACAAAGATTTAGTTTTAATGGAAACTCCCCTTGTATTCTCCTGTGCCCAGAGTATGACTAGTAAAATAAATGGGAGGGCCCAAAAGTGCTGGGCGGAGGGCTTTTAAAATAGCACAATTATCCCCCTGGACATCTCAAGGGGACTTTCTAAGCAACAATTATTTTTCAATAAAAATAAAAGTAGGTAAACACACACACACACACACACACACACACAAACCATTTTGGGTGGAATAGGGAGCAGTGGGCATTCTTCAGGCTGCATGTTGGCTCTCCATCAGCTAAAAATAAGACTAATGGATCTAATAATGGCCCAGGCCAGTGAGACAGTTTAGGAGTAGAGATGGGCACGACTTAGCGGTATTCCCATTTCCGTTTCCGTTAGCCGGTTCCGTTACTCTACGGAAACGGTAACGGGAATTACTGCCCCAGACTTCGAGCTCGAACCGACGAACGAACAATTTTGGTCTGATTTGTCGTGCTCGTTACTTGCGTGACGTCACGCGATCGCGCAATGCCAAGCGGCACAGAAAAAAAGTTTTTAAAAGTAAAAAAAACCCGATCCCGGCCCTAAAAGCAGGCGAAAACTGTCTGAGGGCACCTACCAGGCCAGAAGGGTGGTTTTTTGGGGGGGTGGGGGTTTCCTCGCCCCCCTCTCCTTGGCTACTGCTACTGCTGCGCTGCTGGTACCAGGCGGGGGGGGATCGTCTCATCTGCCTTTGCCATGCGGTGTGCGGGCGGGGGGATCCAAAATGCCGACCGCAATATTTTTTTTAAATCGTGGTCCAAAACCCCACCAAAGCACCACAGAAACATGCGAAAATTAGCTATTTTAAATGCTTGAATTTTTACAGTAGCAGCAGTGGGTTTGTCTTGCAAAAAAACGTCTCCGTTGATTTTATTTTATTTCATTTAATTTTATTTTTTTTACACCTGTGCATTTGCAAAGATGGGCTCGCCCATGGGAGTGGACCATGCAAAGTCTTGGAGCCATTCCACCAATCGCATAGCCAGGTTTTGCTGACTGAACCAGGCTGGGAGGGCGTCTCCATTTGC
>JAHTLZ010000129.1:3234344-3322985 GCA_023846285.1 Phrynocephalus versicolor | reverse complement strand
TTTGTCTTGCAAAAAAACGTCTCCGTTGATTTTATTTTATTTCATTTCATTTTATTTTTTTACACCTGTGCATTCGCAATGATGGGCTCGCCCATGAGAGTGGAACATGCAAATTTTCCACCAATCGCAAGGCCACTTGGCCAGGTTGACCACAGAGACTTCTGGGATGTGCCAATCGGGCATAAACAGCCCACTAATCGTAGCCCGAACCTGAACCCTAACCCTAAGCCTAACCCATACACCAGTACACTGTCCTTCTAAGTGGGTCAGAGAGGCACCCAGAGGTGCACCCCAATACTCACCCTAACCTCACCCGTCACTAGCCTAACCCTAGCTCTTGTGCACTGCTAACCCATCTTAATCCTAAGCCAGATCTACTTGCATTACACTACATACAAGTATGTGAAACGCAGCATGTGCAAAGAGTCTGCCAGTCCGTCACTTGTGGCTCTGGCTGCCTCCTGCAGCTGCCTCCAGGAGCCCGCTACCCCCCCCAAACCAGTACTAACGACAACGAAAAAACGAAAAAACGAACCGACTAATTTTTGCGAAGTTTCGCGAAAAACGGAAACGAAATGAATCAGACCCTAGCCGAAACCGAAACCGAAAACGAAGTTTTTTTTCTGAGTCGTGCCCATCTCTATTTAGGAGGGCTGTATGGGGACTTGGAAGATCCAGGCTCCAGAGATCCCTTAGCTGAGAGACTCACTAGGCTTTCTCTCTCTGCCTGCTCTACCTCACAGGATCATTGTGAAGAAAATATGGGAGAATCAAAGTCACATCATTTGCTGAGCTCACTGAAGGAAAGGCAATTACCTTCAGTGTAACTAGCAATTCAAGATGTAACTAGCAATTCAAGAACTCAACGATAGAAATACTGCACTAAAAACAATCTGGGACATCTTGATCCAGAAGGAGAACCTTTTACCTCTCAGTAGCTCTTCATCTCTGCAAGCATAACTCCTGACTAGGCCTCAGTTTCTGCCTTCTCACCTGCCATTCCTTGCATGAAGGCACGGAAGCGCCACATTCCCCTGCTGCCTCCAATGCATTTCTCAAGAAGCCACTGGTCAGCTTTTTTCCATCTCAGCATCTCCGCTGTAAAGCCAAAGCAGAGATCAGGTCACCCCAAAAAGCACTTGGGGACAGGAGGAGTAGAGTGACATACTTAATTTGTTGGAGCACCGACTGGGGTAAAATGGCACCTAATTGCCTTTATTCTAATGTTCAGGAGAAGGTTTGGGAGCCAAATCTTTGCCCTTATCCATCACTGCAGGCCACACCAGGTCTCAAAATGGACCATTTCAGCCATGCTTTTTTTTAAAAAAAAATGTAAACAGAAAGTGCCTGGACAGGCATATCCAGTTTCTTTTCTATTTTGAAGACTGGGAACATGATTATTCCAATGATATACCTTCTTTAAAGATAGCCAATATAAAGCCAATTCCTTTGCTTTTGCACATAAAACATGTATTTCAACATCCAAAAGAAGCTCAACTCTTACCTGCCTCTGGAGACCGGATAAAACTGATGAGCTCCTCGCAGAGGACATAGTGCAGACACAAGTTGGTTTTGCAAAAGAAAGGGAGGCGATGTTTCTCCATCCAGTTTAACAAGCCTTTGTGCTTGGATACCTATATAAACCCTCAAAAGAGCAGTGAGACATTAAAGAACAAAGTTGTGTCCATTATTTGCTGGGGGCGGGGCGAGCAGGTGACACACTGGTAAGGTATCCTGGAATCTAAAGACCTTATCCTTTTCTTTAGAAGAAAAAAAAAGTAAACAGGTAAAGAGAGAATACTTTTGGCAAACCTATCTGTAAAAATGACTGTGTTTTCTAGACCAGTGGTGTAGTGGATAGCCAAAGCACTGTAGTCTTTGGGACAATGCCATCAACTACCAATTCAAAAAGAAGGCTGAGGGGGGATATGATAGCTATGTTTAAATATTTGAAAGGATGCCATATTGAAGAGGGAACAGGTTTGTTTTCCATGGCTTCAGAGACTAGGACTTGGGGCAATGGTTTCAAACTACAGGAAAAGAGATTCCATTTGAACATTAGGAAGAACTTCATGACAGTTAGAGTTGTTTGGCAGTGGAATATGCTGCCACAAAGGGTGTTGGAGTCTCCTTCTTTGGAGGTTTTTAAGCAAAGGCTGGATGGCCATCTGTTCCTGCATGGCAGGGGGTTGGACTAGATGGCCCTTGAGGTCTCTTCCAACTCTATGATTCTATGATTCTATTATTCAATTCCACCATATTCCCTGTTTCCAACATGTATGGCCCATGATGTGAGTGGACTCCATCAACATTTCACTCTGAAATTCCAGAAGAGGCATCACCCTTCACTGCCATACTCATAGTACCTGATGAAGTGGTAGTAGTGAAGATTTTCTCTGTGACAATGTAGTGTTGTGAGCTTTCCAGCCTATAAGGCATTTGGGCTTGGTCTTCAGTGAACAATTATGACACTTCTCAAAATAACTCCTTCTCAACATGGAGAAAGAGGAGTTGAGAGAATGGACTAGCTAAAAATAAGGAGGATGAAGGAAAGACAACAACAGCTAAGAGGAAAAAGACAAGTTTGTAGTCAGCTTTAGAGCACAATTATTGGGAATCTTGGCCTTTCTGGTTCTGTTTGATAGAAAGAGAGATTTTTCATATTTATGTGCCACCTCTGTTGCCTCAGCGGGGCAAAGTACCCACTGCTTCCGTATTTGGTGGCTGCCATTCAGCTGTTTCTTGTAGTGTTGCACCCTGGTGAAATCATTGACTGGCTGGGATTATCCAAAGTGAAATTCAGTTTAGAAAGGCATCAAGTTTTGCTCTCCATCTTGGAAATTCTTGAAATTTACCAAGTTACATGGTAACTCCGGCCAAAGATACCACTGCCGAATGCTGCTTATAAAAATTGGTGTCTGGCCAAACACCTGCAGAAAGAAACAAAGGGAAAGACTGATCAAACAAGGTGGCATTACAGCCAAGCACTATCTTCTATGAAGATGCATTCGGCTATGTTTAAGAGGAGGCAGCTACTGCTGGGGACTGACAAAATTTTAATATAGATTTCAATTTTCATGGGCATAGTGTGGGTTATTATTTATTTTGCCCTATTCATGCCTCTAGCCAAATAGGCTTTAGGCATTTTTAAACAACACAAAAACTCGGAAGCTCTGAGGGAAAATATAATAACATACAAACCCTATGTTGTGAATCATCTTTCACCAGAAAAACTGTCTCCCCCTCCTTCCCCCCGCTGCAGTCAAAAGAGATATAATGTTATTGTGCAACTAGCAACTGAGTGATCTTTTAAAAACTTAGTTGCTAATTTTGCACAAACAGCACCACAACTAGTTTGGCTCTTTGGCAGGGTGTGGGGGGCAGGAAGGACTTTATTGTGTGTGTTTTTTAAGAAGTGAGCTGAAGGTAGTTTGAAAGAAGATTCACAATATATGTTATATCTTATATTTTCTCCTGGAAAGTTGATTTTCAGGTTTTTGAATTGTTTCAAGGCCAAGAAAGTTATTTAACCATGGGTAGCAGATTTAACCACCTGGGTCCAGTGTCATTTTGAGTCCCTCTCCTTGGCTGCTTTCTCCATTGAGATATTCTCCATGCTGTGGTTTATTTTTACAACTGTTTATTTTCAAATTGTTGTGTCTTATACTGTTTCTGTTATTTTCAAAATATTCTCCATTTTTCCCCTGCCCTAAGTAATTTTTCTCTACTTTGTACTAATATAATCATTTAGGGTTCTTCCCCCCCCCTCCACTACTACCTGCCGTATTTACAATAATTCATGGCCTCCAATTTTGGAGGGTAATTATTATCTGTTCACATCGTTTTTTGGATGTAGGGCATGATACACGTTCATTAGTTGCTATATTTTTAAACTCAATTCTTCTAATTCATTTTGGATCCAATCTATTATTTCCACTGAATATCTAATTACTAGAACTGCCCATGTGTTTATGCTTTTGATTGTATTTGTACCATGGAATTTTGTTTTTAAGATTTTTCATAGTCTTTTGATGTATTCACTTTCTGTCAGTTCTTTAACTTTTGTGTGCAGGATGTTATCTGCTTCTAGTATTTCAAGATATTAATTGAACTTTTTGCTGTAGTTTTAGGTTATCCATGCATAATAGTTGATTGATTTTTCCTTCTTTGTTATTTAAAATTATTGACTTGGGATTTAGTGAGATGTTAGACATAGAAACCCCTGGAGTATTCCTCTTTTGATGCTAACTTCCCCTATTTCTTCACCATAGGCCATTAAGACAGTTTCACATTTTTCCATGTTTTTCTTGAGGAATATCTGAATATTTGTACTTATTTTAAAAAGTTAGATTTTAATCTAGCAGTGAGTCCAATGTCTATTATAGTCTGACTAGGTCATGTTAAGATTTGTTTTTCCTCATTTTTCATTCTTTAGTATCATTTTATCAATAAGCAGCTGATCTTTTGTGTCTCTTGGCTTTTTAAAGTTATCTTTCTGTTCAGTTGGACATAGGGAGTTTTCAGTTAAGTAAGTACTCCTTGCAAGTACTCCTGTGAGGAGCCTGAACATTTTGGAAGGCATGTAATTGGTCAATAATTACTGGATTCATTGTCCTTTTTATTACCCTTTATTATCAGAAATGTGCAGCCTGTTGTCATCCTGTTGTTATTGTTGTTGTTGATTCATTCTGTTTTGTTGTTAAAACAAGGAAATTCCTATGCACTGTACCTACCTTGGGTGGGATCCTGTTAGTGACAGCTGAATCAGTAATGTAGGAACTTTTCAGGTCAATTTTCAAAATTGTTTTTTTTCCTTTTGGAGGAACAATGTCCATTCAATTGTTTGGAAAAATGTAAAGTATGCTTTCATTTGTGACTGCATCCATTCTATGCACTAGCAACGTCAGGCTGACTTTCGCCACTGTCAGTTTCTTTTTTCTTTTCTTTTCTTTTCTTTTCTTTCTTTCTTTCTTTCTTTCTTTCTTCTTCTTCTTCTTCTTCTTCTTCTTTTTTTTTTTTTTTGAAAGACTGGCACTGTTTTCACTGTTACTGCTTTCTGCACCTAATCTCCCTCAGAGCTCACTGTTTTCTCATTTCCCAAGGACTGCAAACAGCTATTAAATTCTGGGTAACAGCATATACATATGAGGAAGTGGGCCATACTGCATCAAGCTGATACTGTGCTAAATTTATGAATCTAAATTTGTGTTGCTTTTTGTGGCTATATAGTCACATGGCTACCCATTCCAGACATGGATACTCAGAACTATAATACACCCATGCTTAGCCTTTGTCTTTTGTTGCACTTTACTTTGGCAGACTGGTAGAATTTATTTTACCCAGCACGTTTACTAACAGCACGTTAGTCTGTGGAACTCCCTGCCACCAGATGTGGTGATGGCATCTGGCCTGGATGCCTTCAAAAGGGGATTGGACAGATTCCTGGAGGAAAAGTCCATCACAGGTTGCAAACCATGATGGAGATGTGTAATCTCCAGGCTTAAAACCGGGGTCCTTCAAGGGCCAGATGCAGGGGAGTGGTACCAGGAGACATCTAGTCTCGTGCACTCCCAGATGCATCTGGTGGGGCCACTGTGAGATACAGGAAGCTGGACTAGATGGGCCATTGGCCTGATCCAGTATGGCTCTTCTTATGTTCTTATGTTCTTATGTAAAGCAATGCCAGGGATAAGAGTGATGCTTACAGGAAGATTCAGGAATGTGTTGAAGAAGTCAGTAAAGATATCATTTTGCAGCAGAACTGACAAGTGCTTGCCGCCAATCAGCTCTGCAAACGGGGAAAAAGCATAACTTTGCTAAACAACTCAACATTCTACTCTTTAAATCAAATCCAACAATAGCCCTACCTAGAATTTGGAAGAGTTATTTTTTCAGATTGCAGCTCCCTGAATCTCAATGCCAGCTGAAGGATTTTATAGAATAGCATTCTGAACTAGTAACCTTCCAATGCACTAGATACTTTACTACATATATATGTTTCATTTCCAGCCACGACACATGCAAAGCCCCAACTAAATTTGCTCTTCCTTTCTTATGGCAGCTATAATGGTAGTAATGCCATATATTTTACAAAGGAACAGTAAAGAGGATCCTACAAGTAATGTGGGCACAATGTTTCGCAGCAATTTTGCACCATTTCCTGGCTTTTTCCAATAGTTGATACAGAAAAGCAATACCCCATGTTCCTAAACAGGAAGTTTTTTAAAATAACTGAATTTATTTATAGGATAGAATGTTTCCATATCATCCTGGACTTACAACATGGTAGGAACGAACACATTCAAGTTTAGCATTAAAGTCTCTCAGCATCACAACAGGAAGAAATGATCAGAAGAGGGATATTATTATCTGTTCAGCACCTCCACTTATTTATAAGCCTATCCGGTTTTCTGAAGGAACCATAGCTTCTCACCTCAGATAAGTGGCAGTCCCATTATATGTTACCAGAATACAGATGATTGTGGCTAGAATATCTGGGAAGCAGTTACAATCACCATTTTAAGCATCTATTGACATATCGTCCTTTGTGACCCTGAGTTTATTTAATATGAAAAAACATCATGAATGTATAAGAAATAATATACAGTATAGTGTGTAAAAACACATTTTATTTTGCTAAGCCCTCCTTGGGTGATACTACAGCAGAAAGCTTGCTCAAACTAAAACACATTACCCCTTATGCTGCCACACAGCTGCTTTTTGGTTCCGCTGCATAAGTCAGCTGCTCACTTGGAGCCATTTCACACGACCCCTAAGATCCACTGGCCACTTAAATCCGGACCAGAGATCTTAGGGGTTTGTCGCTGTTCCTGTGTTCCCACCCCCTCCGCACTCCTGGCTGCTGGCTGCGTGAGGGGAGGGAGAGAAAAAAGGAAGAAAAGAATGCCGCTCACCTCCGTTCTGCCGTCGGCACTGCATTCAGATCTCTTAAAGGGGCGGGGGGCAAAAAAACAACAAACAGAAGCGAGGAGAGCCCGGCACTGACTACGTTACATCCGCATCAGGAATTTTCACCCCCGGAGAGCAGGTACTTGAAAAGTGCGCTGGGACGCGCTTAGGTGGGCGTGGTCACACTTAATATTTTGTAAACTCCGGAGCTGGTGGGGAAACAATTTTAAGCTCCGGACCTGGGAGCCATTTGCCACGGAGATTAGGGGTCATGTGAAAAGGCTTGGAAAAATCATGAACTTCAGCAGTGGCTGAAATGTTTTGAGGACAGCTCAAACAACTACATTTTCTTTAGTTCTTTCTTTTACTTCCACACTACACCCCCGATTAGCATATTTACTTTCTCAAGCTTTATCCTACCTCTTTCCTTTTTCCTCTCTTTACTACAGATCATTCCAAAGAACATTTCTCAGATCAGAAAGTTGTAGGTTTTAGAAACATTAATTATACATCATTAATTAGAATAACCATTGCAAATAAATGGACGAAAAGAACAAAAATACAAAACAAAATACTGTATCTTTTCAGTAACAGCCAAGAAACCGAAGAGAAGTTTAAACAAAAATTACAGATGCTGAAAGATAAGAAGGGGGGTATGTGATAAATAATTTACTCAGGATAATATAATAAAAAAGAAGGAAACAGTATACTATAACAGTTCAGGGGTTCTCAAAGTTTTCAAACAGCAGCCCAGACCACCACGCCCCAGACATCACTGGGGGCCGGACCACAGTAAAAAAAAGGCTTATATGGAAAAAAGGGGGAGGGAGGGGCAAGTGGGTGGAGCCCCCCATGATTGGCCCATGATCATTGTGTCTCCAGGCCCCCAGCAATGCCTCCTGCTCCAGATCACCATGCTGAGGTGCCACCGCTGGGATCCCTCTGCTGCGCCGCCTCCTCCTCCTCCTCCCGTGTCAGCGGCTGGAGCGGCTCTCATTCCTTCCTTCCTTCCTTCATTGTGTCGGGAAGGAGGTGGCAGCCCAGGCAAACTCAGGCCCCTCATTACCTTCTGGGTGGCCACTCAGGATGAGGAGCAGCAGCCGCAGCAAGGGCATCAAGGCTGGTGCCACTGCGCGCAGATCCAGCCGTGTGCCCTGGCCATCACATCCTCACTGTGCCCTGGAGGGAAAATTCTCTTGGCCTGGTCCGGCCTGGCCCGACTTGGTGCGCTGCAAGGGAGGGAGTGAGGGAGGGAGCAAGGGCTGGGAAGAAGGAAGGGATGGCAGGAAGGCCTGCCCAAAGCCACCTGCAGCTCACTCACTGGCCGAGTCCAACCAGGCTACGGTGCTCTCTTGGCTCACCAGCCCACCCATCACCAACCGGGGACAAATGCAGCCCTGCCAGCCTCCCAGGAACCAGGCCCAGGCCACTGTTGGCCTTCTCTTCCCTTCTCTTCTTTCTCCAGCACCTCCTCCTTGCTGGTCTCTAACCCAGTGTTGGTGGTGGCAGCTCCAGCCTCCGGCCATGGCTGTGCTCCCTCCTCCCCTCTCCCGCTCGACGGAGCAAGGCAGCAGCTCAGAGGGGGCTGGGTGGGCAGGAAGTAGCTCTGTTTCCCCCTCGGTCACCTGCCGTCCATCCCTCCAGCGGTCCACTGCCATGGCTGCTCTGGATCGGAAGGCTGGCTGGCGCGGCCTCTGCCTGCCCCCTTCATTCCTCACAACTACAATAACGCAGGCGGCAACCACACAAGGAAGGCAGGCAGACAGGGTGGGGGGTGCAGGGGTGGGGCCTCAGGGCCATGGAGGGAGTGGGAGACCTTGCCACAGCCCTCCTATTTTAAATTGCCCCGCTCAGCTGCACCCGGCGCCCAGACCATCTGGGCAGTGGGTGGGTGGGAGTGGGGGACCTTGCCGTAGCCCTCCCACTTTGAATGCCCCACTAGCCAGCATGCTGATCATCTGGGCGGTAGTTGGGGGGAGTGGGGGACCTTGCTGTAGCCCTCCCACTTTGAATGCCCCACTAGCCAGCATGCTCATCATTTGGGCGGTAGTTGGGGGGAGTGGGAGAAGCGACATAGCCCATTGCTTTGAACTGCCTCAGCAATAGAAGCAGCTGCGGAGGCCGGCTTGCTCACAAAGCAGGGAGTAGGTGGGGGGTTGCAATTGGTCCCGGGGGGCGGATTCAGGACCTTGGGGGGCTGCATCCGGCCCCTGGGCCTTAGATTGAGGACCCCTGCTATAACTCATTAGTTGATGTATCTAGCTATGGAGGCCGAGGTTGATTTCCGACTGTGCCTCCTGCAAGTACAGCCAGACTGTGTGGCCTTGGACACGCTGCAGTCTCAGGGCACCCCAGAAGAATCAAATTGTGAGCCACTTCTGTGTATTTTTTGACCATGAAAACCCTGGCTCTGACAATGTCTCTCTTGGCCCAATATACCTCACAAACCTGGTGTGAAGATAAATAGGATAACCTCAAGCACACCAGAACCCTGATGTTCTCAGCAGATGCGTGAAATACAAATAGACAATAAAACAATACATAAACTCACTGGCAATATTCATAATGAGGCTGGATTTAGCGTGTTCGGAATGGCACCCTTTCAACTGAGTTCCTCAGTTCCGTTATGACATGCTGGAACAGTTGTTACTTCAGCAGGTTCCACATTCCACCCAGCCAGTTCTTCTCAAATCATGATCTTTTACAAAGCTCACACCACTATCAGTTTTTCACGTGAGAAGTTAGAGCAATATTCATGACAAGATTCTCACTACGTAGCTTCCAAATCTGCAAGCTGAGCTGAAACCTTAGAGCTGTTGGTAGAATCAGCAGGAGTGAAGGCGTTCCTGGATTGCACCAGTTCTGACTGGCGCTGGGGCAGGATCGGTTGCTTGCCACCGTCTCTCACCAAAAACCGCATCCAACACACAATAAAATAACTTACGAAGGAGACGGATTCAGCAGAATTGTCACTCAAGTTCTGTGGGTGATCAGTTTGTAAATGTTCTTAGGGATCTCCAGAATATAACCTCACTGCCAAGCTGCAATGGTACAGTTCAGGAAATGCTTAGATTCATCGAATCATAGAGTTGGAAGAGACCTCAAGGGCCATCCAGTCTAACTCCCTGCTGTGCAGGAACCCCCATCACAGTGGTCCCAACAGATGGCCATCCAGCCTCTGCTTAAAAACCTCCAAAGGAGACGCCGCCACCCTCCGCTACTAACCTAGTGCCAAGTAAGACCAGTGCTGTTAGAGATTGTGGTTTTTACTATTACATTGCCATTGATGAGGACATTTAATATGAGAATTTTAGAAGGAGGGAGGGAAGGAAGGAGGGAGGGAAGGATTTATCCTTACCCCAGAGGAGCATACGATTTAACATAAGAACATAAGAACATAAGAAGAGCCATGCTGGATCAGGCCAAAGGCCCATCTAGTCCAGCTTCCTGTATCTCACAGTGGCCCCAACAAATGCGTTTGGGAGCGCATGAGACTACATATCTGTCTCCTGATACCACTCCCCTGCATCTGGCCCTTGAAGTACCCTGGTTTTAAGCCTGGATATTATACATCTCCATCATGGTTTGTAACCAGTGATGGACTTTTCCTACAGGAATCTGTCCCATCCCCTTTTGAAGGCATCCAGGCGAGATGCCATCACCACATCCTGTGGCAGAGAGTTCCACAGACTAACAATGCGCTGGGTGAAAAAATATTTTCTTTTGTCTGTTCTTACTCTCCCAGCCCTCAATTTGAGTGGATGTCCCCTAGTTCTGGTATTTTGTGAGAGGGAGAAGAGCTTCCCTCTATCCACTTTGCTTATGCCCTGCATTATATTGTACATCTCAATCATATCCCCCCTCAGGCACCTTTTTTCCAGACTAAAGAGCCCCAAATGTTTTAGCCTTTCCTCATAAGGGAGGTCCCCCAGCCCAGTAATCATTTTAGTCACTCTCTTCTGCACCTTTTCCAGTTCCACTATGTCTTTCTTGAGATGCGGTGACCAGAATTGTACACAATACTCCAGGTGGGGCCTTACTATTGTTTTGTATAATGGCATTATAATGTTGGCTGTTTTATTTTCAATCCCCTTTTTGAAAATCCCTAGCATGGAATTGGCCTTCTTCACTGCTGCCACACATTAAATACCTCCATGGAGCTGTCCACCAACACACCAAGATCTCTTTCTGATCCGTCACGGATAACTCAGAGCCCATGAGTTGATAGATAAAGTTTTGATTTTTTGCCCCAATATGTATTACTTTACATTTGGATACATTAAAACGCATTTGCCATTTCGCAGCCCATTCCCCCAGTTTGGAGAGATCCTCTGGGGCTCTTCACAATCTTCTCTGGTTTTTACCACACGGAAAAGTTTTGTGTCATCTGCAAACTTGGCCACCCCACTGCTTATCCCTGTCTCCAGGTCATTTATGAACAGATTGAAAAGCACCGGTCCCAGGACAGATCCCTTTCATTTCTCTCCATTGTGAAAATTTCCCATTGACACCTACTCTTAGTTTCCTGGATCTCAACCAGTTCTCAATCCATAAGAGGACCTGCCGTCTTATCCCCTGACTGTGCAATTTTCTCAGCAGCCTTTGGTGAGGGACTGTGTCAAAAGCCTTTTGAAAATCCAGATAGACTCTATCCACCGGTTCACCCAAATCCACATGCCTGTTCACTTTTTCAAAAAATTCTAAAAGATTTGTCATATAAGACTTACCCTTGCAGAAGCCATGCTGATTTTCTCTCAGCAAGGTTTGTTCTTCTAGGTGTTTTAAGATTTTCTCTTGGATGAGGCTTTCCACCATCTTCCCTGGGACAGATGTAAGGCTAACTGGCCTGTAGTTTCCCGGGTTCCCCCTCCTTCCTTTTTTAAAAATTGGTGTGACATCGGCTATCCTCCAGTCCTCCTGCACTTTGGCCGTTTTAAGAGACAAGTTGCATATAACCGTTAAGAGATCTGCAATTTCATTTCTCAGTTCCCTAATAACCCTTGGGTGGATGCCATCTGGGCCCGGTGACTTGTTAATCTTCAATTTATCAATTAGTCCTAAAACATCCTCTCTTTTAACCTGTATTTGATTTAATTCTTTAGTCAAGAGGAGCTGTTCAGGCAGCGGAATCTGCTCAAGGTCTTCTGTCGTGAAGACAGATACAAAGAACTCATTTAATTTCTCTGCAATTTCCAAGTCCTCCTTAACCTCCCCTTTTCCTCCCTCACCATCCAGAGGGCCAACTGGTTCTCTGGCAGGTTTTCTACTTCTAACATATTTAAAGAAGCTTTCATTATTACCCTTTATATTGCTAGCCATGCGTTCCCCAAAATCTTTCTTTGCCTCTCTTATCATCTTCTTACATTTCTTTTGCCAGAGTTTGTTTTCTTTTTTATTTTCCTCATTTGGGGAGGATTTCCATTTACAGAAAGACCTCTCCTTGCGCTTTAGAGCCTCTTTAACTCCACTCGTTAACCATGCCGGTGCCCTCTTGGACTTAAATGAGCTCTTTTTTCTTTGTGGTATGCATTTGTTCTGGGCCTCTATTACCGTTGTTTTAAACAGGCTCCATACACTCTGAAGAGATTGGATTCTTCTAACCTTCCCCTTCAATTTCTCTCTAACTAGTTTCCTCATCTGAGGGAAGTTTGCCCTTTGAAAATCAAGGGTTTTAATGTCTGATTTGCTTGACACTCTTCCTCCAACATGCATGGCAAAGGAGATTGCAGCATGGTCACTGTTCCTCAGAGGCTCAGTGACATTCACATCTCTGACCAGGTCCTGAGTATCACACAGTATTTAGATCCAGAGTTGCCTGTTCTCGGGTTGGCTCCATGACAAGTTGCTCTAAGGCACAGTCATTCAGCATGTTGAGAAACCCGGTTTCTCTTTCTTGCCCCGAGCTCGCATTGGCCCAGTCAATGTGGGGATAATTGAAGTCCCCCATGATTACTATCCTATCCCTCTTAGACACCTCCATGATTTCTCCCCTCATTTCAAGGTCCCCCTCAAGTTTTTGATCTGGTGGATGATAGAATACCCCAACTATCACATCACTCCTTGGACCTGGTAGTTTAACCCACAGTGATTCTATGGTGGAGTCAGACCCTCTGTCCATCTCCATTCTGCTGGATTTTACCCCTTCTTTGACATAGATGGTCATTCCCCCTCCAACCCGCCCCTCCCTATCCCTTCTATAGAGTTTATAGCCTGGGATTGCTGTATCCCACTGGTTTTCCACATTCCACCAGGTTTCTGTTATGGCTATTATATCTATGTTATCCCTAGCTGCCAAATGTTCAAGTTCTCCCATCTTTGCTCGGAGGCTTCGAGCATTGGCGTAGAAGCACCTGTACAGTGGGTCCTGCAACAACAGCTGCTGCTTTGTTCTTTTCCCCCCACAGCTTTTATTTTCAGTAGACAAACTATCACATTCTATTATTCTCCCAGTGCTAATACCTGCTATGTCATCTCTATGTGATTCTTTACCCTCTCCAACCTCATTCCCTAGGGATGAGGTGTTCTGAACCGGATGCCCCTCAGCTCCTGTTGGCTTTCCCCCAGTTATCACTTTTAAAGCTGCTCTGCGGCCTTTTTGAGGTTGAGTGCCAGCAATGTGGTCCCATCATGGTTCAAGTGCAACCCATCCCTCCTGTACAGGTTTGGCTTGTCCCAAAATGTTCTCCAGTTCCTGACAAATCTAAAGCCCTCCTCTCGATACCATCGCCTCATCCACGCATTGAGGCTTCTGAGCTCTGCCTCCCTGGTGGGTCCAGCATGAGGAACAGGTAGCACTTCTGAAAATGCTACCTTGGAAGTCCGGGACTTCAATCTTCTTCCTAACAACCTGAATTTGGCTTCCAAGACTGACCGCTTGGCCTTCCTGACATCATTGGTACCAACGTGTACCATGACCACTGGCTCCTTCCCAGTTCTCTCTAACAAGCTATCTAGATTTCTCGTGATGTCTGCAACCTTTGCACCAGGCAGGCAAGTGACCATATGGTTATCATGCTCATCACAAATCCACAAATCCACAAATTTAAATTCAGTAGTGGGAAGGACTGCAGAAGGAAGGAAAAGCATGACCAGGGAATGGATGGAAGATTGCAATAATGCAATCTTATGCATCTCTATTCAAGTATCAGTCCTGCTGAGTTCAGTGAGGCTTCTTTCTAGGTAAGTGTGCCTACGCTGCAGTTTTCAGAGTGTACTTGCCCTGCTGCCATTGTTTCTCCCTCCCTCCTTCCTATAGTTGGGGCCTGTGTTGCTTTGTTTCAGCCTCCTTATGTCATCCTTGGCCTTCCTATCTATTTACATTTTTATTTTTAATCTCCTTTGTTTCTGCAGTCAGTTTACGCTACCCTTACCCAGCAGATTGCAGCCAGATGCAGCAAAACGGGCACTCGACCAGTGGCATGTATACCATCTATCTGAACGGTGATCTCAGCTGGCCCCTGCAGGTGTACTGTGACATGAACACGGACGGAGGTGGATGGATAGTGAGTGCAGCTCTGGAGGCTATTCTTTTAAAAATTGCTTAAAATGAACACTCTGTTTTTAATCCAGAACATGCTGATAACAAGTTTTCCTTTCTCACTGTGTGAAAATTAGAATCATAGAATCACAGAGTTGGAAGAGACCTCAAGGGCCATCCAGTCCAACCCCCTGCCGTGCAGGAACCCCCATCACAGTGCTCCCAACAGATGGCCGTCCAGCCTCTGCTTAAAAACCTCCAAAGAAGGAGACTTCACCACTCTCCATGGCAGCATATTCCACTGCCGAACAGCTCTAACTTTCATGAAGTTCCTCCTAAACTTGTTTGGAAGCCAAATATAAAGCAAAATGTTTGATCACTTTCATGACATGTTGTTTTCTAAGAAAGAAGCCTGCTATTGCCTTTCAATATGGTTAGCCATGAAGTGTGCCACTGACAATTTGAGAGACAAAGCCTTACATTTATGTATCAAATTACCTAAAATCTCCCAATTCCTGGATAAAGTTTTCCAGTTTAGGAAAGTCAGCAGCCAAAGTCTGTTTCACCAAGTTGCCTGCAAACAGTGCATACCAAAAATACTAATGAAAAGCAGGTAAAAGCTATTAGTACCATAATAAAATTATCACTATTCAAGGTGCCATGAACTTCATTGTTTTTGCTACAACAGACTGGGCATGGGAAGATTCTTCTTACTGGGTTTCCAGAAAAAGGCAAGTTTCATATTATTTTCTAAAGGGTTGTGAGGCATGGGCTGAGTCCTACCCAGAGGAACGGAGCTGAGAACTAGTAGAGAATAAAATAAAATAAAATAAAATAAAATAAAATAAAATAAAAACTCCATAAGAAATTCATATATTTCATATATTTACAGTTTCTGGTACCCCATACTTCATTGTGGTCCTTGGCAATGAAACAAAACAGCAACTATTATGGGTGGGGGTGCTGAAATTATTTATGGGGAGAAGGAAGCATGAGATAGGGGTGCTTTGAAATACTATTTTTTCCCTCAACAATGAACGTCTTTGGCAGGAGGTACCATAGTCAATGCTAGTCTGTTGTAGAAAAATTAAAACATTCTTTCGTGTCAGTTTCTAGTTATAGCCATTCTTGCCTGCATTTCATTCCTAGGCCAAAATCCTATTAGTGTTGGGAAAGATTTGCATAAATTGCCACAGTAATTGTGGCTGACGTGACAAGATGACATGGCATATCTTGGGCATAACTACAAAATCAAGATGTGCCCCAATGCCCACACTCAACTGCAACAAGTTAGAGAAACCTAGAGGAATTTACTTCCTATCTTTCAACATAAACTGAGGCTGGTATGAGCCATAAAACTACACAACTCAAGCCCACACTTCTTACCATTTAATCTTCTCACCATTTCTACTAATTAGCTCTCCCTTCTCTTCTTTCCCCTCCTCCTCCCTCCCCTCCCCTATCCACCCCTTCAACTCTATATACTACAGCCAATGAATATCTGGTATGAAATATTATATCTCACACCTCATTCTACTGCTATATGTCTGAAGAAGTGCACATGTCCATCAAACGTTACATTAAAATATGAAAGTTAGTCTTTAAGGTGCCACATGTTTGTGTCTTTTGTTTTGTTTTGTTTTTCTTCGATTTTTGCCTGAAATTATTAAATATTATGGATTACCACAGTACTATTTAACAGACAGCTAGTACCTTCTTCCTAACAGCAGAGGGCACTCAGAAACTAAAAACAATGTTCCACAGTGGCTGAAATTTACAGACTTGAGAAGAGATAATATGGAAGGCAGAAGAAAATCTGTGACACGCTGAGAATTAATACAAGGGATTTCCTTTCCAAGTCTGGATTATTGTTGCTTATCAGCTGTGATTTAAGATATTGCAATAAGTCCCAATTACATCCTCACAGTTACTGACGTACATGGATTAAACGCAGAGCTAACATTCAGTGATCCCTCAGTCCCAGTTTGGAAGTCACGAATTTTATTCCCTCCCATTCTCAATGCAGTTTTTTAAAAAGCATAATTTATCTGATTTGTGCAATGAACATGGCATAGCATGTTCGCATATCATGAAAATGGGTAATTCTAAACTGATGCAAGGATTTATGAGAATGCTCGGTCGCTCAGTATCCTGGAGAGAAACAGCTGGAAGAACAAGTCAAAGTAGCCAGTCAGGCAGTGACATAGTTGTTGTGCACCATACTTTCAAGGCTGTTCAAAGGAGGAACTGAATTTTCCTTTAAAGAGATGAATAACATCGGGGGTGAAGTAGTTGTACCTAGCAATCTCTCCCCATTACTTTTACCTGCAATAAGGAGCAAGCTCTACTGTAAAGTGAAAGATGAAGGAAAACAATATAGAAAACATGGCACCTCACAGTGCTTAGAGCATTTTCTGAGTAGTTGTAAACCAAATGATGAAATAATCACTTTGCCCCCAGCTGGTTACTCATTTAGCCAGCCTCGGAAAGATGGAAGGGCTAAGTAAACCTTAAGCTGGCTATCTGAGCCCATTGAGATCAGACTCAGGCCATGAGCAGAAGCTTGAGTTCAGTACTGCAGTTAAACCACTGTGCCACAAAGCTTGCTTGTAGCAACCATTGGGCATGGTCATAGAAATCGTGTTTGAAATTTCTATACATTTTAAGGTAGACCTGGATCTTCAGGTTGCCACCTGATACTTCTATAACTAAATGAGTCAGAGAGCAACCTGGTTGGATCTACTCACCTCTTCTTTCTTGCTTTTGTTGCTGTCACTGGTACTTGGGTTGCTGACTGAAGGATTATGGGAGATGTTCTTTTAAAAAAAAACAGTGCTTCCATGCTTTGGCTTTCACACCAGATATTTACTGTTAGTGTTATACTATTGGAATTGCATCAGTACCTCTCCCTCCTGTTATGTCAGGTAAATCATATGAACCATGTAGAAGAAGCCATCTTGTAGTTTTCTTAGTGGAAGCATTAACCCTGCGCTCAGGAGTTCACTCTGGTGCAGGATTTGAGAACTGCCACACCACTGGCAGCTCTTCACTTTACTGCAATATAGGTGCCTCGCGCCTCAGGTAACATGAGCTTATCCTACCATTATATACCAGAGAGACAGTGGCCAAAATCCTGCTGTGCAGTTCTATGTTCAACGTGGAGAAGAAATCATTATCAGTGACAAATTGCTGCTGAATCAATGTGATTTGGGGGCATCCATGACTCATACAGTATTCAGTTAAATTATGTGCATACTGTACTAAAATCCCCCAGAGAAGCATTTATTCAGTGGTGACTTGGCACTAGTGATGATGTCATACCCAGTGCATATGCAGAGCTATGTAAATGGGAATTCAGCCCGCATATCTTTATGTTGGCACTTAATTTTTTTTTTGGGAGTACAGAGAATCTGATTCAAATGTGTCCTTTTTTACTGGAGACAAAACATTTCTGTATTAGTACTGCAAGTGAGAAACCCCCCCCCCCAGCAAATTCAGCTTATATTCTATAAATGTGAATTCCCTCTTGGCCACCATCAAAATGCTCCCTCCCTGAGCCACAGTTGACCCAAGCATGTGAAAAGAGATCGACTTCCCTCAATATAAAAAGTTTCACCAGCAGATATTATCCCATATCTAGAAGAAGTTCTCAAACAACAGAACAGGCATAGTTGTGAAAGGGGACTCAAAAAGAGACGCCCGTGTGTCATCAAGATTATTGCTGGAATCTACTGTAGACCATGGCTTCTTGATGGGAAAAGATTCCGTTGTGCTGAGGATAAAACCTTTTTAAGAGGAGGAAAGATGTATTTCTTTGAATGTGCCTTCTGGATCTCAGTCTCACAGAGGGTGTTGTGGAGAAAGTAGGTCAGATCAGAGGGACAGGAGGACAGGGATCATACATTTTTTCTTTAGATGTGGAAAGTTTTCATTACTCAACACAGTTTGACATGCATGGGTGATGAAAACTGCAGCTGCTGGAATTTTCTATTAACGGATGTGTTCAGGGGCCCAGCGCAATATTCTTCTCATGTTGTTGGGAAACCTGGTTCTGCTTGTTACTGGACAACAGTAACTTACTAACCATAAGTGCCAATAGGTCCACACAGAGCTCCCTCATATCAAGAGGTTCTTGGACCAGACAGTATCTTCTTTGGCATTTAAGAGCTCCACAACCATGCATGAATATTCATTTGAGTATTTTAGCTATTATGTTTGCTTAACCTAGTGCTGATGGCTGGCATGCACTCTGGTGTAGGAGTAGTTGTGGCTCCCAAAGCCTTCCACATAATCATTCCAGCTGTGGGGGCATGTGACAAATTCTTTATACTTTATCTTAATTATACATTATTAATTATTCTCCAAATCACAAACAGTCAAACATTCTCATTATATAACAATAATACACACATTATGGAACTTAATCAGGCTTCCTCTCCACAGTCCCTACTTCAGGCGCTTATCTCAATGCCATATCACTTAGGACTAAACATCTACAAAGCCTTTGGATACCCAGTATCCCTGTATTTTTTGATTGCGCCCTATGAAACCACTCAAAACATACAGCTCACAAACGTAATTGTTAGAGGTAACAATTTGATTTTGCCGTGAGGTAGTATAATCTCTTCTGGAAAGGCTTTTGATAAGGCTTCATAAGGGGGTTGTTTCCTATTGTAGCTGAATACTTTTCCTCATTAGAATAAAATTGGAGGTCTTCTAAAGTGGAATAAAAACACTCATTAATTTCCAGAAGTATAAACTTTTGACCTTCTTTCTCTTTGTACTTAGCCTGAGACTTCCTGTTTTTTATTTTAACGTCTCCTTTCCTTCTTTTACCAGACTGGTTCCTATGCCTTTGATGTCATCCCAGCAAGCAAGCACATACATGAAAACACACACTTTTCCATATTTTTCTATGCCAGGAAAAGTAGCTAAAAGGGTTATCTGAGCCAACTGTTTAGAGAAGAGGAACAAAACCAGTAAAAAAAATTATCAGTGCTATCTGATTTTCCAACATGTATTGATCATGCACTACCCAAGCAGTTCTCTCTGATACAGCAATAACCAGGCCAAAATGGAGGGGAGGCCAGTGGGGCCAGTTGGCATCAGCCTTTGATTTTGAGGGGGCCTGCTTCAAGAAAGTCAAGGGACATCCTTCAGTACTAAATTCTAAAATGTGAAAGAAGATTAATACAGCTCGAATATAAACAAATAAATGCAGGTGAAAGAAACCAACTCTGCTGCTAAATTTAAGGAACAATTCATGAAAAACAATTCATGATGCGGTTTCTGGTGTTGTCACACTCAAAGGTAGGCACAGTGCAGACTTACCTCAGCAGGTGCCACAGTTTTACAGATAAACATCTTGTAAAATTGTTTTTTCTGTTCCGACTCTCTTCTGTTTCTAACAGCCAAGGGTGGATGAAGGTAGTCATGGCCCCTAGGGCCTAGGCTATGTGTTGTGTGGGATCCCCTGGATCTCCTCACCCCATTTAATCATCATACACTCCTTGGAGGGGGGGGGGGACAGTGCCATACAGTATATCACAGAAGTGACTGCACTCCTCACATTTTAAAAATATTTTAGTACTGTATGTCTTTTCATATGACAACACTGAAGAAATGACACTTGGCTACAATGTAAAGCGGTGAGTATGCAGCTTTTATAACAGTGTAAATGTGCTGTCCCCTCAAAGTAACGCAACACACAGCCATTAATGTCTAAACATTAATTAAAGCGAGTACACCCCTAAGTGACAATGTCCAAATTGTGCACAAAGTGTCAATATTTTGTGTGGCCACCATTGTTTTCCAGCACTGCTTTGACCCCCTTGGGCATAGAGTTCACCAGAGCTTCACAGGCTGCCACTGGAGTCCTCTTCCAATCCTCCATGACAACATCACAGAGCTGGTGTATCTTAAGACACCTTGTGCAACTCCACCTTCCATTTCAGGATGCCCCACAGATGCTCAATAGAGTTTAGGTCTGGAGACATGCTTGGCCAGTCTATTACCCTCAGCTTCTTTAGCAAGGCAGTGGTCATTTTGGAGGTGTGTTTGGGGTCGTTATCATGTTGGAATACTGCCCTGCAGCCCAGTCTCCAAAGGGAGGCGATCATGCTCTGCTTCAGTAGGTCACAGTACATGCTGGCATTTCATGGTTCCCTCAATGAACTGTAGCTCTCCAGTGTCGGCAGCACTCATACCACCCCAGACCATGACACTCCCACCACCACGACACACTTGTCTTTGTATTCCTCACCTGGATGCCACCACACACACTTGGCACGATCTGAACCAAATAAGTTGACCTTGGTCTCATCGGACCACAGGACATAGTTCCAGAAATCCATGTCCTTAGTCTGCTTGTCTTCAGCAAACCGTACATGGGCTTTCTTGTGCATCTTCTTTAGAAGAGGCTTCCTTCTGGGACAACAGCCCTGCAGACCAATTTGACGCAGTGTGCCGTGCCAAATTGCGTCAGTTAGCCACCCAGAGACCTCTTGGTAGTGGGGGGCGGCTAAAAAATCTTGTTAATAAATACTGTAAATAAATAAATACGGTCTGAGCACTGACAGGCTGACCCCACCCCACCTCTTCAACCTTTGCAGCAATGTTGACAATACTCATACATCTATTTCCCAAAGCCAACCTCTGGATAGAGGTTTTTAAGGGAAAAGACACCTCATGATATGGCCACCTTAGTAAAAGGGAACAGTCTAATCTAGGTTGCTTTCGAATGATTTGGAACTTCACCTCGCCCTTGATTATATTGCTCCTTTTCACGTGGAAATTACTCCTGCAGTTGTGATCAAGCCAACTACAAGGTGTTGGAGCGGTGTTAGATTGCTCTGTTTTGGTCTCTTGGGTTGCAATGTGTCTTCCTTCTTTTCACTCCTCACAGCTGTCAGCTCATTGGGAAACAACATGCTTCTGTTTGCTTGTAAATGTAAAGGTTCCCCCCACACATGCATGCTAGTCATGTCCAACTCTAGGGGCTGTGCTTGTTTTTAAGCCAAAGAGCCAGTGTTGTGCAAGTCCGTGGCCATGTAGCCAGCATGGCTGAACACATTTCTGAACACTGTTTACCTTCCCGCTTTTTATGGCAGTACCTCTTTATCTACTTGCATTTACATGCTTTCGAACTGCTAGGTTGGCAGGAGCTGGGGTTAACGGTGGGAGCTTACTCTGCTACATGGCACCCAGGATTCAAACCGCCACGCTGCCGACTTTGCAGCCAACAGTTTCAGCACTCTAGCCCGCTGAGCCACCACACCCCTCTTCTGTTTGCTTGTAGGTGAGTATTAATGATGGGTTTTTCTCCACACACAGAGGATGGAGTATAGAGTGCCAGTGTTTCAGCCCTGCGTTTCTCTTTTACAAAAAATCATTATTTGGCAAATGGTATAGCACGGCATTGTTTCATTGCTGAACAATGCTAAGTAAGTAGTGAACTGCACAGAAAAAGTGTTTGGAACAATCCCCATGATTCCAAATAAACACTAGGCTCCAACCCTAGACCAATGGATTGATCCCCATTAGGAGCAGGCTGGGCTCTAACAAGTAGAGATGGGCACGGAATGAACATTTTTTCGTTTCCGTTACCGTTTGTTGTTTCCGTTACGTAACGAAACGACAAATAAAAATTGTGATGAAAATGAAACGAAATGAACAGAACCATGAAAATGGTGGTCGTTACGTATCATTTCCGTTAATGGCGACGCGCAGTGAAATGAGCTGTTTTAAATGTTAAAAAAACGCCCTGGACATCCGTAAAAACACAGCGATAATTATTTATATTGTCTGATAATACCTACCAGGGGGGTTGGGGTCCTTAAAATGTTTGTTTTTGTCTTCTCCCATTGCGATGTATTTTTCTTTTCCCTTTAAAATGGATGTCACCACCAGCCACAAAATGGAGGCAAGCCATGTGATGGGATCATGTTCAACCAATAGCATGCCCAGGTTGCAGACTGGGTGGGCAGGTCTGGCAGCCACAGAGGACATAAAAAGGTCTGGCAGCCCCCGTCCTCCTTGCAGTCTCTGGTGGGAGTTAGGGTGGGATTGCTGTCTCTGCAACTCTAGCTTCAGTCCTGCAGCCTCCCTGTGTGCATATGTGCTGCGTACCTCTCGGTGAGTACCCTCCCCTGCCCCGCAGTGCAGTCACTCTGTGGCTGCCTTGCACCCTGGGCAACGCCCGCCGCTGCCTTTGCAGCCTCCCTGCATACCTAGTCTATACTGTGTCTCTGCCAGCATCCATTTTTTTAGTGTTTTCCCTCTGGTCTGGGGCGTTGGGGGATGCCTGCACACGGAAAAGCTTTAAAAATCGCACAAAAAGCGGTTAGAAACGACAAACGAAAAAATGAAAAACGGTAACGAAATTTTTCAAAAAATTCACGACAAACGGAAACAAACTGAAACAGACCTCTCAACAACAAACGAAAAACCAAAACACGATTTTTCTGTTTCGTGCCGATCTCTACTAACAAGAATGTCATGTAGTCCCCATTTGTTGGAGCATTCTCAACTGTTCCGGCAGGGGGCAGCAGAGTGGTATAATAAACTCCCATGTAAGTGGTCCCTCAGATCCTGGTAACTTGAACCTCATTTGAAAAGCTGTTCGGGATTCCAGACCTTTGGGGTTCCCTCTAGTTGGGAACTAGATATTTCTTGGAAATTCTAAGGAAATTCTGAGGCATGTTTCTTCCCTTTTCTTCCATATTCAGTTGTTAGAATGTAACTGGGGAATGGGTATATAGTTGACCAGTTCCAAGCTAGGGGTTCTCGCTTTTCCATTGCTCTCTGCTCTTGTACCTTTAATAAAAGTTTGACTTGGCAAGCTTTAATAGAAGGTACTGTTTCTTCCTATATCTTGAAAGAATTAACTTGCTCATTTTGCTGATTAAGCTGCTACAGTATTAAAGAAAAACAAAAACAAAGCAAGGTTTTTGTTGTTTTTCATGGCAAATCCACATACAATCTTCTGTTTCATACAAGTGCATGGATTTATATTTCTTTTTTTAAATAAAAGCAGAACAGGTAAAGGGGTCTTCAGTCTGTCCTGACTTTCCCCCATGACTTTGTTGCTTCAAAAGTCCTGAGCAGGAGACAGAGCGTGAAGCTAGATCCTGAACTCCAAGTTTTAGCAGATAATAATGTTAACTTCAGTGCCCTGAAAAACTTCACATCCCCCTTTCTGTAGATCAGGCTTGAAAAAGAGGCAGGTCATATAGTTAGTCCCTGGGTTGAGGTGCCTGTTAGTATTTAGAAGATAAAATATACAACTAAGAGCTGGGAGGGTACCTCTGGCATGTGCCACTAATTCAGCTCTCCGAGGATCAGAATCTAGCTGGTGGAATGTTCCAGGTTGCCACCCACAACTCCAGAACCTCCGTGTATGAGAAAAAGAAATATGCAGTCTCGAGTACAAGGGAGAATGTGGTAATGGCACCATCTTTGGCCACAATCTGCCACACGTGTGACTTTATCCGACTGACTGCATTACTCTCCTTATAGCTCTGACTCCCACCCCCTGTCCACAGTTCTCTGGACCAGTCAGAGCAGGGGGGAGGGTTGGGTTGAATTGACCTTGTGGTGGTTGGCCAAGAGCCCACTACACTGCTCGTTTATGCCAGGAGTGCTGGCCAAGTCATACCTGAACTCAGTTAAAAGCACATGGGGTTGAGAAAACAGCAGGACATCTGTCTCCTCTTCCTTTGTCCTTCAGTGATACACATTTGGATTCTTACAATTTTTTTTAAAATTCAGTTCAGAGAAAAACCTGAGATCAATGCATCCCAGACTGCTGGGTGCTTGGGACACACTTATTTTCCTGAATTAAAATCGGGGTACAGACGGTTTTGTTTTCTAGGGCAATTCCAGATAAGGGTTCTTAAGGCGGTTATTTCACGTACCTCCCTGGACTCGGTGCTGCCTCGCTTGGTGCCAGTTAGGCTTCAATAGTTCCTCACGTATCAGCGTATTGAAGTCGTGTCCGCCCCGACCACGCCCCCTAAGCACTGCTCCAAGCGGGGTGACAGATTCCCATCCTGGACCTCGGGAATCTGTTCAATCCGCTTTTCAATTCGCATTGTTGAGACGTGTGTTTTTCCCCGATTCGCTTTGAAAACTGAGTTACTGCCGTATACGCTTGTATTTCGCTTTGTCCCTTGACAGGATAATCGAAATATCGACTTTTCGATTTCCCTATTCATTTCTCAGTGCTGTCTTGCAACTTTTGTTGATAAATTACATGTGTTGCTCAAGTACCCAGTTTGTTACGATTGTCCTCCTTCCCCACCACCAGATGGCACTGTCCTGGCCCTGTAAGATCCCAAAGCAGCATTGAGTTTAGCAGACCACCATTTGGAGGCGATGTGGTGCATCTTGCGGTGGCTTTCCTACCATAGAATCTTTCCGTCTGTTCTCCTTGACGAAGCTTCCTCCCTTGACCCATTCCCTACAGCGAAAACTCCACTCCAGGACTTATGTGTCACTGTCGCCAAAACACTATCTGATTTTTTTTTCGAGCAATGATGTTACCATAGTTTACGTAGCAAGCCAACAATACTGTTTTCGTTGTTGATTGTGGGTGGGCGTTCTGTTTACTGTTTGTTTACTGTTCAGGTTTCACTACTATTTATGTATCGCCACCGTTTTGTGGAAACATTTACAGTGCAGTTTGTATTAACATTTCTGTGCATATGCGAGTTGCTTATGATAGCATTGAAAAAAAGTGTCCCTTTGATACCGAGGCAGTGGTTTCCTAGAATGATACTCACTCAACGCGACATATGGTACACATTCATTACTGTCGTAACGGTCCACCCCCACACATTGGCTGAGTGTCCTGAAGATGGATGTGCATTGATGGACAGTACATTGACACCAACATCCTCTTCAAAACCACATTCAACTTACTGGTTTCACAATACAGTAAATAAATGTAATAGCAATTAACAGCAACACTTCCTCAATATGGGTTTCTTAGTTTTTTTTTATAATTGGATTTATAATGTTTAAACTAGCCATTCTCTGTCTCGCTGATGAGTGAAGTCTGATATTTTTGGAATGATTAGCATCCGAAACACTAAAAGCCCGCTTACCCAACCCCCCTGGCTTTCCCCAGGAGTAATTTAACACACCCTTTGCTGTGACAAAACCACCAAATGTAAGTAGTAAACAACTTGCTTTTTAGTTGTATATTTGACCCTCCAAAAAACCAATTTAAACCCCTTTGTTGCACTGAGATAGCTTTTGTGTTTATACTTTTCAACATGTCGAAAAACCTGTCCTTCTAAGTTCTTTCAAAAACAACATAAATCTCTATTTAGCACTGGTTCTTGACGACAATTTATTTCAACAGCATTGGTACTGCTGTTTTTTTTTCATTGAATTACGACTGCCCCCACACTTTGCATACGAACTCTTGACCTCAGGAAGCTTTGCAGGACAATAACAAGGCTCCAAGAGATCTTATCACCCAGGGGCCAACAGCTTCTTCTGCAAATCACTCCCGTTCCCTGCAAACCTTAACTACCCTTCTACAAACTGGATGAATACTGTCTTTTGGGTAACTCTTTGAATTTAATACTGAGAAGAAAGGTTGAATTCTACAAGGTCCTTCGCTTGTACAGTTTCAGAGATAAGCACAGATTACTGACTCCCTTTTGCAGCGTTCTGCGCTGAGGCATGTGCATGTTTGCAGTTGTGAATAAAAACCTTTGTTAAGATAGATACATGTCTCGCCTTTAATGATACCGAGGGGGTAAAATAAAATCTTAAAAACTGCTAATGCTTTGCATTATGACCCTGCTTGCACATCTACCCGCAGAACCGTGCTGTGATTGGTCAGCCAAGTTGTTACTTTTTCCCAGGGTCTCTACAGTACACCGCCTGCTACCTCTATCTGATTCCCCGCTTTCCTTTTCCATAGGTAGCCTCCGTGTCTCTTCGAGGCTGCTCTGTTTCCCCTTAAACAACATGAACGGAAATAGGGCTCATTTCTGGTCCGCAAACGAAATTGATTGTTTTTTAAATATTCTCATTCGGAACCAGGCCGGACCTCTTCTGTTCGTTGCGGGGGCCAGAAGAAATGAACATATTTTTGCACGCGCCGCACATGAGCTCGGCGAATCAGGATTCAGAAGGACCTCGACGCAATGTCGATCCAAATTGAAATCATTGCGGCAGCTGTTCTCAAATGTTCTGCTCAACTTTGGCCCAGAACCACCGCGCAGAAGACAATCTCCGTTTTGGAGAGAAATGAAAGTTCTGTGGCAGCAATCACAGGAGCCCGATCCAGCTCACCTTTTTCCCGCAGGTAACCCTTCTAGCGTCCTAACCAACACCCTTTCTGTTTCAATTTAACATTACATTATTTGTGATTTTATGGAAATCATTATCCATAGTGTTGTGGGTGTGTACCCGGAACTTATTACTCCGCCCTATGGGCAGATCCCCTGTTATTCTGGAATAGCGGCCTGATCCCCGGCATCAGCCCTCCCTCTCTTTTGTATTTAAAATAACCATACTAAAATTCATTGCAGTATAAGTAAAACTTTAAGACTCAAGACAAATCTCTACTGCATGAATGACGGATGAAGGTAGGCCCATTTCAGGTTCGTTCTGTGGTTTTTGCATTGCAATCAGGTGTTCAATTCATCCTCACCAACCAACACTGGGCATCACTTAGATCAATGGGGAATAAGCTGCTTTCATGCTGTAAGAAAAAACCATAGTGCAATTGGAGATTTTACCCCAGCACCTGCTTCATTAATGTAACATCACATTATCCCAGTGAGTCTTAAATCAATGTAGAATAACATTATTTCCTGCTGTAACTTACATCCTTAGTGGAAATTTATATTTACCCCCCCCCCATCATAAATGTAAAATCACTTTTTTAAAAGGAGTCTTATATCACAATTAATCTAATACCTTCGAATTTCTACTGCATTGTGTCTCTTAGGAAACAATTTCTCCATGTGTAAAAAAAAAAATTAAAAGTCAAAATAAAATTATTGCTAACTATGATTCTCTTAAAACACGGTATTTTTGAGCTCCCATTTAATTAATGGGCTGCTTGTGTAACCGAACCGAATTAATTATTAAACAATTTTATCCAAATTGAGCACCATGTCTTTGCTTATTATTCCCCCAATCTTTTGAAACAGTTGGTTGAAGTTGTTTGTTTGCTGTTGATCTATTCAGCTGAATGCTTGTGCAGTAAATAAAGCTACTTAGAGATTTCTGTAATTGCAAGCAACAGCAAGTATAGGAGCACACTATAAAATATCTTCCTCCTACATATTTCTTTTTTTTGGTTCAGTTACATGTCAGTTTGTGAGAAAGAGGGAGATTCCCTTGTTGACCTCGGCACTGGTACTGCATTCTACTAATTTATCTTGGTAACCTATTCAAAGCAGTGGATACATTACATCAAGCTGAATTTACTCCTTACGTAGGGTGTTTCCCTAATCAACTATTGGGTGTATAAAGGTTCATGGAAATATAACTTTCTTTTTTATTCTCTGCCTAGAGTACATACAAGTAGGCCTGTATCACTCATAGATCAGAAGAACACGAGTCATGTTTTCTTTGTAGTTCCCATTTGCAACATATGTTAGTTTACCAAACCATCCCAGATTAAAATAATTGCATATACAGGGTATATATGACTTGAAATTTAACTATCTGTTTTTGCAGAGGTGTATGTTATGCAATGCAAACTAAATTTCACCTAGATTTGCAGGTAACAATTACCAACCTGGCCTAAAACCTTTCATTAATGTGTAGGCCACGTTATTAACTTGTTAGGTGACTTTTTTGGGGGGGGAGTTCCCAGCCTTCTCTATATCCGAGGATTATTTTCTTCTTTGAAATACAGACCAAGTTTCTTTTTACTCAAAATTAGAACAATCTTTTTTTTGCATTTGGGCTAGATTTCGGATATGAAAACTAGCATGGGGTGACCTTGCCCTTCCTATAGACCAGACCTTGAGAACCTTCACCACTCCATACTTTTTTGAACCACAACTCCTAGAAATCAAACCCTGTGTTGCAAAAGACAAAGGACTGTGAGAGTAGTATTTAAAACCATATGGAGTGCCCATTGTACGCCATGACTGCTTCAGCCCCTAATGCATCCCCGTGCCTTATGTGAAACTCCTGTGGGCTGCCACTTCTATCCTCAGAGGCAGACGTTGAGTTTTTCCTTGAAAAACAGTTCTAAGTATGTCTACGTAGTAAATGCTTGCAGCACCATCCCTCTTGCACCAGTTCCTACTTGCATAGTACTGCTTATGCAGTACTATGGAGTGCTAGGGTAATAAAATTTCAATGACATGCATTTTAAAACTCTTCTTTCTACTTCCAAAACAGCTGCAGGGCCGGCACGCGACGTGGGCCTTAGGCAGATGGCCAGAATGCGCCTAAGGGCGGGATTACCTGGGGAAAATGGAAGAGGGAGAGGAGAACAAGGAAGGCAGCAAGCAGCTGATGATGATGGTAAATAGGCCTTAGGTTTGGGAGATCAAATACTCATTTATTAACAGTGCATATAAACTAATATGTACACATATAATATCTTCTTTTTATTTTTCTTCCACGCATTTCCAGAAGTGGACCCTGGTGTGGACATTGATCAGCAGCCTGTTCGAAGGGAGGAACTTCAGAACCTGATTGCTGTTGTTCAGGAATTGGCTGAAAGATGTAAGCGTTGCAAGTAGATATTGGTCCTTGGTGCATGTTAGCCTTTACATGGGATGGCCCTAAAGTGTGTTTTTTTTAACTAAATAATGTATAATAAGGAGCTTTTTTTTACCTTGAAGAATGGTTGCAGAAAAGGAGGACTTTTTGGATGGCATACATAGTGATTTCATACACCAATCATCTGATACCAATCAAAAACTACTGGGGAAATTTAATGATTACTTAAGGCTTGCATTTCAGTTTAGGCTTTCATTCAGAAGACAATAATGATTGTACATGGTATGCATTTCTGCAAATATTTAAGGCTGCTAATAGTGTCACTCACACTTTGATTTTCCCTTTCAAACCTACAGTGGCTGCACTTGAGGAGGAATTCAGAAACGGGAGGAATGGGCAACAAAGACGAAGAAGGCGCAGATAAATTTCATTTTCGTACTTCAGTTCATCTGTTTTGGTACCTTAAAGTTTAAGTTCAGTCTGCTAACGTTTACCCCTGTGCTTTGTTGTTTGCACATTATTGCATGTTTCTTGAAATTTTAGGCTCTTGTTGTAAAGAGCACACAGAGTGTTCATGTATTCTCAATGAGAATAAATTACTGTTAATCATTTCAAAGTATGTTTTTTCATTACCACAAGGGATGATACAGTATTCGATTATACTTACCTATCTAGTGTGTTGAATCATGAAAACAAACTATTTTCCGTTATTGAACACATACAATGGTAGAACACATTCTTAAATATCAAGCTATTTACAAGGTCTTTTTTTCCTTTCATAAATACCTCATCTCAGCAGGATTACATTATTGACGTCATAAGGTGTAAAGGGTTTAATATTAGGAAATTCACACAGCAGGTCACGGATTTCAAGCCACATTTATTTTAGAGAAATATAGGAAGGGACATTGTAAAAATTCAGCTAATTTCTAAAAATATATTTCTTTGTAGTATAATTACAGTATGGCATTCCTTACAGTGCCTAATGGGTTTTACTGTACCTGGAACACCTGTACCTACTGAAGATGGAGTGTCTAACTGCATAATTACAGCAAGATAATTTTTTACCAAATACAACACGTAAAACTAATTCCTACATGAAGATGACTTAATAGGAAATAATAATGTAAGAAGGTACTGTAAGAATTTTAGATATATATGACTCCTTTCCTTTAAATGAAAAAAAGGCATAGAAATTCCTATTATTTACAGTTCCCCATAAGGAAGAAAATGAAGAACAACTAATACTTGAATACAATATCAGAGGAAACATACAAAGAAGTAGATACACAGCGAACCATCTTTATTGCTATGCAAGGAAATGCTTCCAAAAGCTTCCAAATGTGATTTAATATGTTACTTGGAAGCACGTTCACTATGGAGTGTATAATTCCCTTTTCTTACGGATTCTCTTCTTGGGTGTTCTAGTAATGTTATTTTCACCATGCTCCTTTGTGTCCTTCTTGGCCATGAGGTAAGGTGACGCTGAACAATCACCGGGATTTACCCTTCCCCCATCAAAGGGCACACAGCTGGAATGTTTATCAGCCGTAATCCCAGTTCTTACCCTTTTCATTGGCCCACGTGGAGTACTATGACCGACTATATCATCGGGATACAGACGTGTAATTTCCGTCTCTGCCTGTAGAATAGACTGGGAGTTTTCCCTATCCAAATCACTATCTGTGTCATTATCTGATTCCTGAGCTACCACCAAGTCAGAATCAGATTCTATCTGTGCTGGTTTATCAGGGCACCGCCCACAATTTATATCTTTGGACAGATGTTCAGTTGTATCACAGGTACATTGTCTGCCGGGAGTTACAGCAGTTGTACTTCCATTCTGACTTCCCTTCTCACCCACTACAAAGCCTCGCCCACGTGATGTTATGTAGTCAGTGAGTCGCTGAAGAGATGTGGATGCTACTTTTAAGTTTGAAATAACTTCATTGTGGAATCTCTTGTCCTCCTCATCACGAGAAGAGCTTTTTTCTGCAAGACTGGTAGCATTTAGCTGTACCCAATTCACAAAACCGGATAGAGTGTTGTCCAGTCTGGCAGCTGCAGTGGCTCTCTGTTTTCTTTTTCTCAGCATAGCCAATCTAGTTGCAGGGTCTAAGGTTGCCTCGTAGTTAGTAGTATCAGTGCAGTCTGTAAAGTTACAGAAAGTAGAAGAAAAAGTTTAGGTTTTAATAAATTAAGTTGGGAAACAACACAGTTTTTCCTTATTGTCATCTTGAGAAACAGTGTCCCTTGAAATATCCAAATGTACAGTGCTTCAAGATGGGAAAAAAATGCAGTGCTCAACACACCTATTGTGAAGCTTGATGTTGCGTATCCCATGTATGTGTACCCATATTAAAATAATTATCTGTTACATTAACGAGATAAAGATTCGAAAGTATCATTTCTTTTAACCAGGCCCTTTAAATCATTTTTTTTTTGTTAAAAATGTCTGGCAGTACAAAAGGACGTAGCATAATGGCGTTCGCCATTTTTGGCCCAGCATGGGCTTATGATTTACATCATTGGCCCCCCCCCGTAGCAAAAATAAACCAGTAAACACAGTGCTTGGGGTAACAGTTACAGGCAACTAAATTCTTATGCATATTTAGGAAGAAATGTTTACGGTTCATAACAATTTAACAGTTTATTTAACATCTAAAAAGGTTTCGGTGAAACTTACCCCTCTTCCTTTGTACTGCTGCCGAGTTACCGCTGCTGTGAGAAGACGAGAATCCAGAGGTTGATGGTTCACATCCGTCAGTTGAATGACTATCCCCTGCATTGAAGGAAAAGTGATTAAATTAAAGATACATCGAGGAATGAAAAGTTTACTGTGGCTCCACATGGTATAAGTTTACCGGCTAAGTACCCAGCTCTCCATTTCACTTTTGTGGTTACATTACAGGAACATGAACTACAAGTCAAGAAGGGTACTTCTGAGGGCCAGTGTTACATTCAAAAAATAGCAGTGTTAGCACACCAAATAGATAATTTACTTGCCCGTTGCAGAGACATCAGAGGTTGCCGACGGAGTAAAATCATTGGATTCAAAAAGGTTCAGAGTAAATATCTCGTCTGCACCTCCCTCCATTGCATCGGTTCCTAGTGAAGGGAAGTGTATGGAGGAAGCAGTTAAAAACTGGTTTTTGCTCACGCCCCCCCCCTTTTTTAAAATCCCATTCAATGAGAAAAAGGCCCCGGATATCCGGTGATGGGCTGCCCTGAAGTGGAGTGTCTCATTGCCTCGTGGCACAGTTACTGTACCATAATAGACCACTACTTGGTAATCCACCGCGATCTTTTATGAAGCACTCTACTTCTAGCAGGACCACCACGATACTGTTTTCAACCATTTCCTTGACATTACTCCTACTCGAACCCTCAGTTCACGCTGGGACAATGTAGTAATAATGAATTACACAACTTTGCAGTGCTTAAATGCATTACTGATACGTTAGTTTTTATAATTTAAGAAAATCGATATTCTGATTTTCCGAGTTTCATAGCATAAAAAAAAAGCCGGATACATTGTATCTAGATGTTTCCACTTTAGTTTCCTGTAATGTTAGCGTATTAACAGCACATGGCGGTTACGTTCCCTGTAAGGACGCAAATACAAACCTCAGACATGCATAAAATTGAAAAAAACACGGGAAATCTTATGTCTCTTCGGGAAATAAACATTGCATCGGTCTTCCGTCTTGGCCTATATAGGAAATGGATTAAATTGAAATTAAATGTCCCTATACTAAATAAAGAGGTAAAGGGAAACTTACCAGCTCCGTTAGCTATCTCGCTTTCAGTAGTCCGGAGGGGGTGAATCGACGTGTCTGTGCGGAATATTTGGGCCATTTCATCGAACCAAAGGAATTTGGACCTTCCCGACCCAGACGTATTGTTGTGCAGAACAGCCTGTTTATAAAGTTTCCTCAAAGATTTCGTTTTAGTTCTACATTCGTCCGCTGATCTCTTAAAACCAAGTTTGAGGAGTTCAGTGGCAATCACCTCAAATATCTCATAATTTCTCTTGAGGGAAGATAGGGCATACTTTATTTCTGCCTCCCCCCAAACCTTAATAAGCGCTGAAGTCTCTGCATTCCCCCATATAATTCCCCTTTTCCCCCTCACAGACCTACTGCTCCCTTGGGATTCCTCAGAGCTGTCCTCGTGGTCCATGTTCCAGCCAAGACAAATGAAATGAAAAACAACAGCTCGTAGCTATTTGTTTGTACTGGTTTTGTGAGGGGCGACTCCAAATGAGTGGCTTCCTGTTGCAAGTTTGCTGAACACAAGTAATCTACATATGTAAGGGAAGGTGCTAAAGGTAAATTGCAGGGTACTGATTTATGGGTCTTTCCCAGGAAAGCAAAGTATTGAGGTAGCCCTCACCCTTAACTTCCTTAGTAATATAACGATGCAGGGAGCATGTTATTGTTAAAACAGTTTTTTATTTTTATTAAGCATCAAGCTGTTGAAGGAAACATTATTTGTAAAGGGCTGGGTTAGCAATCCTATTGGAGTACAAGTAACAAAACATGCCTTCTGCATGCAGTAGATATACAACTTCAGGGAAAAAAAAACATTAATGCATAAAACGGGAAAAAAAAATATAAACTGTGTCAATTGTGGATATTGCCACTTATTTCACATGAGTGAATAGGTAGTCCGCAATTGCGGACCTTATTGCTTCTGCCTCAGCTCTGTAGGGTGGCCCCCTACTGCAGTCAACCTCACTATCGTCTTGGGGAGCTGTATCTGATGCTTGTTCTATGTACTGCTCAAGGTTAGGGATCAAGTGTTTCTTCTTCTCACAAATGTTGTGCAGTATTACTGCAGATGCTATAATGGAGTTGACATTTTGAATGTGTGCCTCCATCCTGACAGACAGTCGCCTGAACCTGGCCTTCAGGCGCCCGAAGGCACGTTCAACTGCATTTCTTGAACGGTTGAAAATCTTGTTGTAGTGACGCTCACGGTCATTTCTGGGGACAGCGTAAGGTTTCATTAGCCATTTGCATAGAGGATACGCGCCATCCCCTAATATCAGCGGTGGTATTGAAACACCGCCATAGTTGAACATTGGGTTACCAGGAATAAGGGATCCTTCCTCCATTTTTTTAAATAGCAATGAAGATCTGAAAACATGCGCGTCATGATTAACTCCCGAATGACCTGCCAGCATTGAAAAAAAAATCCCATCACCATCACAAGCGGCTTGGAGAAGTACTGAATGAAAAGATTTTCTATTAAAGTATGCCGGCCCCTGTAATTTGGGCGGGGTTATAGCAATATGCGTTCCGTCTACAGATCCAAGACAATGTGGGAACCCCAGTTTGCTCATAGACGAGGTCATCTGAAACAAATGAGAATTCCTTAATTAGTACTTGAAAGTAGCATACACATAACACGCAACATAAAAAGTAGACGCTCGAAAGTATGCAGTATGGCCTCGGAACACTAATCAGTAACTGAAAATTTATTGAAAAGAAGAAGTAATCACACACAGGACTGGGATACATATTGAATTTGCAGTGGTAATGAAATTGTACGTCAGCAGCAGTGAAAATTGCCATAAATACCTTGTTAATGTCTGAAACACGGACCTCTTCTTTTAACAGAGTATGCTCTATCGCAAGACACACCTCAACGACAACTGTTGCAATGGTAGAAGTTCCCTTCTGGAAAACTAGAGCAATTGTCCGGTAGCATGATCGGCTTGCAAGAAAGTAAACGCCAATTGCTACACGCTCCTCCACTGGTATTGCTGATCGCATGACGGTGTCCTTCCGCATGAGGTAGGGCCGTAATAAGTCAGCGATCTCAAACAGCGTCCGTCGGGTCATTCTAAAGTTCTCAAGCCACTGGGAATCGTCCCAACACTCCAAAACTGTATCGTGAAACCAAGCAGAACGCCCAGGGTAGCTCCAACAAAGTTTTGGCATAGGGGAAGTTCTCCTCCACTCTGCCACCGACCAAAAAACAGATTGAAGCAGCGCATCAGCAGCTCGATGTAACTCGCTGCTGTCCTCTCCTAAGTTGTCTGAACGGCGACGCCTTATCAATGAAATAGAGGTAAGAATAATATGTACGTTCTGTAAAACGGCCAAAAAAACATGATCAGGTAATAAGGAGGAAACCATCATTCTCCGGGAACGCAAGCGGTAGGGAGGCATGGCGTCCAGGTTGTTCTGGTGGCTGTCGATAAGCAGGAAGTCCTGCTACGTGCGGGAGACAATCCATATGTGGCTTACTGGTCAGTAGGAGGACCAAATAACCCGTGTCACAAGAAGCCACCTAGCGTCAGAGGGGTGAAAGTGCAAGTATACATATAACTTCAATGGGAAAGACCAATGCAAGTGCTAATTTACCGTAGAAAGCACCGAACGTAATCAGAGTGCTATCAATATAAAATTAGTACAGTGCAATATCGAAAGACAGGGAGAGAACATGCTTCGAAGGTGTATGGATCTTGAAAAACCACCCGGAAGAGAGGGCAAGGATTCGAATTGAGATGGTGAGGAAAGACTCCTTACGAATTGAACAACGTGGCCCGTGAGTACTCATGAACAGGGGCAGCTTCGGTCTAACATCACGTGACAAACGCCGGAGTCAATCCGGACGGAAGTTCAGATCGCCCCGAGGTGGGACGTGAAATAACCGCCTTATTAGACATTCAAAAGACATTTCTGTTGCACCTTTCACTCTTTTAAAGACTTTCTGTGGTAAGAAAAAGTTGGAGAAAGTAATTCGGAAATACCAAGCACAAAAGCCCATTGTTCTGGCAGGGTGGTCATGTAGTAAGTACCATGCTTTGAAAGTTCAGGGGCACCACTATGCTGACGACACCCACCTTGATTTCTGCTATCCATCAAAATCCAAGGAAAGTGTCTCAGTTCTAAATCAATGTCTGTGATCAGCAATGTGCTTGATGAGGCCAAGGAGACTGAAATGGAATCCAGACAATGCAGGGATGTTCCTGGTCAATATGGCAGATGAAGGAATGGAGCAGAATAGAATGCCACTTCATTGTCATTGCAACTAGTGCAATGAACACATGAAAAGTGCCATCTAGCCAGTGCATCGTTCATTCTAATATCAAACTCCAAAATATAAATATACAATTGCAGTAGATTTCAACATCTCATACATCCGCCATATGATAAGTATAAATGTTAACTGAACTAAGTATGGTTATTACCGTTGGATAAAAGCTATTTTTAAATCTGTTTGTCCATGTCTTAATGGATCTGTACCATCTGCCTGATGGCATCAGTTCAAACAGAGTGTCCAAGATGGGAAGTGTCCATTACTGTGTATTTTTGAGGCAGTGAGACCTATACAGTTCCAAAGTAAGGAGAAAGCACCCAACAGTCTGTCTGTGCCTCCGGAGTGATCAGTATGAGCTGGCTTGGGTGCTAAGGTCATCAGGAGAAGCCTTTCTCTCCATACCGCCACCTTCACGGGTGCGTTTGATAAGAACACATGAAAGAGCCTTCTCTGTAGTCAAGTCTACTGTTTCTATTCAGGCAAGCTTTCCCTATGTGACTTTTAGATGAATTACCATGCACTAGTGCTTAGACTGAATAATAACACCCGTGTTCTCCATGTTAGTTTCCATTTCTCATAATGGATTTTTCTTTTAATTGTTTGTGTGCTGCTTTAGCTTTAATACTGCCTTTTACTGTTCTAAGGTGCCTCTTCAAATTCACTGTTCTTATACCTGAATATGTCTTAAATGTTATGGGTTGTATATTGTTCTTCAGTATTGTATGTAAGCCACCTTGGGTCCTTTTCCAAGAAGAAAGGTGGGGTAAAATATTCTAAATAAATAAATATCCCCTCAGCTTCTGTATAGCCTGCATACAGAAATACCCTGCCATATCACGGTTCATATACTGCGGTCCCAGTATATTGCAGGACTGCAGTATAGGAAGGCCCAGGCAGTGGCCCTGGGCCTGAGGCAAGCTGTGTGGGCCTGTTTGCGGCCTCCTGCACCTACCCCAGGCCTCGTGCTGCACTGAACGCACCTCCAATGGGCTTCCCGGGCCTGTTAAAGCCCCCCAAAATGGCTTCTGGCAGCCCAGAAGTCACTTCAGTTTTTTCGGAAGTCACATCCTGTTCACTGGAAGCCATTTATGGGCCTGTAACAGGCCCAGGAAGCCCGTTGGAGGCCCGTTTGGGGCAGCACCAGGTTTGGGGGAGGTGCAGGAGGCTACAAACAGGCTCCCTGGTCCCAACCCAACCCAGAGATAAAGGAATCTGCATAACGCAGATTTTTCTTTATTGTGGGTCGGGCCAGGAGTGTAACCCCCGCAATAAGCGGGAAAGTACTGTACTACGTAAAACAATACGCTTTCTATTGAGCATCAATAAAAAGACACCAGCAATCTCTGAATGATGTTATTCTTCCTAATCACCCTCAGAAAGCACAGTCTCTGTTGAGCCTTTTTCAACAGCTCAGGCATGTTTACACTCAAAGTCATATTCTCTTCAATATGGATATCCCAAAATTGAAAGCCCCTTACCCTTTCTACACAATTCTCCCTAATGAATAATGGTAATAGGTAGAAAGTTGCTGGTTAAGGTTTTTGTGTGTTAGGCAGGATTTGTTCAGGTATGTTTCCAGTGAGTTTCTTCATGATGCTCTGTAATTCCTTTTGGTATGTATGTATGTATGTATGTATGTATGTATGTATGTATGTATGTATGTATGTATGTATGTATGTATGTATGTATGTATGTATGTATGTATGTATGTATGTATGTATGTATGTATGTATGTATGTATGAGATTTCTATACCGCCCATCTGTCAGCGAGGTGATAGTGTCTGTGGATAGGGGCTGGTCAAGCTGTGTTGGGCAATCTTTCAGCCTTCAATGTGTAGCATGAGTTTTCCCTGGAAACATACATGAACAAATCCTGCCTAACACACCACAAGAACCTCAACCAGCAACCTTCTTCCTAATACCAAAAATATACGAACCAGAAAACCCCAGTAGACCGATTGTATCAAGCATCAACACCATCACAGTTGGGGTATCTGAATACTTGGAGTCCATCATCTAATGATTACTCATTACTGTAAGCCGCCTTGGGTCCCTTTCCAAGGAGAAAGGTGGGGTTAAAATACTCTAAAATAAATACAAATAATAATGTGATCTATGCCATCTTGTGCTAACAATGCACTCTACACAGGACAAACAAGGCAATCTCTATAGCAGTGGATGACGACACCCAGAAAAATGAATTGCATATAAGCCTAGGTTTCTTAAGTGATTACCAAAGGTAACACTTACACTGTTATCTACCATGACTGTTATTTTCTCCACAACTACCAAGCCCATCTCTCACCTCAAAGGGAAAGGTTGTAAATATTTCCCACATTAACACACATGGTTCCTCTGCTATGTTCTTCCACTTTCAAATTTATTTTTATATATTTCTTCCCTCTTGAGTTCTTAACTGAATTCCCCAGTCTTCAAACACACACACACACACACACACACACACACACACACACACACACACATTCTTCTCTCCTCCTCCCTCTTCTTGCCAAGGACTGTTGTCTGTTTTCTGTCTCCTGAAGGAACGTTTACACAGTACCGAAAGCCATAAATTGCTGCATGTGAGATGTACCACATACCCAAGACTTCTATAGCGAATGAACAATGAATACTTAGAATGTTAGATTTGTAAAACTGACACCGTATTTCATTTCATTCTGTTTCCATATGTCTAAAGAAGTGGATGTGCACGAAAGCTTACATGACATGACAGTTATTCTTTAAGGTGCTAAATGCTTTTTGTTTGCTTTGTTTTGTTTCTTTAGATTTTTCCTGATGTGCTTGCACAGACTAACGGGATGACCTGTTCTAAAACTACAACTGATAAGGTTAAGGCAAGTGCCTTACAATGACAGAGACACAATGGGTAGGTTCCTCTGAAGGAAGGTGCTGTCTCTCTGCTTTGGGTTGATTGAACGGTCCCTTCATATTTATCAGTGGAGGCTGACTGGAAGAAGGCAAGGCCTAAGTAATCACTTAAGTAGAGACTCCTATGATGGATATCTCACTGTGGGCTCTGAAGAACCTTGAATTGTTTAATTCATTTCTCACAACTTACTAATTGTTTTCCCTTTTCCTACAGTCTTGTAACTGTGGTTTATTTATTTATTTAATATATCCCTCCCAGCAGTATTTTTGGCAGTTTAATTTAAAAAAAAACTCACAATCATAATAAATAAAATAATCATATAATACAATGAAAAAGCCACTGGGACAGTAGGTGCCAGAGCAAAGATGAAAGTGGGTAAAAAATAAATCACAAAAATAAAAATAGCTGTTACTGGACGGAAATGGAACATCAACCTTGGCTCAACTTGGGTCCGAGTGAAACGGGCTACACCTTACAAGAACCAAGGAAATGGCGGATAAAGCGCTTGAGTCTTCCAGATGCTGCAGCAGCCTTTGTCCTGGTTCTTCTACTTCTATGAATTCTCAAAGGGCACTTCCAGCTCCTTAGGTGGGTGGGTGGGTGTGTTTGGTGGTGTTTGTGCAGCACCTCCCAACACAATCACTGGTAACCCTCAAGTTTTTTTTTTTTTTTTTTTGCATTGGAGGTGGAAAAGAGGGCCACTCCAACCCCAGTCTGGTGGTCATCAAAGCCATAAAGCTAACCTCCCTTCTCTGGCTTAAATTCCTTTTTGTTCTTCCCTTGCTCCCCACCCAGGGCTCCCCTTATGCTGTGAGGCATGGATGTGATCCCCCCCCCCATGTCCATGAGGAAAAACCAGATGCAAAGGCTGTGGAAGTGGCTGAGGCCATGCTGGCAACAACCAAAACCCAACCCTTCCGCTGCCACCATGCCACACCCCCTCGCTAGGCTCCTCAGTAGGAGACTCCACCCTCTTCTGCGCCCTCTTCTGAAAGTAGCCCGGGGACCGCGGGAATGTCCGGCGGCTGAAAGTAGCCCATGGGATGTTCATGGCATGAACTCCAGGTTGTCTCTCACTGATGTCAGGCAACTGCCTCCCATAAAGGGTAGCTCCCCTTGATACATTAAGCAAAAGGTCTGTAAAGGAAAGAATTAGAGGAAGAGATTGCAAGATGCAGGTATTCTGGAGAGTTCCAAGGCCTAGAACAAAATTTTATTCATTTTATTTTGAATATTTTTACTCCACCTTTCTCCTTGGAAAAAGAGAGAACAATTTATTAGATTAAAAGACCCTCAGATGCTGGAGGACAAAAATACCACGTCCATGCTCCTTATGGGATGGCCAGATGAAAATAAAGGATCAGGGGTCTTCAGCTTTAGTACTGGAAGGAACTGCAGGAAGTAGAACAATGTCCTCCTCTGCATGCGACATTAAAGATTTAAAAGCTGTTTTTCCCCACTTAGCCATCCTTGTAATTCCTTCAATAGCATTTCCACTTTTTGTATTTTTTAAAAAATACAATCTTACTGTGATCGGCAGAAACAAAGGCCAGAATCTTATCATGTTGCTACGCCCATGTAATGCCATCCGTGTAAACATTGATATTAAATTGCTACAAGTTTAAAAAGTCGGCTGAGTTCTGGACTTGCATGAATTTGCCATTGAAATTTATACCAGCTGAGTCTTGCTGGTTGGCATAAGTGTTTGGATTCTGGCAAAAAAACCTTTCTTGATGTTTCCGAAGTGTGCATATTAACTCGGGTAATTTTTGCAAAGTGATAAGGGCTCACATATTCCATAAACCTTATCTCATAGTAGACAGAGACCTCCCGGCTAATTGTTATGCAGGTGTGTTTCCAGGCAAAATTCAGACTGCTAGTTTTCATCTGTAAAGTTCTAAATGGCTGGGGTCCATGCTATCTCAAGGGCTGTGCCTCCTATTATGAGCCTGCCAGGGTGTTAAGATTATTCTCTCGGTCCCATTCGCTCATAGGTGCACTTGGTGGGTACATAGGAGAGGGCCTTCTCACAGACTTTGGATCTGATAGGCTGGCCCCATCTTTGCTGTCCTTCTGCAAGCGGACAAATACCTTTCTCTTCAAACATACCTTCCCTTAGTGACTGTGTAGGAGGCAATAACCAGCATGGTTTATATTTTGTTGCTTCTCAATTTGTTTTTTGTAATGCTTTTACCTAATGTTATTAATTCTTCTTTCATATTTAAATAATTTGCTTTTTAAAGCTTTTAATATTGTGTTTTTGATATAAATGTCCTTGGGTCCTATTTTATGAGAAAGGTGGGGTAAAAATGCAGCAGGCATGTCCAAACTTCGGCCCTCCAGATGTTTTGGATCACAACTCCCACAGTCCTTTGCTATTGGAAATACAGGCTTAGAATTCTGGGAGTTGTGGTCCAAAACATCACGAGGGCCGAAGTTTGGACATGCCTGAAATACAGTATATTAAATTATATTGGCAGGGGATAACTGGTGAATTGGAGATAAGCTTATGACATACTTCCTCTAGTGCTCTTACTTGGGGCTCTTTTTTTCTCTTGAGCCTTTTTCTGGATTCAGACATGACTAAGGAGGGAAGCCAGGGGAGTGACGTTTCACCAAGCCATACCTTTATGGCTGAAATATAGGGTAGCATTCCGGGAAATGAGTAGAAGGAGGCCCCAAACACAGCAGTGTTGGTTTACTGCATTATCACTCAAATGCTGGATTTGGGTGGGATACTAAAGATCTAACGTAAAATTCATAACCATAGTGCTGACAAAGGAAAATCTTGAGGTAGAAAAATCAATTTGCAGGCAGGGGAATTAAGCAACCGTTCTTTCTACCAGTTCCTCTCTACAAATATTGCCTTTTCTCTCTGCATTTGTAGGACAGGTTGGAAACCCATTTGGCTTGAAAGTTGTTTCCAGCTCAGGTTTACTGAAATTAGTAGGAGTTACTCCCAGGCAATAGTGCAGAGCGCTAGTGCTTGCCTGCAAAGTCTGCTCTTCCAGCCTTGTTTAGCCCATTTTCTGAAGAGATTGGCTCTGCGCTGTCCTCAATGCACTGCTGACGCACATCGCAGCCAAGCCTATCAATGTCAGCCAGATGGAGTGTCTTTTGAGGGGGGTGGAGAACGAAAAAAAAGAGTGATCAGCCTTCCAATGCAATGCAGATAAACTGCTGACCCTGGTTACATTCAAAAACCAGTTTGAAACCAGCAAACATCTACCCCTGACCTGGCAGCTTCTTCAAAGCTATCCCAGGACCTTTGTGGATCTTTCAATATTTATTCATTATAAAAAGTAAATTGAGCACGCAAGCCTCTACTTCTGTGTGAGGATTTCATCAGTTTGGGATAACTGAAATCCAGGGGCTAAATGTCTCCCTGCATAGACCCACCACTACCACAAGGTCAACGCTGGCTGTACTTGTTTAAATTTCTAAAAGGGACTCTCCATTTCCTAGCTTTTGCAGTAAGATGTTGGAAAAGGTACACTGAGCGGGATGATGTTAGTGGCAGAATCAAATAGTAGATTTTTTTGTGGATTTTCCACCCTAGTTATATGGTTGAATGGTTTCCCACAGAAAAAAAATCCTTGTACACAGATATGCAAAAACAGCTAATATTTTCCCTAATATTTTTTCTGTCTTCAGGGGAGGCTTTTTTAGGGGACCAGGAAACATTTTAAATTCTGTTGTTTTTATATAAACTGGCTATCAAACCCAAATGAGATGGCAGAAGTGAGGATCTCAACATGGCCTGTCACAATCCATATGTTTGGACAATAGGTAATGTGTGATCTAACATTTAGTGCCGTTCTCAACAGGAATTTATGGTGCCTCTCAGTCCAGGCCAAATGTCCGTGAACAGTAACTTGGCTTCGGAAATTCTCCTTCAAAACACTGTCTGATCTGAAGCATACCAAGCGCCTGTCCCTATTTTTCAGTCTAATCTCCCTCATAGAATTTTTGTGAAGATGAAATGTGTCAGGGAATCATGAACCAAGACAGATCAAACACCCTGGTGTCTCGGGCAGAGAAACCATTCATCCCCCTCCAAAATAAACATGGACAGTATCCTAGGCCAGTCATATTATCAGGGGCAGACAGTCTCTCTCACCACCACCTCTGTCACTTCCCTGTGCTTCAACAATACAGTGGCTCAAATCCTTCTGGGCAATTTACACTGGGGAACGGTAATGATGTCACCAGTGGGAATATTTCAGTAATTATAGACTTCTGCCCCATGACTCCCACACAATTAAACCGATTTTAGTCACTAGATATACAGTACAAGCCATGGGGCAAACAAGGGGAATCTCTACTTACGGAAAATTTTCCCCTCCCAGTGACATCATCACCCTTCCACAGGCATAGCTAACAGGATTTTGGTCACTATGAAATTTCACAATGCTCATAAATATGAGATGTCCATCACACTTTATTCTCCTGGTCTGGCTCTCCATGAATGCTGCCCTGAGGAACTTCAAGAAAAGGACAAGTTTCTTTAAAATATAGTAGCTCTATAATCTCTTTCTTATTACAAGAAAGAAAAGTCTTAGGTATGCAAGAGAGATACCTGACACACTTCATCTTCACAAAACGAAATGAAGAATATATGACAGAATATAAGTCCTGTACATATATAGTGATGATTGAATGTGTGATCGAATGGTAACAGAGCAGCATGAGGCACTATATTTAGGCATTTGTGGAGATCCATTGTCAAGTACAAGATGCCCTTTAAAAAGCTTGGCTTACCAACTTTCTGATTCTGCATATAGGTATTTTAAAAATTAAATTAGATCTCACAGTTATGCTATGCATCTAAAATTAAGGCCTTCATGTTAATTTTTTAAAAAGGGAGTTAATAGGATATGTAGATAAGGTCCGAGTGACGCACAGAGGGTCTGTTCTGCACAAGTGTGATTACGGACCCATGTAACTGGAGCCAGAGAACAGAATGTAAGTAAACAACAGTGCAAGGAAGAGAAATATGTGGATTTCCCCACGATCCTTCACTAGAGGGCACTGAGCTCACACTTGCCAAGTTGCTTGAGCCTGCCCAACCAGCCTTACCTTGTAAACAACATTTAAGAACCTGCGGAAGAGGGGGAAGAGAGGGAGCCAAGATTAATGCTGAATAAGGCAGTCCTCCTAAACATTTAGATTTTTCTTTCTTTCTTTCTTTCTTTCTTTCTTTCTTTCTTTCTTTCTTTCTTTCTTTCTTTCTTTCTTTCTTTCTTTCTTTCTTTCTTTCTTTCTTTCTTTCACCCCTGTTCTGTCACGCAACAAGCAGAACAAAACAAGTAAGCAGGAGATGAAAGCCAATCCCTTCTGGAATTTCCTTTGGCCAGGACACAGGGAAAGCGAATCTTGCAGCAAATAATAATTGGTAATAGAATTAGAACTGCTGACAGTCTGGATTAGCACAGGAGGATAGGGCTCCTTGTTTTCCCACAGAACGAAAGGTTTCAATAGGTACAGTTTGTCACACAGAGATGAGAAAAGACACACTGCCTGAACCCCCTCTCTTGCATACCTAACGAAACTGCAAGAGCACCATCTAGAATAGAAAGATGAAGAAGAAGACAGGGCTGCTGCACCTTTAATAGATGTACAGAAGAGGAAATCTCAGCAGGTGTGGCTGTATCTGCTGAAATTCTCTCCTCTACTGGGTCACTAGTAAGAAGGCCTCCTTGCTTTTCAGGTGGTAGCTAGTCCCTTTCTGCTTAGTAGTTGCCAGCAGCCTATGCCTACTGCTGATCAATTAAATTCCCCAAGTTGCTGCTGCCCTTTAGAGACATCAACAGGTAAGAGACAACTGTGGGCTTGGGGGAAGCCTCCGAAGACCACCCTAAGTGTTCATAAAATGCTGCAGCAGCAGAGGAGGAAGAAAATAATGAAGGAGCCCAGAGGACAATGGGCAAGAAGCAAAAGGCGGCTCTAAAGAGATTTCCCTGAGGGTGGGGCAGACTTGTATGGTTTTGGTGATGGCACCAGCAAGAATTGTGCCGCTTACTTCCTGTTTTTAAAAAAGGCCCTTTTTGACCAAACCTCCTCCCCGCCACACCCCCCCCCAAAGCCCCAAGGGGTACAATTACATTTAGAGGGAAATTCATTCCCCAGAAGCTGGGGGGGCATGCTTTTTGTTGTTAGGAGCCTTGTGGCGCAGTGGTTAAACTGCTGTAATGCAGCTAAAACTCTGCTCACAACCTGGGGTTCAATCCCAGGTAGCCGGGTCATGGGTGACAGCCTTCCATCCTTCTGAGGTCAGTAAAATGAGCACCCAGGTTGCTGAGGGTGGGGCAATGTGTAGCCTGCATAGCTAAACTGCAAACTGCCCAGAGTGCTTGTAAGCACTATGGGGCAGTACATAAGCAGAACCCTTTGCTTTTTTTTTTTTTTTGCTTTGCTTTTTAAGGGTTTTTAAGAATTTGCCTTACAGACACTATGGAATGGGCCAAAATGCTCTGGGTTCCAGGAAGGTGCCCACCCTGATATATAATCTCAGGCTGCAAAAGCAGCATTTCACCTGTTATAATTTGGGTGCATAACATTACCATAAAGCTGCAGAGTCCATACAAAGTACATTAGAGGGAGGGCCAGGTAGCCTTCAAGATTTTTTGAGTACAAATACCATCAACATTCACTAGTATTGTCTGTGATGAAAAATGATGGGAACGTCAGTCTAAAACCACTTAAGACTACATGTCCTTATCGCCTTAAGACAGGCAGAGGAACAGTCTCTCCTTGTAGCTGGAATGGTAACTGGCAATAGGACAACTTAATACATGCATATGAGCAAATGGAAATCAGAGGCAACTGTGCTGCTATCATCTGTTTATTAAAACATTAGTAATGTAAGTTTTAAGTTACTTATGAAAACATATTTACCTGTTTGTTTTCTTTGAAAAGGCTCAGAGGCCAAGGGCATGCTTTCAATGCAAAGTTCCAAGAGATGTTGTACCCGATAGGAAACAAGGGTCTGATGTTTTTAACTGTTGCACAGAAACATGAATTTCAGCACAAGTTGCACTTACTGAATTTCCTATTCTATGCAACATTTAAAAATGTAAGAGCCGTAACCATTTTTCCCCACCATGCCATTTTAGTCTTAGGTTCAGACTCTAGAATTTTAGGAAGAAACTGATAACGGTTCAAGACTTGGGGACTAGTTAATATAGACCCATGTTCACCAAGCTAGTGCCCTCCACATGTGCGTGTTCTGTGCCATTATGTCAGAACATCTTTTGCCAACCTTAATAGAGCTTTCAAGGTAAGTGAGATATTTAAGGCATTGTTTTACTAGTTCCACTCCCCCAGTGAGTTTCCATGGCCAAGTAGGGATTTGAACTCTGTTCTTCAGAGTCATGGTCAATCACTCTATTGACTGCTCCATAAGTACCAGATGGCCAGCAACATTCTCATCAGGCTTGGGAGAAGGTTGGTGAGAGTTGTATAGACTTAGATGCACGGAATTTTGACTTGGTAACAAAACCACTATCTGCATTTTTGTTCATTAAAAGAGAAAAATGACCCATTGATTTGTTATGAAACCAAACAGGTTAACAACTATAAAATATTTAACTCATTAACAAGTTTTACGTGCAATACAGGATGAATTATTAGTGCATATCACTGATACCTTGTTCATCCAACAGCCTCATTACTGCAGTTTTAGTGAAGGAAGAGATTGAACTATGAACATAATAAACCAGATCTTAAATATAATCACAGGCATGTTCTCTTCTGAGCAGTGTTTGTTTGCCAGACACTTCCAAGGGCATCCTCATTAATTTGGAGCAGAACAGATTATTAAATTGGGTCGTTCTTTCCTTTTCCACCCCACCTCATCCAATTTCTCCCCTAGTTAAGCAATTTTGTTCAAGTGACCAGATATGAACTTGCTTGAATAAGAGCTAGTTTGTCTGTATCTACTGTGAAATAACCAGCTACTTTAACTGACCCCAAATCCTAGCACCAAACAAAGGAGCACCATCTGATCAAAGAGAGTTGGCCAGTGCCGGAGGCGGTGGGTGGGGGAGGAGAGAGAGACAAGGTGACCTTGGGAGAACTAAGGTGAATGGAATGAACCGGAGTAGCAGAATCTGCAATAGGGCAGCCTTCCTCAACCTAGTACAGTACCTGCCACAGTGCTTCTCATTCCCGGCCACAACAGCAGCCAAACAGCCGTCCCTATTGTGGAAGGTGCCACACGAGGAAAGGCTGTTGCCCATAATATCCACCATACTCTGGTGTTTGACAACTACGTGTTATGTCCTTGGAGGTTTCCTCCTTTCTCATGTTCAATCCTCTTTCTGTGTACCAAAAAGAAAAAAGAAAGACTGACTTGACTCCCTTGGATAAACTCTCACAATTCTGAGGCACTGCCGCTGCTTCAACAGCCTCACTTTAAGCTTACCACAGGACGACCTTTGGTTGCCATGCTGGAAGGAAATCCGTGCAGTGTGAACAGATTATCTAAAAGGAAGACAAGGATACAGGTTTAAGCAGATATACCGTATGTAGATTCTCTCTCTACTTCAGACAAAAGGTAGGTTTTAGGGTTCATAGAAGAAGCCCCTGAAATAAATTAGCCATGGAGGGACTGACTCCAATTAATCCCTCAAGATACAATGGCAATCAGAGATAAGTCGCATATGAGAAAGAAGATTCTGCCAAGCTCTTATGGGCTAATAGCCTCCATGGATTTGTCTAACTCTTTAAAATATGAAAAGGAGAAACTGAAGGTTGTGCCTATCCATATATCTTGTTTGGGGATTGCTAATTCGTTGGCAAAGGAATTAATTGTCTTCATGCCCAGGTATTAATTTATACATATACATGCCAATTTGGATAGAATTACTCTAACTGAAATAGAAATATAACACATTTCCTTGGAGTTTTGTGTTCTGTGACTCAGATGTGAGCTACTGCTGAGCAACGCCAAGGCCCCAGCATGTTCTTTAAATCACACGTGGACAAGATGGCTCTTTACACAGAGAGCACTTTCAAATAAAATCCCACCTTCTCAGAGCTCTTCAAATGGGACTATCGTCCACGAAACAAGTTGTGAAGACACTCTAAAATCTGTGTTAATGAATTCCAAAAGTTAACGATGCACTTCAAGACAATTTTAAAGAAAGTAACACCTCCCAAAACTGGGTGTACTAAGAGTGTTTATTTATATATTTATATATATATTTATTTATTTATACAACATATATGCCACCCACTACCCAAAGGTCTCTGGGCAGCTTACAATTAAAATGAACAGTTAAAACAGTTTAAATGTTTAAAATGCAATGGACAATTAAAACAAATAAAACATTTAAACACAAAACACTAAAAATGCCACCAGGACCCACAAACTATGTTCTGTCAATTAAAAAACTTCAGAAACAGGAAGGTTTTTACCTGGCACCAAAATGTCATCAGTGTTGGCACCAGGCAGATGTCACCTGGGAGGGCATTCCATAACCTGGGGGCAGCTGCTGAAAAGGCCCTAGACCTACAAGCCATCCCTTTCACCTCCTTCAGGGATGGCTCTCTCAGGAGGGCCCCCTGGCTAGATCTTAATTGCCAGGTAGGTTCATATGGAAGGAGATGGTCCTTCAGGTATCTAGGTCCGAAGCCATTTAACATTTAGTATAACATTTTTTGATTTTTTGATTCCTCTCTGATTCTTTCCACCATCCAGGAGCCTTCCACAAATGTTCAACTACAAATCCTATAGCCCCTCATAACAAAACACATCTGTAGGACACCATGTTAAGAGCACATATTTTATTTGTTTTTTTCTCATAAGAACATGCTGCATCAGGCCAAGGCCCCATCTAGTCCAGGTTCCTGTATCTCACAGCAGCCCCACCAAATTGCTCTGGGAGCGCATGAGACTAGATACAGTATCTATCTCTTGATACCATTCCCCTGCATCTGGCCTTTGATGTACTCTGGGTTTTTTCCTGGAGATTGCACATCCCCATCATGGCTTGTAAACTTTGATAAAATTTTCCTCCAAGAATCTGTCCAATCACCTTTTGGAGGCATTCAGGCGAGAGGCCATCACCGTATCCTGTGGCAGGGAGTTCTGCAGACTAACAACATGCTGGGTAAAAATATTTTCTTTTGTCTGTTTATTTATTTATTTACAGAATTTTTAAGCCACCCTACTACCAAATGGTCTCTGGGCAGCACTGTGTTCACTCTCCCAACCCTCAGTTTGAGTGGATGTTCCCTAGGAATTCTCCTGCCAACCTAGCAGTTCGAAAGCATGTAAATGCAAGTAGATAAATAGGTACCACCGTAAAAAGTGGGAAGGTTACAACAGTGTTTCCTTGCAGCCATGCCGGCCACGTGACCATGGACTTGTACAACACTGGCTCTACAGTCAGACATGTCTAGCACGCATGTATGTGGGGGGGGACGTTTACCCCTAGGAATTCAGTTTTCATTAAATTCTGTAAAATATCTTCCATTGTTAACATGTATTGCGACACAGCCAAATCAGTATCAGTTTAGGATGAAAAGGAGACAGGTTTAGATCCCCAAGCTACACCCCTGGTCATAAAATTATAGCCAGTCACCCTCTCACAAAGGAGGAGAGCTTAAAGGCTTGTTGGAAAGATAATACAGGGGAATGGGGTGTGTACATGGCCTTGGAACCTTTGGAGGAAATATAGGATTTAAACCAGTGGTTCTTAACCAGAGGTGTCTGCATCACTAGAAAGCAATTCTAGTGGTGCAAATGATATTTTTTTAAACTTCACAATTTATAATATAAAATAACCTGCCTCTATATTTACTTGACTGAACTATGTGCTCATTGTTGATGTGAATAGGTACATACTGCTAAATACTATGACCAGATGCTATGACAATATGGTCCCCACTACTAACCACTTCTGTCACTGAACTTGCACTCGCCAATAAAATAAGAAATTGCTTGAAATGTGCACTTCATTGTGCACAAACATTAACAAAGCAAGCCAACACACAAATGACTGCCGATTTCTTTGTATTCAGTAATAATTACAATTAATCTGTTTTTACACATTATTTTATAATTTACATAGACTGTGTAGTCAAAATAATGTGTGATTGTTACTTTATTATTTGTAGTAACCCTTGCCATGTCAAAAAAGACGCCAATGGAAAGGCAGTTATGTTGCTTACGGATTCACTTTCAGTTGTACAACAGAGGAAGATGGTACCCCAAAACTGCAGTGCATATTATGTTGCAAGATATTTTCAGCTCCAATCTCAAACCGTGGAAGTTGTTGGAACATTTCAACAACCAGTGTGGTGGTGACCCTACAGGACATACACTTAACATCATGAAGTCTAAGAAGGCATGATTTGATAAGAGCACTATTATCACAAAATTTGACTTTCTGGCAGTTCAGAACCCTTTGGTAGGAACTTTTTATTAGGTGGGATATCTCTTGTGCTGGGGGTAGCTGAAGAACTGATAAAAAACATGTATTGAAATTGCAAAAATCATATTAGGTTCTAAAACACGTAAGCAAATTCAGCAGATTCCATTATCAATGTGATTCGATGGCACATTCAAGATATCAGTCAGGACCTTTTACTGCAAGTAGTACAAGATATTAACACTAGTCCTCTGCAAGTGAGTATTCAACTGGATGAGTCAACTGATGTTGATAATTGTAGTCAGCTATTAGTATTTGTGCAATACATCAAGAAAAAGGACATTTTGGAAGAATTTTTATTTTGTGAGCCTGGAGTTGGTGGCAAAAGGAACTGATGTTTTTAATCACATGAAAGACTATTTTTAAATAACAACAAAAAATACTAATGGACATAACAGAATACTATGGAATACCTCAAGTTTTAGAACATACAGTATGTGCTTTCTGAAAGGAATGGCATTGCTCAGCAGACTGTTCCAAGTAATTCAAATACAAGAGGTTAGAATGATGAGGTCATTAGGAAATTGTTCCTTGAAGAAAGAAAAGAAGGCATTGGGCCACCAAGCTTTCACCTTTTTGCCAAGCATGTAACAATGGCTTGTACATTTCATCAACAATTTCCCTGCTATATTGTATTTGGTAGTACACAAGCCACTGGGTCTTAGCTTTCAAAAGCTTTCTAAACAATCTTTCTCCTAATTTAGTAGTATCATTTTGGGGGGAAAGGAAATGCATCCCCCATAGTATAAAAATGTGCCTGTTTTATATGCATAGAAGCACATTTATAAATAATAATTGCTTGCCATCAAGTCAACTCAAACTTATGGTGACCCTTTCTGGTTTTCTTGGAAGAGAATACGTTCCCTTCTTCTGTGGGTATCCTGGGACTTTGCAGCTTGCCCAAGGCCACACAGGCTAGCTCTCCTTCAAGGAGGGACAATGGGGAATCAAACTCCCAACCTCTAGGTCTGCAACCTGATACTGAACCACTGAGCTATGCAATCTGTTCTAGTGAATAATTACTACAGAGTACTCTTAAACAGAATCAGACAGTACATCTCACCATAGTGGAGAAGACCATGACCAGGAAAGATGAGTGAGCTCAGTTAGCTATGTGAAAGCTCAATGATGATGGTGACCTCAAAGCCTTGAACCTGAATGCTCCTTTCTTATTGGAGAAGCCTTCAGATGACAGGCGTGTTCCCTTCATTCTAGATGTCTTCCCCTGTGAAAATGGCCAAAGGTTTCTCCTCCTGCTAATAGGTAACTACGGGGCATTATCACCCCTGTCATCCCCATCCCTCTTCCCTATCAATTCATGAATGGCTGGAGTTACACCCACACAGTCTTACAGTGGTGGGAATGTGTAGACTACACATTTCAAACATTTATCTCTTTCACACTTTATATTTTTAGATACTGTATACTGTTTTGATGTCTTAGGAGTAAGCCTAAAATAGTGTCCACTGCCAAATGTGATATGGGATAACAAGCTTGGCCTTCTTGATGTTAGTCATGAAAGGGAGGAAGGAAAGAAGTTACCAACCCCCTAGAGCCTTTAGCTTTACACCAAAGGGGGGGGGGAATGAGGCAGTCCATCATCTTTGGAATTCCCTTCCCCAAAGATCACCAATGGCATCTTCACAGATGTCTCCTTAACCAATTTTTAAAAATTCTACTCTTCAGCATAACTCTTTATTGATGGCTTTACCATGACTGCAATTTCCATTTATCACTTTTAATTGTTAAAATGCATGTTAAAGATTTGCGAATTGTTTTAAGCCCAAAAGGTAGGATAAAACAGGACTGTTGTTCCAGTACGTTTTGCTGTCTGCGAGTAAGAAGGATGGTTCTCCCTCACCCTCTTCCACATACATAAGTACAGTCAACTGCCAGTTATGTGATGGACTGGCATCCACCTTACGTCAAATGAATGATGGCCCTGCTGCCAGATGGCTGGTATAAAAATCCAGTAAGTAAGTAAGTAAGTAAGTAAGTAAGTAAGTAAGTAAGTGAGTGAGTGAGTGAGTGAGTGAGTGAGTGAGTGAGTGAGTGGCCAGTCCCACATACAGTGGACCCTTGTATAACAAACAGCTTGTATAACATAAAATTTGTACAACATAAAAAATCCAGAGATAGGGGAAATTTGCTTAACACGGGGGTCTGCAACCTGCGGCTCTGGAGCCGCATGCGGCTCTTTGGAACATTTGCCGCGGCTCCGGGAGGGTTCAGAAATTTCAATACAAAGGCGCCAAATCTTGCAAGGACAGCCCGTCCCACAAGGTGGCGCGACGCCAAGCGCGGCCACATTCTCAGCACGCTCCCTCTTCTTCAGAGCAAGAGAGAGAGGGAGGCGTGGTGGAAAGTGCCCGCCGAACGGCAGCCTTTTTTCTTTTTCTTTTAACTTCAAGAAAACCTCCCAGATCTGGATTGTTGCCTCCCCACCCCAGAAAAAAAAGATGGGAGGAGAAAACCCTCCTTCCTTCCTTCCCCCCTTCCCCTTCCTTTTTTGCTTGGGTGTTTGGTGGGAGGGGGAAGAAGCGACGTATGTGTGTGTGTGTGTGTGTGTGTGTGTTGTGTGTGTGGTGGGGGGCAGTGTTTAGACGGGACGGTTCAACGTGGAGGAAGAGAAAACCCTCCTTCCTCCCCCCCTTCCCCTTCCAAGCATTGCACATGTGCAGTTGGCATCTCTCTCTCTCTCTTTCCTTTTGCCTCGCTACAGCCCCCCCCAAACTACGGCTTTGCACTAACTTGCCAGGATGAAGCTCCAAAAACGCGGGGGAGGGGGCGCACGCGGGGCATGTCTCCACGAAAGAGAGAGAGAGAGAGAGAGAGAGAGAGAGAGAGAGAGAGATTAGAAATTCCCCTCCTCTCCCTCCTGTAGTATTTTTGGAAGATTTTTAAAAACTGCCCCCCCCCAAAAAAGTGGAAGCGGTGTGGGCACGACGCACTCGGGCTGCGCTTCCCTCCTCCATGGAGGGTGGGGGCGAGAGGAGGAGGAGGAGGAAGGAGAGATGGAGTGTGTGTGTGGGGGGGGAGAGAGTCAGACCATAGCTGCAGGATCCGGGCAGAAGGCAGCGAGGGCGGAATGGGAACCTCAAGAAAGGTGGCATGGGGAGGGGGCCACGGCTAGTCTTCTCTCTCCCCACCCCGCCGCCCCCGCCGCCCTGCTTCCTTGCCCGGTGCTGTCAGTTCTGGCCCAACAAGCAAGGGGTTGGTGGCGGCAGGAGCGGGGAGGGGGGGAGCGGCGGCAGTGGCGGCAGCGGCGGAGAGGAAGTCGAGGGACGTGGCGTGACAGCTAGTTCGAGCCCGCCCCCCCGCCCGAGGAGGGGTCTCTCTTATTAGAGTTCCAGCGGCTCCCTCCTGGAGCCAGCCGGTTTCGGCTGCGGGGTGGGGGAGCTGGGCTCAAATTGTTCAGGGGCCCCTTGCCACCTGGCTCGAGAAGCTGAGCCGAGTCGAGCGGAGCGCCTGCCTGCTTGTCTCGCTCTATCTCGCTCTCTCCGAAAGCCCGCCAGCAGCTGCCTTCCGCTCCATTCCAACACACAGAACGTGCCTCCTGCACGCCCACCCACCCCCCAGCCCGGCCCTCCCTGAGGCTGGCGGACACGCAGCCGCCCCAGTTGCGTGCGCGGGAGAACTTGAGGCAGGTGCGCGCCTCGATGGAAACCCTCGGGGGACAGGGTGGCGGGGGGGAGGCGGCGGCGGCTCGGGCTCACCCGCTTGCTTGCTCTCCCGGCGCCCGAAGTGCCGAAGAAGCAACTTTCATTGGCTTCCTTCTCAGAAGCCCCTCGGGGGTGCCCGGAGGAGCCGCAGCCGCCGGCGCTCCTTCCCACCCCACCCGAGCCCAGCGCCGGGGTGCAGTGTGTCCGAGGAGCGCGCAAGGGAGTGTGTTGCTTGCGAGCGCCCAAAAAGCCAGGAGCGAGGGGAGGGGAAAATATATTTGCAATGTTATATTTGTTTTAAATGTCGCAATGGTTTTGCGGCTCCCTGTTTTTTTTTTCCGTCGAAAATGGGTCCAAGTGGCTCTTTATGTCTTAAAGGTTGCAGACCCCTGGCTTAACAGAATTGCCTATGGGGCGAATTCGTACAACATAAAAATGGTCGCGATTAGGGATCACTCCGTTTTCAATGCATTCCTATGGGAATTTGTATACAGGAAAATTTGCTTAACATAATTTCATTTGGAACGAATTAATTGCTTTATACAAGGTACCACTGTATATATAAATAAGAATCAGGAAGACAACCCATGCAAACAGCCAGGGAAATAAAACAGATCACTCCCTCCACCTGCAGTTCCCAGCATGATTTGTGAAATATGAACAGTCCCAACAGCTGCATCCCTTCTATGGAACATGTTTCCCTTGCTGAAATTGCATGTGGTGGCACTCATACTAATAGCTACACTGGCTTGGTTTTTGCAATAGGAGGGGCAGGTTTAAGGCCCCGGGGCTTGCACTGGCAACTCTGTTGACAAGATCCTGGGTTTCTTATGCTGCCTCAGAAAGTTATGTAAAGGCAGATCCAGAGGTAAACATGCGGGAAAGCACCCAAGAGCTGCTCCTGCCATTCCTTTCCAGGAACTCTCAGGGATTCAATGAACCAGGGGACGGTCAGAATCATCCAAAAAAAAAAACAACTTGATAAATAACAGATTTTCAGTTTACAGTATATTGTCCAACTGAAGTTTTGTATGCTTTGCAAAGGCAAAGCAAAAGCAACCACACACAAAAACGACACCAAGAACAACAGAACCCAAAACAATCACAAAAAACAAAATCACTCCCCCCCCCGCGCCCCCAAAGGCACGCAAAGGGTTAAGTACAGGCCAAAGACAGGAATGAAAGGCCTCCCCAAACGCAACACAATCATGCAGTTTTGCTTTTTGAAACAGGGCTTCAGTCTTATGCTCGGCCACCTGTTGAGAAAGCAAGCAAGCCCCAGGGCGGACTAGGATTGGGCTACGATCATCATCCTCTGCAATGCCATTAAATCTTGACTAAATCTGAATTTTCTTCCGAGTAGTCACAATGAAGGAGTGAGATCGTGCGGAAAGCACAGCAAGGGAAACCAGGACGCCTGAGGAATTGGGAGGGGGGGAAACGGGTCACGCTACAGCCAGCGTGCTTCCCATCTTGTTTTTCTCAGCCCAACCGGCTTCTTTCTTCCTCTTGATTGCGCCGGTCTTTGTCCTGGGGAAGGGCCGCGACCCAAAAGAGAGAGGGGCCTTCTCCCTCCTTCCCTCCCCCCCCCCATCGATCGCCATCCCAGGCACGTCCACCCGGCAATCCCAAATCTCGCCGGAGCTGCCCGGAGCGCGTCCCTAGAACTTGGGGACAGCAGGCAGGCAGGCAGGCTGGCCCCAAGAAGCCCCAATTCAGTGCCGGTGACTCGCGAGTCAAGGCGCACGATCCAGGGTTGCTCCGCGGAGGGGGAAAGGGAGAGCCGAAGAGCGGGGGGGGGGAGGGTTGGTGGTGCTCGGTCTGCACGTGTGTACCCTACATAACGGGCCTTTCTGTGCCGGCACCAGTGGTGGTGGGGGGTGGGCACCCACTGAGAATCAATGCTCTGCCTTCGGTTCTCGCTGCCAAGCTCAAGTTTGCCAACCCCCCTTTAAAAGCAGCCGGGGGGGGGGGCGGACGAGGCGGAGGCACCCACTTCCTCCCTCTCCCTCCCCTTCTTGTCGCCAGCTGGCCCCCCTCCCTGTTGCCCAGTGCCTGGGACCCCCCCCAGCCCCCCTTCTCTCCCTCCCTCCTTCCCTCCCTCCCTCCCTCTCGGTCTTGCTCACGCCGCGAAGAAGCCAATCAGCGTGCGGGGAGGGGGGGTTGGCACCGGGCAGCCCTTAAAGGAGGGAGCCGGCCGCCTGGCCACGCTAGAGCTGAGCATGGGCGAGCCCCTGGCCCAGTGACTGCAGCCGGAGGAGCGCTTCCCAGCCCGCCCTCGGCTCTGCCCGCCTTCTCTCGCCTGCCTGCCTGCCTCCCTTCCCTCCTTGCTTCTTCTGGTCGGCAGCCGAGGTAAAAGGGGCTCTGCCAGCGCCCGAGGAATGGACCCGGGTGGGCGGGCGATGCGTGCAAGGACTCGATGGTGGAGACACGGGGGGGGGGTTGTTTTGCTCAATGGCATTTTCGCACTGGAGGGGCTTCGCCCCACTCTTTCTCTCCCTGCCACCCACCGCCTTTTTCCCCCGTTCGGCTTTAAGTAGGCGGGAGGTGGTGGTATGGTGGGGGTGGGTTGTATTAAAGTCACGCTCTGTCGATGGCGATTCTGGATTCAGTGAACGTTCTGGGTGCTGTGATCTGTAAAGATGCTGTTCACACGTGGGTCTCTAGCGCAAGGCTGGAGGAGAGGCGGGATCGGGGGGTGCGGGGTTGGAGGTTGTCGTTGAACAAAAGACGCTTGAAGTTGTTAAGGTTCAAGTTGTTGCACACATACGTACACATGCAGAGGGTGGGAGAATTTGCAATATTAGATTATGATTTTTCAAAGCGTCGTTTAATTTTTGTTTTCTTTCCACCCACTACCAAGATCAAGTGGACTTTTAAGATGTTCATTTCCAGACGTCGCTAATTGCATGTGCAGCGAAAAATATTCCTATGCCTCCGTTTCCGGGTAGACAATGGGGCTTCTGCCTGTGCATATCCGTCTATAGGAGAGGTCGCCTCTTTTTTTTATAGCTCTTCTGGACACAGAACAGCAGGTTTTCCTAACACTGAGCTTTGTGGCTGCCATAACATGGTGTGTGTGGGGGGGGAGATGGTATTGTTCCCTCAGTTTTTAAGGAAGGAAAGAGAGGGAAATTGTTAGAAAAGAGTGGTCATGGGAGGAGCTTGGGCCGCCTTCTCTCCCTTCTTGCTTCCAGTTGTTTTTCTCTAAGCAGCAGGATATTTTTTAAAAAAATGAGAGTACTGTATGCAGAAGGATATCTTGGGGGCTTGATGGAAAGGTCTTCCTTCCAATGATATTGGGAAGAGATCTGTAACCCAGTGAGGCGCTAGTAAGGATCACATTTCATTAATTGGAGAGGGAGAACACAACCCCCTTCTCTTAGAAATAAGAGTCAGAGGAAGAGTAAAACTGCTGACTGGAGAGGGAATGTTTATAGGGCCAAGAAGCTGATTTAAGAACTCATCTGGTCCCTTTTCAGAGTGTGATATGGCAGAGTCAAACAGCAAGAAAACAATGGGAGTGCTCTGACCTGTATGTGGGGTGAGCTGCTAAATTTTAAAAATGCAGATACTGTAGAGGCATTTGAGCCATTCTGCCAACAAGCATTGAAAAACGAATTTAGAAGAGGTTGCTGTGTTAGCCTGCACAAGCTTTACAGACAAAATCCTAAAAAGTAATAGTAGGATAATCTTTGAAACAGTAAAAGCTTGTGCACCCAAGAGTGTAGACTAGAGTGTTGCTGTGAGACTCTGTCGTGGGGAAGCTGTGGTGATACACTGTGCTGAGGGGGAGTTGGGGCCAACTGTTCTATTCCCTGACTTAGGTACATGGCCCTTCTTAATGCAGAGAATCCAAGAAAGAAATATATCTGAAGGTCCAGACACCTCGGTGCATGGCAAATCTGCCTGCAAGCAGCCAGGATTGGGACAGGGTACCGAGAGGGCATTTGATCACCGTGTTATTCTCAGAATACACTGCTTTCTGAAGAAGGGAGCAACTGCACTAGATGATAAAGCTTGAAAGTCAGGTTGGAGTTGGTGAAAAAGAAAGCAAGTAGGATTGAGGAGGCATAATCAAACTCTTGTATCACTTGAAAGAAATTACCACCTTAATCTGGTGACTAGCATCTTAACAGATTATTAATTCCTGGCACTTTTAATAGAGAGTGTGGTAGAAAGAAAGAAAATAGACTGGAGTACAGTTCTGAGACTGAGACTGAAGCAGAAGGCTTTTGGGGGCCGGCTGATAGCAAGACGTGTTCAGTGTTAAACAAAGGGCTTCCTTAATCATTGTGAACATTTCCCAGTGGAGATCAAGTGTTTCTTTTTAATGTAATGGGACCATAATTAAAACTGTTGGACAAGGGAGCCACAGTCAATTAGCTTAGCTCGCAGTTAAATATGCCTTCATAATAAAATATGCTTCTTTTATTCATACATATGCATTTTTAGGTGTACCCACGCAAATCTGACAGTTGTTGATATAAGTATATGAAGTTTTAAAAGAAACTGAAGAGCAATTGCTGTTTCAGCAAAACACTCTGGTCCCCAGGAGGATATGTTTTAATAGAGATGTAATTCTTTATGTACCTGTCAAGACTTTTGTCTTGTTATTTGTAAGGGAGAGTTTGGAAGGTCTTTCAATGAAGGAGAGAAGAAAATGAGTGCAGGATTGTTGTTATCTACTGCTAAGTCCAGTTTATGGGAACCTTATGAATAGAACTCCAAAGCATCTTATTACTGACAGCCTTGCAAAGGTCTTGCAAAATAACTTCCTTTACTGAGTCAAAGTACAGAGTTACTCAGTGCATTGTTCATTATGGTCCATGGAAGCATTCAAAATGTTACCAAATTTTGTTATGCTTAATGCACTGCTTCCTTTCCATAGCTACTGAGATGGATAATGTGGAAAACTGATTTTCTCTATTTGCAGGATCACATTTCATGATCAATTTTTTCAGCTACAAAAAAAAGTTTCAAATAGTCGTATCCAGATCACGTTAATAGAGGTTCTTCCTGAGCTGCATTTGAATTGCAAATTCTTCATAAAATGAAGCCAGAATCCTCTGTAATGTGCTTTTAAACTGAAATAATCTGAATCTTTTAATAATTTTCTTTTGATGAATTAATCTTCCCTTGCAGAGTATTGGATGACTCAGCATGGCAAAGTGTCAGGTTTACGATCATGAGTAGGTGCAATAACCATTGTCATTTTGGTCATATGTGAACCCTTCCGTGCCAGTTTGGTGCACTGGAAAATAGTAAAATCTATTACTCTTTGCCAATGAATAAGACGTTGGCCCTTCTGAAATCTTGCTTTTTTATACAATAGGCATCAATATGCTGACTGAAGTGTATCATGTTACAAGTAGGTCAACAACACATTCTTGGACAGGACTCTTAGATTCTAAAAATAGTATACATGGCAGTTAACAATAACATGGTGCAGAACTGACTTTGCTTTTAACATGCAACTGAATTTAATAACCTGGACTCAGTGTATCTGGGTGCTACAGGCACAGGAAAAATCAGGACTAGAGTTGAGATGCTCAGTGATGCCAGTGGGAAATTTGCAGGTAGATTGCCGGTTGACCACTGTTGACTTTGCATTGTAAATATCATGCACATTCTTCCTATATTAGCTTCCCCATGTTGCCTGTACCACTTTGTGTATGCTTCCCAATAAATTGCAAAAACTTAAAGAGATAATTGAGGCTTGTCTAAGATATTATTAGCAGTACTTCTAAGCACAGCATGAAATGCTGATTACTGTAGTGGTGAACCTTTGGCACTCCAGATGTTTTGGACCGTAATTCCCAGAATTCCAAGCCTGTATTCCAGTGTCAGAAGGACTGTGGGAGGTGTGGTCCAAAACATCTGGAGTGCCAAAGGTTTACAGTGAAACACTTGTCACTCTGACTGGTGAGGTGTGTGGTAGTGCAGGGTTTGTATATATTGTCGAGTATTTGGGGAGAACGGGTTCAGTCCGTGGAAATAGCCACAAGAGCCGTTGTCCATTAGGACCAGGCCATCCAGTGGCAATGGTGAAGGATATATATATATTACCCAAATTATAAGACTGTGTCCAACTACTGTGTTTTTATTTATTTTTCCCCTTCCAACCCCACATGGACTGGTAGCTGTCCTTATATGTGAGAAATTCAAAGCGTCTGCTGTTTGGATGGTGGGACATTAAGCTGATGACCTCAGCCCTTGAGAATGAAACTTATCTCAATAGGCATAGCTTCAACTCAACCTGTGTTGGAAGTGGAATGGACTACTAGGAGATGGCTTTCATGCCTAGGACAGAGCCTTGGTGGACTTTAGGTTCTTGTCCCTGATTGAGAGTGGCTGCTTTAGGAAGCAGGTGAAAACTATCCTTTTTAGGTTGGCAGTTTGAACCAGTTTGCTTTTTATACTTTTAAAACATATTTGTCTTGTTTTTATGTTTTGCTATAGAGTACCGTACCGGGTTTAAGGATTCCTAAAAATTAGTTCAGACAGTACTCCAGAATAAAAGTTGGAAGTATATTTAACGCATATTTCCCCACCTGCTTCATGGGGATTCCTTTTGATTGTGCATGTGCAGTTTTGTAGCCTGAGTTTGTTCCTGTAATAATAATAGTTACCTAATTTCCATTAGTTACAAAAATATGTGCAAGCTCAGCAAATGGAAGCTGCCCTAGTACACTTTCAGAACAAGCTAGGTGTCCATTAAAACCCTAGTCATGAAGAGTCGGTCACGACTGTAACAACACAACACACACTAACACATAAATGACTGAAGCAAGTGAACATAAGAGATAAGGATTGCAATTAGATGCACAACTTCAGGTACTGAATTGAAACCCACTGTGGACCATGATGGGTTTACAAATGAGTGTTTATCCCTGTTGCTTTATCACAGACTTCTTAAATGTGTGATTTGGCAATGGTTTCAATACTGGGAGAGCCGAAACAGGACTGGACTTTGTCTAACCGCACCTGGGGTTTGGTACGTTGGAATCTGGGCAGCATTTCCAGCTTTTTATCTTGAACAGCGTCATCATTCCTGTATCAACCATGTGTCTCAGGTTCTTATACACTACCTTGATCAGCATGACCATGGTTTTCATGCAGTCCGTTTTGTCTGTAACGTCAGAGTTCCACTCATTCACTGTTGTGTTGCATAAAAAGGTGCTTAGGGTAAAACATCCCAGAGCTTAATAGTGGTGACTCCAAGCGTTGCCTACTTGAGTTTCAGTTTGTTGAAATCATTGGCAGCTTTCCATGGCTTTCAGGAGATATATGATGACTTGGAGCAGCTGTGGACTTAGCTCATGGGCTCTAATCAGGTGTGAAAAGTTTCCTGGTGAACTAAGGCAACATCATCTGCCCAGATTGCAATCAAACATAGAGTGCTATGAAAGTGTCCCCATTTTGGTGGCTGGCAAGAATCCCTTTTGGTCATTTTCATGGGTATTCGTCACTTCATAGGTCTTCGGTAACAGCTCCTGCCACCATGGCCACCTCTGCAAGCTCCCATTTGAGCAAAGCTATAAAGCACATGTACATGAAGCTGCCTCAGGGTGACAAGGTGCAGGCGATGTACATCTGGATTGATGGGACAGGCGAATTCCTGCGCTGCAAAACCCGGACACTGGACCACGAGCCCAAGAACATTGAAGGTAAGCAGACAGTCGTTAAAAGAAATCACTTTTGGGAAGTTGCTTACCTGTGAATGAAGAATTGCAAGCATCGTATCTGGTCTACTACTAGTGAGGTATTCAAGGTCAGACTGTGTGGTGTCACTTGCACCCTGTTGCTTATCAGAAGCATTGAGTGATTGTTTTGCTTTGCTGGTGCGATGAATAAAGCGCCTTTACTGAACATTTTGGATATAGTAGAAAGGAGTTCTTTTCATTTGCTTATGTCTGTATCAGTTCCTCTCCACTTCCTTAAGGCACTCCTATGAGAATTTCACGTAAGCTACAAGGCTGAGCCCCACTGAACACCATGAGACTGGGTTTTGAATAAGCATGCATAGGAGTTCATTGCACCTGAGGAGAAGTGGAAAACTCTGGAACCTAATGGATTGTCTGCCAGTTCTTTTCTGTGCCACATTTTAGGTTAAGTGAGCATGTGGGTAAGGTTAGGGTTAGGTTATAGCTGAGGAAGGGCAATGGTATTTTCCATTCTTTTCCTTTTGAATGGGAACACAATTGAGTCAAAATGGCTTAAAAGAATAAGCAAACTCATTTTAGACTCATTAGTTAAAGAGGCTGAAGTAGGAACTGGCAAACCACTCCAGTATTCCTGCCAAGAAAACTCCATGGACATGGGATCATGAAGACTCGGTCACGACTCTAACATCGCAACACACACAGTTAAAGAGGGGTCCATGGGTATTTTATCGGCTTGTTCCAGGTGTCCATTGCCTACTTAGTATGTCTGCACAGAAGGAAGCCCTCTGGGTTTGAGGGGAGTTAACAAGTGTGTATAGGAATGTGACCCAGCCCTGTGATTTTACTATCCACTAACTGGGGAGTAAGCCTGTTGAAATCAGTGGAATGTACTCCTGAGTAAAATGTAGCTAGGCCTTTCTTTTTTGCAAGTGGCTCCCTCTCTTTCTGCCTTTTATTTATGCCTGTAACACTTTCCAAAAACATCTGCCTAAGGCAGCCTTGTCTTCTCAGATTCTACTTTTTTAATGAAGTGTTTCATTCTTCCCTTGATAGTCTTGTTTCTTTTCTTGCTAACTCTTTATGTATCACCTACTATGGAAATGTAAATCACAAGGCTATTTACATTTGGGGTCTTTTTTCTCTTTTAAACTATAAATACACATTTACTTAAGGCATATATAAGAATCTCAGAGTGGTGAGACACCACTAATTTGCATTCTTTATTTTCTTATTTTTTTGTAAAGAAGACACCCCTATTTTGTTGTCATTAGAAATGAGAATTTAAAGATCTACTTGCCTGTTGACTAAGAGCTGACAAACCAGAGAGGTGGGTATGTGACTGTCAGTAGCTGAGGAGTGAGGTTTCTTAAATCAGTCTCTATGTCTATTACATCTTGTCACTATACTGCTCTTAACAGCAGTTACCGTACATCTCCAGAACTATGGAATTAGAATTAGGAATACAAATCAAGCAAATATAGCTAATTGCATGGTTTGCTTGCCTTTTCACTTGTTCCCCACATAAATTTTTGCAGCTTTAAAGGTTTGTTTTAGAAATCGGGCTGATTTGGTTTCTCTACCTTCTAAATGCATTGAAGGAGGCCGCTGTCATCTTGGTTCTCCTCATATCTCCCCACCCCCCACCCCGCCCAAGGTTTGCCAAATTATTTTGCTGCCTGAGGTGGAGCAATAAATGTTCTGTTTCTCAGGCAAATGCGTGAAGCTCAAGGGATATTTTGGCTAAGGGCAGGCAACTGATTTTGGTGCTAGAACAGAAAAAGCTTCCCACTCCACCCATAAATATAAATGACATTTTTCCTTGTACACAAGGTGAAATATCAATATCTTCATATAGTACTATAACATTCTTGATAGGGGATTATTAAAATGCCCATCAGGACTCCATTGTATACAATGAGTTGGGCTTTTGTTTTGTCCCTCACCCCTGCCCCCTAAAAGGACAAAAAGAGCCACTCCAGGACAAAAAAATAGAATTAGGATTTCTTCACTGGTTGCCATGGAAGTGGCCAGAGATGATTATGAAAGTAATATGGCATGGACGGCTAATTAGAAGAATTTAGTTGTGCGTGCTTTGTTTTTATTCTGAGGAAGTGGCTGGCACTGCTTAGTTAAATAATTTCACCATCTCTGAGGGATAAAAAGGATCAAGCTTGCTAGAAGGATTAACCATTTTAATGCCAGTTCAAACATGCTTCTACTTTTGCTAAGACTCTTCCCCTGACAATGCTAGATGCTGAAATACCTGGGTGTACATAAATTCGGCACTCTAATGGATGTTTTAAAACAAGTGTTATGCAATTTGGCAGCAGTGCAGATGTTCGCATTTTCTTTTTTAAATTCTACACTCCGTGTTACATGTTTTTCCTGGAGCTTAATTTTTTTTAGTAAGGAATAAAGAGGCAAAATCTTACTTAAAGTGAGAACAGAAAGAAGTATGGCAAAGGGCCAGAAACGAGGGACAGAGACTTTGGCTCCAGATAATTCACAATTGTTTTATAGCACTCTAGATAGCTCCCACCCACCCCCATGTCTTTGAAAACATGATTAACATTAGGAAAAATGAAGTTCATTACAATCTGGTTACAGTATGTACTTCATGGCAGATGCTGCTGTCCATATGGTCTATATTAACATCGGGTTTCATGCAGAAATATAGCAGTCTATAAATAACGATAAAATAGAAAACAACAATTATACTAGAAACCCATTCCTGAGACATCTGAGATGCATGCATGGCCTGTCCATTGTTGACAAAATATTGGATGGTTGGCCTTGAGAGGTTTTTGTTTTGCTTTGTCCTGGGAACTAAAAACACCTCTTGTTTCATTTGCAACCACCGTGGTGGAAGTCCACTGGCCTTTTAAAAGAACTCAAAGCCTTTTCACTGTAAGACGAGAAGCCCATTGAGGTTGCAGCCCTCTGCCTGTGGGCATAGGAGTAAGCCCCATGGAAGACAATGCAGCTTAACTCTTGAGTCGATATATAGAGCAGGGCTGTCCAACTTTGAACAGGCCGAGGTCTACTTTTTCCGAATGAAAGTGCCTGAGGGCTACTACACTAAAACTTCTACTTATGAATTTTATCTGTTCCGAGCATATGATCATAATTAAAAATAATTGTAAGTAGAGCAACGGTTTCCAATAGGAACACATTGAAAATCAATTAATCCTTTCTGGAGGAACAATATTTCAATGCATTCCTATGGTAAGGCTGACCATGCACATGCTTCCCTTACACCCGCTCGAGCTGGTGTGGACGGGTGCAAGGCAGGCGCGTGCATGCTTGCGCAGATTGCCCCTTCCACTTGCCCAGGCGGCTGGAAGACTTTTTTAAAAAAAGATGCACTTTCCCTCCCAACCCGCCCGGGGCCTGACTTGACTCTACTTCTCCTCCTGTTTTCCCCCTTCTCCCCTCCAGCCCCCTCGCTGCCACTGCTGCCGCCGCCCATAGCTCTCACTCACCTCTGCCATGTTCACTGTGCAGCTGGGATGGGCCAAGCCAGCAGCGGGGCAATCGTATCGCCATGGCAGTGCAAGGAGGAGGGAATGGCTCAGAAGGGGAGCAGGAGGAGGAGCAGGTTACAGTCTCTGTGAAGCAGCTGTGGGGGCGGAAGGAGGAGGAGGAGGATGGAAGGGTGGGAGGAAGGAATTCTCCAGGCGGGAGAAGAGGGGGACCTCACTACTCAAAGGAGGTGGGCATACCCATGACCCCACCCCTCGCTGTCCCCTCCACTCCCCTTCCTCCGCTCTGCACCAACAACTCAATTGGTCACTAGACAGTAGCACGCCAATCATCTGGCCGGTAGGGAGAGCAGAGAATTGTGCCATGGCCCTTGAACTGCCCTGCTCGGCTGAGACAGTGGGCTGGCAGACCCAGAGCTTTATTGGGGCAGTGGTGGTCCTTGGGGTGGGGGAGGTAGAGGTGGAGAACTTATCCCCTCACATTTTTTATTGATGGCTGGCGGGCCACTTTTGAACCCTTCACGGGCTACTGGTAGCCCCCGGTCTACCTGTTGGGCAGGCCTGATATAGAGGATTGTGCTATGTTATTTCATTCAAAGTGACTGAAAATCCTGACTGAAATTTAATGAATATTGCAAGCAAAAAAAGAAAGAAGGTAAAATACCCATCATGAATGCCATTAAATCCACCTCAGATTCACATTTTTCTGTATGCATTGTTTTAGTCCCTTTCTCTCTAAAAGCCTTTATTATTTCCTAATAGCGGAAGAGTTCATCCGCAGTGACTTCAAGGCTGTTGGTTTAGGGAGCAGTGGTTTTCATGCTTCTCCTTCTGTTTCTAGATCTACCTGAATGGAATTTTGATGGCTCCAGTACCTTTCAGTCTGAGGGCTCCAACAGTGACATGTACCTTGTGCCATCTGCCATGTTCCGGGACCCTTTCCGCAAAGACCCCAACAAACTGGTACTCTGTGAGGTCTTAAAGTACAACCGCAAGCCTGCAGGTTTGTCCAAGCCCCTTCCCTTTTATCTTCTGCTCTGTTCTGGCGAGGCCTGGGAGAAGTGTGGAAATTTGTACATGGATGGAAGGGGGGGAAAGGGTAAAATTGAACATGTAGGGAGTCCGTGGAGGTTAAGATCTAATTTCACTAGCAGTCATGATTGCTCAATGCATCTTCTACGTTTAGAGGTCAAGCTGCCAGCCGGTAACTATCTTTTTTTAAAAATTATATCCAGAAATTGCAGAAATGAATGCATTATCACTGGAATCTGGCTTGGAAAGAAAGTGCTTTGTGGTTAAAAATGAGGAGCTCCCTTGTGGAGGAGATGCCTAATAACAACAAGCACATCCTTTTTGCTTTCCTCACTTGAGACAGTAAAATGAGTAGCCTTTCAGCTCTCCCCTGCAAAATTCTCCTCTGACATTTGACAGATAGTCTGTAGTTGTGACTCATCAATAAGTCTTGTACTTGCCATATCATGTCACCAATAGGTAAATGGTCACCTTCAGGCACCAGTTGTGAGAAGACTTTTGAAAGGAAAAAGATCTGGCATTGTGTCACTTCCCCAGGAGATCCTTTCTGTATGTGGCAGTGCACATTCATGGACATTCATACACGCTTCTGATCTGGTTTGCATCACTGTGTTACCTTTAGAAGGTTACTTTAGCAATTTTAAACTTTTATGCTCCTGCAGTCCATCTCTAATTGCAATAGTACAGTCTCGGTGAGTTGCAGTAATGCAGATGGAGTAATTGCCTTCCTTTATTTTTCATTTTCATAAGAGGTAATTGTGACATGGGGCAAAAGAAGTTTGTAAGAAATTTCTGTATTGTATCAAAGAAACGGAGCATCTTGTCCAGCCTTTTCTTCCTCGAGGCAGCCAGCCAGAGTCCTCTGAAAGCTCACAAGCACGGCATGTTGTTGGCAGAGTAGAGTCAGTAAACCTTTCATCTTGTGCCACCACCAGCCACAAGACGTTCATTCTTTAAGCCTCATCAGCTGATCTCTCATCAGCTGATCTGGTGATCACATGCATAGCTTTACTTGTATTTCTCTCATGCAATATATTGACCCTCCTTCCTGAAGAAATGCAGGATTCATTAGCACCTGAAAGCCACCATATTGTAGTAGCCATGGTGACATTCCTGTTGCCAAGGTGATGTTTCTAGTGTGCTCTTAACTATATCTCTGTTTGCTTTGTGAATGTTTGAGGTGGTTCGGCTTCAACATTCAAATCCAAGCAAAGCCAAAAGTTTTCTGAACTCACCAGCCTCCTTTCCTGGCATGTAAAGTGAGGAGAGTGACCCATCTTCCCAAGAGGAAGGGTAGCTTAGGAAGAACCTAAGGCAGTGGTGGCGAACCTTCAGCACTCCAGATGTTTTGGACCACAACTCCCACAGTCCTTTGTCATTGGCAACACAGGCTCGGAATTCTGGGAGTTGTGGTCCAAAAACATCTGGAGTGCCAAAGGTTTGCCACTACTGACTTGTGGGCACTGTTGAGTTTTAGAGACTGCTTTGCTAATGCATTGGTGTCACAGCCAATAAAAACCTGACTTCTGCTGCAAAGCTCTTGCTCAACCCTGTTCTTTTTGTTTGATGGATGCAAAGTCTCAACATGTAGGCCAGGCCTGCACAATGTGGCAACTGCGGGTAACTGGTAGCCCATGGGGCTGCTAGAAGTAGCCCACCAGGTCCCCGCCAGCCTCCCCATCTGCCGCCAGCACCAGCATGTTTGGGAGGGGGGATGGGGGGGCTGCCTGCACGTTAGGTCCGGAGAGATTTTCAATTATAGCCTCCATAATCTCCCAGCGTAGACAGTTTTCAGTGGTGCTAATGGGATCTGCCAATGAAACCCCTGAACAGTCTTAAGATTTCCCACTCCAGGCGTAGTCTAATATAATAGTTCTGAACAATTAATAATTTTGCCTTACTTTTCCTCTCTTTTAGAAACAAATCTAAGGCATACCTGTAAAAGAATTATGGACATGGTATCTAACCAGAACCCCTGGTTTGGGATGGAGCAAGAATATACAATTCTAGGAACAGATGGTCATCCTTTTGGCTGGCCTTCCAATGGCTTCCCTGGTCCACAAGGTAAGATCCCAGGATGGGTGTCCACTTAAGGTCTTACAAAATGGCAGACTGCTACAGTGGAGCACCGACTGGTAATACAGTGCTCTCTGTACACAGAGATCAGGACTCTAAACCCAGGCTACCGCTATTAACGGAAATTTCATGCCCGAGATCACTGCTTACCAATTTTGAGTCCCCAGATGTTCTTAGACTAAAACTTCCAGAAGCTGTTAACCCCTAGCTGTGTTGGCAGGGTCTCCGAGTGTTGTAGTCCAAGAAACTCTGGGGATCCAAGTTTGGTTCCGTTGCCTTATGGACAGCGCTGAGGTAGATGGAGTCTTGCTTTGATTCATCATAAAGAAAGTTGATATTCTGGTTAAAGTATGGAAGGAAGAAGCTCCTCCAAATACAAGGGGATCAAAAGACCTTTCTCCTGTGCTACTGAGAACGGATCTGGTTCCCTTGGCTTTTGCCGTGTCATGCTAATAGCATGAAAAATGTTCACCACAATGTTCTTTCCTGTATTTTTCTGCTGCCTTTCAGAACAAAATCTTCCCAAGATGACTAACATAAAAATAATTCTGATGCACTCCTTCTATGAACTGCACTGGGCACAGGACAACACACAGATATTTCAAATAAATATTATATGAAATAATGAGACGTCACCAAAAATAGTGCATGGGGAACAACTAAAGCAACGTTTCGAAGCCCAAGACTGTGTTGATAGTGCAGGACTGAAAGATGAGATGGATCAAATGTACTTAAAGCCCCTTCAGTTCTATGTATCCTCAATCTCCCACTCCCCTCACCCTCTCTTCAGTAGTATTTCAAACTTAGTCCACGAGTGTTCTCATATTTAAGAAAAAAACCCAGTGATTTTCCTCATATTTCCCCAGAAAGCCCACTTGAGAAGACTCTTCCCCTTCCTACTGCAATTCTGTTTGGGTGTTCTCCTTCACTCACTCCCATTTCAGTGGCCATGGCTGTTGCTACTTGCTCCCCCCCCCCCCCGGTTAGGGATTTGGTTGACGTCATCCATCTGACTCTCAGGCGTAGATACCGACATCAGAAAGTCTATCAGATGGAGCCGCTTGATTATATTGCTAAGGAGAGATGGAGCCAATTGAGTGTGAGACCATGAGCAAACACTATAAATGAATAGGCTGGCCTTTTCAGAGGAGGGCTGGAAAAAGAACAAAAGCGGGGTGTTTTCTCAACAAAGCACACTGTGAACTCAGGCTTCCTTTAAACTTCTGAACAACATGAATGGCTGAGATGATCCTATTGGCAGGGTCTTACTAGATCTGCCCGAGCGCTCTTGGCAAAACAGCTGTTTTCTCAGCATGGCTGCTGAAGAGGAGAGAGTGCCACCGACTTCTCTTGTTTCCCTGCAGGCCCATACTATTGTGGAGTTGGAGCGGACAAAGCTTACGGCCGAGACATCGTAGAAGCTCACTATCGGGCCTGCTTATATGCTGGTGTAAACATTGGTGGTACAAATGCAGAAGTTATGCCAGCACAGGTAAATAGCTGAGCCCAAGTCCCCCTCACTAAATCTGTCTTCCTGCATTCGACTCTTTCATTGGGGTTATCTGTATGTTTAGAACATGATGAGGATGGTGTGAACAGCATCTTGCAGAGTGGTTGCCCTTGATGTCAGTCCTGATTCTCTCTCTCTCTCTTTTCCTCATGCAGTGGGAATTCCAGGTGGGTCCCTGTGAAGGGATCGAGATGGGTGACCACCTCTGGATTGCTCGCTTCATCCTTCATAGAGTATGTGAAGACTTTGGCGTTGTGGTGTCATTTGACCCTAAGCCTATCCCTGGGAACTGGAACGGAGCTGGATGCCACACTAACTTTAGCACTAAACCCATGCGAGATGATGGAGGCCTGAAGTAAGTGCTGCCGAAAACACTGTGGCTGCAGGTTTTGGGACTGCAAGATGGATTGAACCGCTATAGACTGTATGACTAACATGGCTGAAAGTGTCATTAAAAATACTAATTTTGCAAAGAAAAGATTAGAGAGAGAGAGAGAGAGAGAGAAAGCCAAAGTTCAGGGGGTTTCCCTCATGTGCTTTCTGCATACAGATATTAATGCTTTCAGAGTGGAGGGTGACACCGCCTTGGTTTTCCATGTTCCTCACCCTATAAACTCTGGAATGGTACCATTTCATTCTGCTGCACATTGAGAGGGCAATCTCTCTCTCTCTCTCTCTCTCTCTCACACACACACACACACACTCTCACACACACACAGTATACACTACATCTTTGCAAAGAATTCTGAGTGTCAAAACTTGCTTTTTGCATAGTTTTATACATACTTCTTCAAGCATTACACTCCAGCCTAAAATGTTGCAAATTATTTAGCAATTTAGAATATCCATATTCAGAATAAAGTGCTTACTCACTCTCTGTCACACACACATGTGTACAATCACAAAATGTCATTTTGTCTGTGTATGTGAGCGAGTGAACTCGGATGACCAAATACTATCATTCTACTGCATTACAATATGTGTCGGGTTCTGAATGTATTGTTCCAATAGGTATCACTGAATCCAGGTGAATAAACCATGACACTTAACCCCTGTTACATGTGGAGATGCGGAAAGTTTCAGCATCCTGGCTCTTCTCCTTTCTACAGGTATATTGAAGAAGCCATTGAGAAGCTGAGCAAGCGCCATCAGTACCACATCCATGCCTACGACCCGAAAGGGGGGCTTGATAATGCCCGGCGCCTGACGGGCTTCCACGAGACCTCCAACATCAACGAGTTCTCCGCTGGAGTAGCCAACCGTGGTGCCAGCATCCGCATCCCAAGAAATGTGGGCCAAGAGAAGAGGGGCTACTTTGAAGACCGCCGGCCCTCAGCCAACTGTGACCCTTATGCTGTGACCGAAGCGCTAGTCCGTACTTGTGTTCTCAATGAAACGGGGGATGAGCCCTTTGAGTACAAGAACTAAGTGGACTTTGCCTCGCGGCGGCACCCTCTCTCTTTTCCCCCTTCCGTACTCTCTTTGTTCTAGATGTTAATTCTGAGGGCGTGAGATACCATGTTTGTTGCTCCCCTCAAAACTCAGCCTCTTGTTTCTTCTCGCGGGAGGGGGAAGTCTAGTCTTGTTCAGTGTTTATTCTGTCATTTGAGGGGCAGGGGAGAAGAGAGAAGTGGGTGGTAGAGGAAACAAAACTTATTAACCACTATTTCGTGTAATTCATCTGTTTGCCTTGAAAAAAAGGTTTTCAGTAGCTTCCACAAACAGCACAGTGGCGGGGGATGATAAGAAATGCACATGTTTACGGTCTAATTGTCTCCCTTTCATCAGATCTGCTGAAATGGAAATGGGTAAAGGCATGTTTATGCTTCCTTGGTTCATTGCAGCGCTGTTTAAAAATAAGGAGTTCAGCCTCCAACCACTAAAAGTTTCATGGTACCGACCACAAGCCAAATGCACGAAGGAGCTCCCTAAAGAGAAGGGGATCTTACTAACCCCATTTATGAACCATAAGGGCAATCGGTGAACTTTTTGCAAGTGTTAGACTCTTTGGGCATTCTTGCAAACCACACTCACATTTTCCATCCTCAAGACTAAAAAGTTTCAATTTAAAGTTATCAGACGTTCCTTTTATCTGTTTTTGGAAGCCATCTGATATTCTGTTTCTAACACAGAGTGAAATAGGTTTTTTATACTTAAATGTCTAAAACATTTTAAAGGTTTTTTTTAAAGGTCCACTAAATCAGCCATTTGCAGGGGGACAGGGATCGCTGCAAGTTAAGACTTGGATGGCGTGGGAAACCAGGAGGGGAAAAGCTAGTTGAGGAGAGAGAGAGATTAATTGTTGGAGGGTCTTTTTTTTCTAGATTGAGAGAGCAGCTTTGACGGTTTGCTAGAGACAAGGGGATATCTGTTTACAAGCTTTTAAGTTAAAATAGGTATTAATTTTTAATTTAAACTGAAGCCACTGGGCTGTCAGGGCAGAGCCGCATGCGGCTGGCTGAAGCAAAAGATGCATCTGTGCTTCACACAAAGAGTTGGCTGGTCAACTTTATTGATGAGTATTTGGCAGGGAAAGGGGTGGGGGTAGGTAAGGAGCAAGTTAGCATTTCTGGTAGGATATGCATGTCAACTAAAGCAGGGCTTTTGATAAATGAGGAAAAAAGACTGGGAAATGAGTTTTTAGACATTTTAAATAACACATTTTTAGGCATTTCTAAGCTTGTACAGTTTTAAAGAGACCACTGTGGTTCCTGTAGGTACATCCTGGCACTCATAAGATATATTTAAAAATAATAATAGCCTGCCACTTTTGTCAGGATTCCACTACTAAACATAGCTACCCTCAGAGGTGATGCTAGTAAGGTTCAAACGTTCCGGGATTTTGTATTTTGGTATCTTAGACGGTGCCAATCACGTTCCGTTGCATTTGGACTTGAGAATAGGTTTTTTTATATAATAAATGAACTTCAAACCCGCTTATTGTCTTTGTCATCATCTTTTCATGGTAAGCTGTTTGTGATTTTGCTTTCTTGAAAACTGGAGACTTGTCTGGGAACTGGGAGGCAGGACGGACCTAAGAGCTGATACCATGTTCATCCTGGGGACCAATAAGTCTTGGCAGTTGCTAGTGCTTTGGCAGCCATATTTCCAAGATAGCCCATGTTTAAGCTGTAAAGGCACATCACCAAACAAAGTGAGCTAATTTGCAGATTCCCTGAGTTGATAGAAACTCTTAGTTTGACATTTACAGTCAATCCTTAAGAATTTTAATCTCGTGGCTGGATGACTCGGTGGTGTAGGTATCTGGCTGGGGAACCAGAGGTTGGGAGTTGGATTCTCTACTATACCTTTTGTAAATAGAGCCAGCCTGTGTGGCCTTGGGCAGGCTGCACAGTTCTAGGTTTCCCCCAGAAGAAGGAAATGGTAAACAATTTCTAAGTCCTCTCTACTCCCAAAACCCTGGAAAGAGTCGCAATAAATTTGAACTGGTAGCATATAATGACAGGGTATCAGTAACTAGTGCTTTGGTTCTGGGGATGAATGGGGTTCATCTCATTCTGTCTTCAAGATGGTGCCCTTCCAGTGGCGTAATATTTCGCATAATCTCCAGCTCCCATTTTTACCCAATCATTTGCTTTCCAGAATCAGCCAGAGAGGTGCCACATACAAGGATTATGGTCTTCCCTCATAGGTATGAGGGGGTCAGGGTATTTTCAACATTTGGTATTCAAAAGTATTGCCTCCATTGCAATGGAGCCATGGCAGATCAGTTGATCAGTCTATCAACAGCTAATCCGGATTTGTTGTTTGTATCCATTGAACATGGAGTTGGGTAATACTGGGGCTGGCAGTGCCAGGCAGTATATTTTTTCCAGCTTCTGATGCACTGATAATATTATTGTTTTTCCCAGCCCCTTTGCTATGCTTTCCTATTCTTCATGTTTTTATTGAGACACCAAAGGAACACATTTTCTTCAAATTGGGATTGCTTTGAAGTTTTAATAGATTTGTTGTCATGGCAAGCAGTTAAACTATTGAAATAATTATCATTCGTCCTTTCATACACTCGAGAGGATTCTCACTTGCACATGGCTGCTCAAATGACTGGCAATTTTCCTAAATTTATGCTGGCACTCTAACTCTACATGCACTTGCTGAGAAGGGGCCCTTTTGACTACTATAGGAGTTAATTTTAATTGGTTTGCATATCAGTCTGAAAACAGCCTTGGGAAACTCTTAAATGGAAGTATGTATTACATTGGGCTAACCAGGGCCAAACTGCCTAGTGCCCTGAGCACATCCAATCTCACCTCATCTCGGAAGCTAAGCAGGGTCGGACCCGGTTAGTACTTGGATGGGCGACCACCAGGAAATGCCGGGCACTGTAGGCACCTGGAGTAGGAACTGGCAAGCCACTCCAGTATTCCTGCCAAGAAAACTCCGTGGACATGGAGTCTCGAAGAGTCGGTCAGGACTGTAACGACACAACAACAACAAAGCAGAGGATAAAAACTACCCTGCACAAGGAGTAGATTCACGCACAGTTCACTTATTCCTATATTCTAAATTTATTTCTGATATTTGCTGTGGTTTTTTGGTTAAAATGAGGGTGAGCAGAACTGGCTTTCCAGATGCTTTCAACCTCCTGACACTTTTAACTAATAGGGATTATTGAAATTCCAGTCCACAAATATTGGAGCAGGGATTACAGCTGGCAAAAGGCTTAAACCCAGTGAGAGTGCCAACATGAGAAGACTAGTGGAAATCTGTCCACAGAGCTTATTTGTGACCTATACCCTGACTCTAGTCAAGTATTGTGTGTATGTTGTGTCGATACAGTCGTGACTGACTCTTCATGACTCCATGTCCATGGAGTTTTCTTGGCAGGAATACTGGAGTGGTTGGCCAGTTGCTACTCTAAACGCCCACAGCACCTGGTCTTCCCTGGTGGTCTCCCATCCAAGTACTAACCAGGGCCGACCCTGCTTAGCTTCCGAAATCAAGCGAGATCGGATGCGCTTAGGGCATTACCCTTGGGTTTAACCTGTACTGCCTAAGATCACCTCAAAGCCTAATGGGAGGGAGAATTTCTGGGTTATTTTTTTCCTGGAATGAATCACATCAAATGGGAAACCGAAAAAGCTACCCTGCTGCATTCCATTCCAGGAGCATTCCTCAATCAAATAATGCAGGTGGAGAAAGAGTAGAAAACAGCATAGCACAACCGTCCATGTAAGTGTTACCTGAGGCCCTTGTATGTGGTGGAACATTGTTTCTCTATTGATGTGTCCCATAAATACATATGGATGCTTGGCATACATATTCTCTCCTAGTTTTACCTCAAAAAGGTAGATTTGGCTGACATAGTGATTAGTCAACAAGTATGCCTTGTGACTAAACTGGGATTTTAATTTGAGTTTCCCTAGTTCAAGCCCAGCATTTTTAAATATTAAACTAGAATAGCTGAGATATTCATATATAGAGGATGACTAGGAAGCAAAATACTGGTCAAAACATATATATTCATATATAGAGGATGACTAGGAAGCAAAATACTGGTCAAAACAATGACTTGATTTGCACCATATACAGATTTAGGCAATATGCTGAGAAGTCTACATGATTTGGATCATAACATTTTGGTGCAACCCCTACAAGGCAATCTATGTTGCAAAGGAAAATTAAAAAAATTAGCAGGATGCATGAAATGACTGATCAGAAGCATCCAAACTCACATATCATTTCTTAATCAATTAATATTAGAGATGGGCACCAATCAGAAAAATGGTAATTCATTTCAATTCATGATTGATCAAAGTTGACAACTCTCACACATGCACAAAATAACTTACTTGTTGTCCAGAAGAAGCAACAAATCAATTTGTTGTTTCATTTTGCTATTCAGCCCCTCTGAAATGCCCCCCAAACAGCTAGAAAACGAAGCTCCCCCTGATTATCCTCTAAAAACCCTGCTAGTTTGATGAAGTCTGGGTTTCAGACATCTGAGTTATATACCCACAAAGTCCCTCCCCCAGGAAAGTGACATCAAGTAACTAACTTGGGTAAATCCACAGTTATCACCAAACTTGGGAGGATTGGTAGAGATGCCAGGGGAAACATCTCTGTGATGTTGGTGTGTCTAGGTGCTGGGTGTGTGTGGAAAGGATTTTATGGCCCAATGAATTGCCAAATCAACAACTGCCAAAAATTCATCAATTCAAATTCATCAGGGGGGATCGCTTCAAATTAGCAATTTCTGTCAAATTTTACAATGTATGTTGTAAAAGTTGACAAAATAATAAACAAGGGTGCAATGCCTTTCAGGGGGCTGCTCGAGTAATATTTTTAATCCATGCCCACCTCTAACCAGATATTAGCAAACCTGTTGCTCCCTTATATCACTTTTCTCCTCCTTTTCCTCAAGGTACACTTTAAAACCAAGCAGCTGTGGATGCCAGCACTGTATCCTAAGAAGGCAGGCTGTTTTTATGGCAATCCCAAACAGTGGTTTAATGCGCTGCCTGTCCCAAAGGTGACAAACCTTGTCCGGATGAGACGAAAAGGGTAACTGGGATTACAGTGGACCCTTGCATAACAAACAGCTTGTATAACATAAAATCTGTACAGCATAAAAATTCTGGAGATAGGGGAAATTTGCTTAACATAATCGCCTATGGGTAGAATCTGTACAACATAAAAATGGGATTACTCCATTTTCAATGCATTCCTATGGGGATTTGTACAAAGGAAAATTTGCTTAACATAATTTCATTTGGAACAAATTAATTCCTTTATACAAGATACCACTGTACTTCTTTTTTTGGTTCCTGGGACCTCAGACAGAGGAACAAAGCAAGTCTGTTTTATTATACAGTATGGAGACATAATCATCCCCAGGCAGATCTGGAGCTTAGAAAACTTATTTTTGGATTTAAACGCCCAGAATGCTCTAGCCAGCATATGGCCACTAGTCATCCCTGCTGGGGATTTGGGACAGAGCAGTCCAAAAAGTACCTTTCCCAGTCTCTATAAAAAGGCCATAAATAAACAAAAAATATTTATTTCCAATAATTCATTCAGATAAGCAAATTAGCACCTGTTTTACAGTTCCTCAGCATTGAACTTGTATGAACCATCTGTAATGTATTCACACAAACAGTATACACAGGTAATCGCTGTGTCTTGCAAACTGTTGGAAATAACTGGGTGCTGCTCCGCTTACACTCCAGAAGAGGCCTGCCTTTGCATGGAGAAGAGTAGAGAGGAACTCCTCCAGTTTCCTAGACCATCCTTTTACCTGCTTTGACCTGTGTTTACCTTCCTTTGACTTTAGATTTTTATTCTTACAGTTGCTGATGGCCCTTCCTTCTCTTTGTTTTCTGAAGATGAAAGGGGCAGCCGTGGCTCTTGATATCGGCAACTCAGTTGGACAGAACTACGGCCTCTATCCTCTTTCCTATCCCAAGTCTGTTCCTCTTAAACAATAAAAAGGGTGCAATTCCTTTTCAGGGGGGCTGCTCAGGTAATTGTCCAGAGTCTCAATGGTCTGAAATCCAGAAATCAACATTGCTTCATTACTGGGATGGACTGGACATTATCTCCAACATAAACAATACAGAGCAATGCAGTCTTCTGTTGTTAAGCATCCTTAGCTAATGCTCATCCTTTGTCCTGTCAAAACCAAGTCCTGCCTCAGCACTCAATCTGATGTGCTGTGTCTAATTACCAACTGTGGCTGTTTTCCAGACAGTTGGGGGAACACTGGACCTGTTGTTCAGGATTCTTGTACTGTACAAGTAGTACATATAACACCATCATAGAGGGATTAGGCTCCTGCAAAGAATGTATAACAGTTTCACCTTCCACCACTCATTACATAACCCAGGTAGGTGAAGCCAGTATAATTATCTGCTGCTGCAAATTATGTCTATTATGTTCACTGAAACACAGCACATAGAATGCCATGTAACACTTACATAACAATAAAATCCGCTGTTCCAAATTCCTGCTGCTCCTGCCTCAGTACAATTCATTCCCTGCATGAAAACAATTCATTGACACATAGTTTCTGTTTTTATGATACCATGGTCTTTAAGATGGGTTTAATATATAAATATATATAAATATATTAAACAAATGTAATCTTAGAAGTGCAGAATTAGAAAGGACCCAACTGAGTCCAGCTAGTCTGCTGCCTTAGATACAGTATCAGGCTATTTCATGATCAGGATTGCAATAGGGCAATGGTGGTGAACCTTGGGCACTCCAGATGTTTTGGACCACAACTCCCAGAATTCTGAGCCTAGATTGCCAATGACAAAGGGCTGTGGGAGGTGTGGTCCAAAACATCTGGAGTGCCCAAGGTTCACCACCACTGCAATAGGGTCTCATTGCCTTTCCAGTCAGTTTCTGTCCATGGAATGGAGAGTGGGCACCGCCTTGTCCTTTGTCTCAGGTATCAAAATATGGGGTCCCACCAAATTACAGGACTGGCAGCTTCTTTTTTCCTGGCGTTCTCATCCCTACCAACAATCTCTCGGATGTGGACTATACAAAAATTCTACCTGACAGTTTAGATAGTCCTCAAAGGTTACTCAATAAGGTCAGTGGGATAAATAATGCATATGATCTGAAAATGAAGAAAAGCCACGTTTGTTGCCATTAGCTCAAATGAAAGAGATGCAGTCTAAAGACCCAAAAGGAAACTTTGGAGCCTGTTGACAAATCAAAGTATTTTGAAATTTGGTTGAATAAGCTATAGAAGTTAGAATAAAGATGGACTGGAGAAGTTTTCTTGAGATGAAGAACATTATATACAGCAAAAATGTAACATTAGCTCTGCTCATACATATTGTACAGTGCTTTTTATTCTCTGCTCTACTGTTGTTTAACAACTGTAACCCATGAGACACACGTGAAAGGACTAAGTACCATATCCCTACTAACGGAGGTGCATCACACAAAAATATAACACATAGCAGAAGCAGCAGAAGAATTATGACGACCAGTGAGCCTACCAGTGGCTTTTAGACATAGCAGTTACTCCATTTGTGATCAGAACCTGTATTTCTCTGGGTACTCGCTGCATTGGGGTAGCAAACGATTCCATCATGCCTGTTCATGAGCTTTAGGGAGCATCAGAGTGCTCTGAACCAGAGCTTTGGAGTAAGTCAATGTGACCAACATGTGAGCAGCCGCTCATGTGCGAGACCTCCAGTAAGTAAGGATGTGGTACATGACCAGCAGGGAATAGGTAGCTTGAAGAATCTTTTTTCACATCTACAGTGCTATGTTCTATGTGTCTGGGAGTGATACAGAACTGTCTGCATCCTCCCAGGAGTCTTTGCAAGGAGTTATGGCAAACTGGCATAAAAATGTATAGAGGATTGATCCAAGATTCAGTCACAACCACGTTGAGGATTCTGGGAGTTGTAATTCAAACGGACCAAGGTCCTGAACCAGGGTGTCTTTCAAATCCAAACCCTGTGCATAGTACTAATTGGCAGCCCCTCCCCTCTCTTCATCACTCATAAGACTTATTTTTCCTGCCAAGAACATAAGTCCTGAGCTCAATGAACAATGGGATCCCATGTGTGTATCCTGTAAAAACCATGTGCGGCTCTGTTGTTCCATTCAGGGGATCCACCCACCCCCTACCCCCTGAAATCTCAATGCTCTTGAACAAACAACTCCAATTAGGACAGGGTTCAAAAAGACGAAGCATTAGCATGTTTTCTCTATTCACACTGGCCTAACTGGCCTGGCACAGCCGGGTAATTTTGCTTTCATAAGCTCCATTATGTAATGCCCATCTTGAGCCGTGCTAGTGCCAACTTGGAATTCAGGAATGGGGAGGGGGAGCAGGGGGAAAGAACAAAAATGAATAACCTTATTTTCCTGGTCGGGCTTAATCTCAGCCTCCCATCGAAATCTGCTCAAGCGAGCAACTAGAACAATTAAGTATCTGTACACGCCAGTCTTTTTTCCTCTTGTGTTCTGTTGCAGGTATTGCCTGTTTGCCCTCCTCAGCGCCTTATTCAGGCCAGGCTTCACATGGGCTGCCGGCTGCCCAGAGGTTATATCCTTGTGTTGTGACTAAATCTGTGCAAGAGGAACCGTTGGGTTTTTTTTTTCAACTTTCCAATGCAATCAGTATTTGTAAAAGTGGCTTGGGAACCATTATGAGAATGGCACACATCCTTCTAGTGATGTCATTCCCATACAACCTTCAATCATGCAGAGCCATAAAATGTGGCATCCACTTCTCACAAGGAGGCACCTAGATCTTTTTACTACTTTATGTTCTTTAAGGATATCTGGGAATCACAGAGGATAATCCTTTGTTGGGCTCAAGTGCAAAGATTTGGGTACTAGCATGATAGAGGCAGACTGAGCATCAAGGGGCCTAGGTTACCAATCTGTCAATATTTTATTCCTGTGACAATGTTCTCTCTATTCCAGCCCTGAATCCATTTTTGGACACCACTATCAAGGCAGCATATACTGCATATGTAAAAGCATTGAAATATTCCAATCCACTGGAAGACAGAAACACAATTCAAAAAGATCTGGATAGTCTTGAGGACAGGGCTAGAAACAGCAGAATGGCACTGAACAGGGATAAGCATGAAGTTCTGCACCTAGGGGAAAGAAAAACCCAAATGCACAGCTACAAGGTGAAGTATACTTAGCTCAGTAACACTACAAGCAAAAAAGGATCTTGGCGTTGTTGTAGATCACAAGCTGAATATGAGCCAGCAGTGTCAATAAGGATGCTAACAAGCTGGAACAAGTTCAGGGGAGGGCAATTAAGATGACCAGGAGACTGGAAACCAAGCCCTTTGACGACAATTGGAAGGAACAGGGCATATTTAGCCTGGAGAAAAGACTGAGGGGACATAGGGAAGGACTGTTCAAATACTAGAAAGGCAGTCATACTGACGAGAGGAAGGAGCTGTTCTCAGTCATTCCGGAATGCAGAATATTTAATAATGGGCTTAAGTTAAGGGAACCCAGATGCAGGCTGATTATCCGGGGGGAAACTTCTTAACTGTTGGAGCACTATGGCAATGGAACCAACTGCCTCAAGAGGTGGTGAATGCGCCAGTGCAGGAGGCATTTAAGAGAAATTTGCACTATCATCTTTCAGCTATACTTTGGTTTGGATTCCTGCACTGAGCAGTGGGTTAAACACGATGGCATTATAGTCTCCTTCCAACTTTGTAGTTCTATGATTCACCTGAGCACTCTGAGATCATAGTTTAAGGATTGTACAGTTGACTTTGACACCATTATTTTGAGAATCATAATTACAAACCAGGTCATGTCCAAAATAGGGTTGAAAAAACTGGAAAATCTTCGAGGTTGCCTTATCTTAGCTTTTAAAAATGTTTGGCATTTCTGCACATTTCAGGCACACAGCATTACACCATTCCTCTGGTTTTTCAACTGCTCTGTTTGTATTAAAAAACCAGTTGCTGTTTAACTCACGAGAAACCAGATAGAACAAGAAGAAGGAAGCAGCCTTCCTTGAGGCCTTCCTTGCTCTGAGGGAATTAAAAGCTAGAACCAAACTTCTAAAGCATTACAGTGTATGGAACACTGAGCTAATTTGTGCAGAATCATAGAATCATAGAGTTGGAAGAGACCTCAAGGGCCATCCAGTCCAACCCCCCTGCCATGCAGGAACTCCCATCACAGTGCTCCCGACAGGTGGCCATCCAGCCTCGGCTTAAAAACCTCCAAAGAAGGAGACTCCACCACCCTCCTTTGTGGCAGCATATTCCACTCGTGCCAGTGCTTTGATAGCCCTGGTTATAGTGCATGCATACTATAATAGTATTCCACCCATAAATACCACTTTCCAGAAGACTTTTTCTCAGTACTTAGGAGGCCTAGTTCTTTCAATGCTTTCTATAGAAGATGCCAAGCTGCTATGAGCAAGGCAAGTGTTTTCCTTCGGCTGCTCTCACAGACAGTTGTTTTACACACATATTAGTGCCCTTTTGGCACATACGTAGTTTTCACTGAATTTTGTATCCCCTGTAGCAGCGGTTTTCAACTATGTGCACTAATGAAAGGGAGACAGAAGTTGGCGTAAATCATAGAATCAGAGAGAGAGTGGTGAAGTTGGAAGGCAGCTACAAGGCCATCAAGTCCAAACTACCACCAACTTTTCTCTTGAATGCCTCCAGTGTGGGAGCACTCACCACCTCCTGAGGTAATTGGTTCCACTGCTGGAAAGGTGGGTTCTCATAACTTGAGCCCACTGTTGTGCGTTTCCTGGGATTAATGTCAGGCCGATGGGCCTGCAGTGTCCAAGTTCCCCTCTTCTTCTTCTTTTGCCCTTTTTAACGACAGGGACAACAACCACCTCCAATCGTCTGGCACCTTACCTGTTTCTTATGATTTCCAGAAAATAATGGGTCATGGTTCTGAGAGTTCTTCAGCCAGTTTACTCAGTACTCTGAGATACCGTTCATCCTGCCCTGAATATTTGAACTTGGACAAGATGGTAAGGAATTTCTTGACTATTGCTTATTAATTTTGAATGGCAGTCCTGTCCCCTCCACTTTCACTTTACTTATGTCTGGAATTTCAAAATATGGCTTATAGGAAGAGGCTGAACTAAAATAGGAATTGGGCACCTCTGCTTTTCCTTTATCAGTTGTTACTATTTTTCAGTCTCCACTGAGGAGTTGTGCCACCATTTCTTTTCTTTGTCTTTTGATTCCCTCACATCTAAAGAAGGCTTTTTAAATATTGCTTTTAGTGTCTCTTGCTAATCTCAGTTCATTCTCTGCTTTTGCTCTCCTAATGGCATCCCACATTTCCTTGCTACTTGTCTGTACTTTTCCTTGGTTGGCTTGGCCTTCTTTCTACTTCCTGTACCCACAGTTTCTCTTTTGTTATGTTTTCAGGTCCTCCCTGAGTTTTTTGTGAAGCTACACTAGCCTTTTTTGCTGATGAACAAATGATTTAAAAAACATAAATGATAAACATGTATGACATTATTTGTCATAAATGAGGAGCCTTGTGGCACAGTGGTTAAATGCCTGTACTGCAGGTAAAACTGTGCTCACGACCTGGGTTCAATCCCCGGTAGCAGGCTCAAGGTTCACTCAGCCTTCCATCCTTCTGAGGTCGGTAAAATGAGTACCCAGCTTGCTGGGGGGGCAATGTGTAGCCTGCACACTGTAATTAAAATTGTAAACCGCCCAGAGACCACTTGTAGTGGTATGGGGCGGTATATAAGCAGAACACTTTTGCTTTTAATTGGTTATAAATGATAAACATATAACTTATTGGATGCCTATAAACATAAACATGGCCTTCTTAGGAAAAAAAACGTTTTTGTGTTTTCCATGGTGGGATTTTTGACAGAGGGATTGGTGGGGCCTAATATCTGAAAAGCTCAGAACCAATGCACTGCATTTTCATACTGACAATGGCGAACTTATCCATGCTGTGCACAATGACAGGTTTAGGACTATGAATATTTGTACATAAACTGTGTGGAAACTGCTCTTTCAGTGAGCAGAAAATACAACTGGAGCAGCATTTGAGCAATCCAGAAAAACACATACACTATGTAGGACCTTCCTTGGCAGTAGGAATTCTCCCTTCTTAGTAGGATGCTGATTTAGAAGGTGGGGCCACATATTTGGAAGTTGTCCACATGGTACTATAGTATGCCTGTTTTTATTGCCAGCAATAAGGATAGTGATTGTGGGATTTTTCAATCATAATATCTGAAGGGTTGCCATAGGGAAGAGGGCATTGATTTATTCTCAGTTGCACCTGAGGGTATGACAAAAACCAATGGGTGGAAACCCATCAGAGCAAGAGCCAACCTTTAAATAAGGAGAAATTTCCTGACAGTAAGAGCCAATAAACAGTAGAACGGCTTGCCTCCCAGCGTTGTGGGCACTGCATCACTTGAGATATTCAAGAAGAGATCGGACAGCCATCTGTCTGGGATGGTATGAGGTCTCCTGCCTTGGGCAGAGGTTGGACTAGAAGACCTCCAAGGTCCCTTCCAATCCTATGATGAGTCTATGATTCATTATGTGAATCTAACATTGTAGTATTAAGTATTTTGAAATGGATAACAGAGAATGGCCTTTGCAGAGCCATTTGAGGCAGGAAAATGTCTTGGGCAAACCCTAAAAAGAGGTTGGCCAACAGTAATTTAGATGACCAGATATGTATCAAATTCAGTGGCCCCTTGAGTATGGTGTGTTCCCTTACAACACATTTAGATGAAGATGGCCTGGTGTGAACTTTAAGCACAGACAGTAAAAAAGAGAGAGAGAGAGAGAAAAGGGAAGTGCTTAGTTAGTAACTTGGCAACTAAAGGGCAGCATGTGTTTCCACATCTTCTTACAACAAGATGCATGATTAATGTCTGTGGTGAGAGCGGGTGGGACAACAGGAAGGGGGGGGGAGAAAGAAAGAAAGAAAGAACATTTCCAATGCAACAACTTGTTGATTTGGTGCTGTCACAGCAAAGCAGACACAGACACCCAGTTGATTAGCTAGTGCTATTTTTTTCTGGATTTGCCTCATGTTTAGTAATAATGTCTTTCCCCTCTCTGCTGAGCTTATTTTTCTTTCAAGCCAAAGAATTTCCTGACGCATCTTCATAAATTACAAGCCCCTTGCATAAAATGTGTGTCATGGTGTAAGAGTTTTACTTCATGGAAAATGCCATTGACAGCATCAAAAGAACTAAAGAGAGAAAGAAAAATGCTAAAGCTATTGAATAAGGAAGGCCACTTGGGTGTGAGCAACACCCCCCCATGCCCCCTCCATAATGACACAGCCAGTGCGTACAGAAACAAGCCCTTGATTAGAACAATGGGACTCCCTGAAGGGCCCACAGGGCCAAACCACAAACCTAAGAAGTTTAGGAGATCTGGGAGTTGACTTCACTCCCATATCTTTCTGGGAATGGAAATCCCTTACCAGTCTTTATTAGAAGGAGCACAGCCCGGGATCCTCAACCAATTTGAGGACACCTCTCAGGTGAGCCAGGCATAGAACGCCACAACATGGAGGCTGAAGACAGGGGAAGGTAACATGGGCTCATTCCTCTGCTACTAGAGATGGACATGAATTGAAAAAAATGTGTTTCGTTTCGTTTCGTTAAGGAGTTTGGTTTGTTTCGTTTTTCATGAGTTTTTGCAAAAAAAATTGTTTTGTTGTTTCATTAATTTGTTATTTGTTTTTACCCACTTTTTCCCCAGCGCCCACTGCGCGGCCCTGGGGGGCCGTCTAAGAGCGGCCTCCTTATCTCTCCTCCCGATCAGCCCCGTGATAACGGGCCGCAGGCAAGGGACGGCGGCTTTGAAGCCGCACTGCTCTGGCCGCCTAAGCGCGGCCTCCTTATCTCCCCTCCCGATTGGCCCTGCAATAACAGGCCGGGGGAGGGAGGCACAAGGGGAGCACCTTCGAAGCTGTGCTGCTCTGGCTGCCTAAGCGCGGCCTGCTTCTTACCTCTCCTCCCGGGGCTGGGCTGAGGCTCAGGCCTGCCGTGTCCCTCAATGGCACTGACGAGGTGCATGCTCCCTCCGTGCAGCTCGGCGCGAATGGACCTCTGGACCAGCACCAGATAGGAGACATCACTGCCCCCATTAATGAACCAAACCGAATTGAACCACTTTTTTTCAGTTCGGTTCATTTCGTGTTAAATTTGCCCCCCAGGGTTGTTATTCGTTTCATTATGTAACGAAATGAATAACGAAATGAAAAAAATCATTTTGTGCCCATCTCTACCTGCTACGCCTCCATAGTTCCTACCATTGCACAGATGCCCCATAGAGGAATGTCCAACCTCTACCCAGGCATTGCTACGCTCCCCAGTGTAGTATGGTGAAGAGGGGGTACTGGGCCAAGGCCAATGGACTGGCTGTGAGTAGGCTGACCAGAGGCCTCTGCTGTGGGGCCACTTGCCCCCTGCTGCTTCCTCTCCAGGTGGTTTGCCCACTTGTGATTCTCAAGCCTCTGATCCTTGCATCCCCTGGTCTTGTGCCCGCAGACTCAGGGAGCACCAGGAACTCCATCCAGTGTCCGATGTTGGGATCAGAGTGGTGAAGGGTTTCCCCCACTGCAATCCCAGTAGGGATCCATTGAACACTCAGGTCACAGCAGCACTTCTTGAACCGTGAATGCTTCCCCAGTCCACAGTGTTAACCCAACAGTCCTTCTGTCCTGCCTCGCTCTCTTCTTCCAATCCCATCCTGGCCATTGCTACACCTGTGCCCTTAAGGGTGTTGTCCATGTGTCTGTCACCAAGGCCCCAATTTGCAGGTCAACTGTGGGTCAGGAATTTGCCCCAACTCTCAGGGAGGTAGAGACCCCACTTTCACAGGCAGGGAGATCGGGGCTAATCCCATACTGAGAAATATACTATTGCATTGAGCTAAACAAATGCATCTTTCCTATCCAGAGCTGCACTCTTATAATAGTTTGTACAATGATGGTCACCACAATATGGAAGGAGAAAAGGTGCTGAAAGGGGTAGTCAAAATGATAAATGGGCTGAGGGAGCTCTCTGTGAGGAAAGGTTACACTGAGGAGCCAGAGGAGCCAGCAGCTTTCCATTCCTTCAGATTTTAGGGCCAAAACCTGAGACAAAGCAGCAGCCTCCTGTGATGAGATATAAAGAGAGCCCTTATAGGCAAACCACAAAATAATAATGGATATACCCATTAATGTGTTTAAGAGAGTGAAATAAATAAAATGGAATTTCTGCATTGCTTCATAAACAAATATGATGCAGATAGCGCATGTGCAAACAGCTTTGTGCAGACCAAGTGAGTCCTGGCACCAGGAGGAGGCAGACACCAAGCCGCTAAAACATCCCAATAAAATCAAGCTTTCTCCTTCTCTAGCAGGGCTCATCCTGAGATTTATCTCCTTCCTGCAAGACCTGGGGAAGATTTGCTACTCCCTGAGACTTCAGCTGCTGCTTTGAGTCTATTAAACTGAAAGAGAGAGAGAAAGAGAAAGAGAGAGAGAAATTAAAAGTATTAACATGCCTAAGCATGGTAACAATCTTTAGTAAGGGTGATCATGGAGTAAGATATATGTCCCTTAACAACCTCCCCAGTGCTAAATGGAATTGTTTTAACTCTCCAAAACCAAACGGTGAATGTGTTAAATGTGATTTGGGAAGAGTATTCCCCAAGTCATACAGCAGGTCCTTCTAGTAAAACCCTCGAGAGAAGGCCTTAAAATACACTGGTTTCCTGTGGCAGAATATAGCCCTTCAGATGCCTAAGGAGCAGATTCATTAAGGTATAAATGTGAGCAGGCTACAATTGACAGGAGAGGTTGTGGCATTTCCCTGAGCAAAAGTCTGCCTATTGATTTACTGACTTGGCTAAATAGATATAAGGGGCAGTGGGTGGGGGGAAATAGGCAGGAGACTCAGAAGTGGCACATACAGTATTTCTTCAACAAGAGCTCTGAATTGAAAGGGGCACCTCACATCCTGCCTCACCTTGTTTACATACAGAGCCCTAACAATGAAAACAGTTCCCAGGGTTGAGTTCTCCCTGCTTCCATTAGGCCTCACTCTTTGGGCTTGACAAATGTTGACATATTCACAACAGTGTCTCCTTTAAAGGTATCTTATGGTAACCCAGGCACATGCTGGATAATTGTTACTCCTTCCTGCCATGTGTAAGATACATTAGGGATGTATGCTGCATAAATATTGACTTGGACAAATCTGAGCAGCCAGATGTAAGCCTGACCTACACGGTCATCTAATAACCTGAATCACATGAGACTTGGTTCTAAATGTTAATAGGGGGCATGGATGGAGTTTAGACATTTCCAGAAGCACTGAAAATCCCTCATTAGGTGTGTGCAATCGAGGCAAAAAAAACACCTTTCTTTTCAGAAATATTACTTTAATGGGGCAAAATGGGTTTAACTGCTTTTCTAGAGCATTGCATGTGTTATGAGAAAACAGGGAGGTTTGTAACTGTTGTAGAAAACAAGGCAAATACAGAACACTGTAGTATGACACAGAACACACTTTGTTTTTATTTCAGAAGGGTGAACCCACTCTTCTCTCTGCCTCTGGAAGCAAATGACAGACAATCTCGACTAATAGTCTGAGTGATAATTTACCAGTTTGCTGCATTTCATGTGGTCTCTCCATTTTCTAATCTTTGCATAATTTTTGCCTTATGTCAGCACCAACCCACCATCCATTTTAAGACAGAAAACTGCTCAGGGAGAGAAAGTGGGGTGGAGATCACCTGGAACAGGTCTCGTAGTGGCAACAGGCAATGTTGATCCCTCATCACTGTGCTTGGAGGCAACTTCGCTACTGCCTGTAATGCAATATGTGAAGCACTTTGGAGAACATACTGCATTACAGTCTGGTATGCTGGTTTGACAGCCACGGACAGAAAGACTTTACAGAGGGTAGTGGATGCAGCACAAAACATCATGGGCTGTCCCCTGAGTCCACTGGATGACATCGCCAGGGACCGCTGTCTTAGGAGAGCAAGAAAATAATCAGGGATGACTCACACCCTTGGGTAGGGGATACAGAAGTATACCAAGCCATACCAACAGGCTAAAAACAGTTTTTATCCATGGGCTGTTCAACTGTTAAACGAGACGTGATAACTCATGATAGACTCGTGGGGCTGGCAAGTTGTGCAGCAAGCACACAGTGTGAAATCAGATTGAATGGCTTTTTAGTTGGGATAGTGTTGGGAGGGAGGGAGGGAGGCTCAGCCAGTTTCACTG
>JAHTLZ010000129.1:3223019-3233259 GCA_023846285.1 Phrynocephalus versicolor | reverse complement strand
ATTATTAGAACAGAAGGTCAAGGCAGCCCTCAAGTCAGCATGGGAAAACCCAGCCCATGCATTGCACAGGCAGAGCAGAGAATTTCCACACATTCTCCCCAGGCTCAGCATTTCCCACAGGCCCTGACTCCCCCGTGGCACACTCTCTCTATCTTCAATCAGCAGTGCAGACAGGCTGTAATTCTCTGCTGCCTGTAGAGTCCTGTGCACTGTTCAGCAGGAGGAAACCCCACTGGCTGAGTTGCTGATCTCTATTTAGCTTCTCAATAGTTCTTCCAGCACTGACCAGGAAAAATATCCCCCTCTTCGCTGCTCTGCTTAGGTGAGATGCAGTGTGTGTGTGAGAGAGAGAGTGGGTGAGACACAGAGACAGATGATGTGAGGTTATTGTTCAGAACAGTAAACTCTTCCATTTGCGCAGAATTCTGGAGCATACTGGACAAATCTTACAGGTGATACCGGTTCTCCTTTTGTTGCAAGACTCAGAACAAGGAGCAGGCTATTGTCTTTAAAATCTACACAGACTGGCAGCTTATTCTTCAGGCTCTGAGGCTGAGACCCTGTCTCGTCCCATGGTCCCTTGCCCAAGTACTGAAATCTTTGGAGAACAGCTCACGAGAATCAGAATCAGGCCTTTCTCTCCAAGGGCCACTTTCTATCAACACAAGACAGACCTTCTTTCTTACGGTTTGCTGATATTGGAGTAAATTCACAAAAGTGATATAACTAGTCTTGGGTTTGTTTTCTTTTTTATGTAAAACTGCAATACAAAAACAAAATGACATTTACACACATACACAGCAATAACCATAAAATAAAATAAAACAAAACAATCTTCCGAACAAACCCCACTTCCCACTTGGAACTTAATCCATGCTTAAAATCTTTAAGATATCCCATTTCTCAATGGAAATATATTGACTCATCTCCCAGTGTGTACTCTTTACCTTTTTTGAAACACATCCAACAACAATTTAGCTAGATGCCCTAGACACATCCAATTTTACCTGATTTTGGAAGCTACGTAGGGTCGGCCCTGGTTAGAACTTGGATGGGAGACCACCAGGGAATACCAGGTCCTGTAGGCGCCTGGAATAGGATCTGGCAAGCCACTCCAGTATTCCTACCAAGAAAACTCCATGGACATGGGGTCACATAGAGTCGGTCATGACTGTAATAACACAGCACACACGCACACACACAATTTAAAATCATTTTTTCGATCCCTTCCAAATTTTAATTTCACAAGTCAGTTTATTGTTGATAGCTGTATTCCATAACTCCCTACTCCACCATTTTTTTTTCTTTTTGACATCAACTTAAAACAATTTGCTTTGCCCAGGCATTTTAAATTTTATGTGCCACATTTTGCTTTGTTAATTGTTGTGGCTTTGTTTTCTGGTTGAACAGTTACTTTGTGTTGTAAATAGCACAGTGTTTGGACAGAATGGGAAGACTACTAAAGATCTCCTGGGATCATCTGTAAGTAGTTGCTACAAAGAATTGCATGCTAAATTCCGAAGAATTCTTATACCTAGTGCCATGGGGACTTTCCACATTCCTCTGCCCAGGATTTGTTCAGATTTGTAAGTGTGCATTGTTATATTGAATTCACTTATTTAGACTGTATTGACCTTATTGTTACCATTTTAAAGCTTCCTCTCAAACACAATGCACATATTGAAGAAACCATATTGAAAATGTCTGTGAAGATTCTCTGTCAAGCAGGTGAGTGTATCTGGAAGTTGAGTCATAACAACTGGACTTCTTTTCTTGAGAGACTGGAACAGTTTACTGCTCATCCAAACAGCTTTGTCAGTCTGAGGAAAGCTAGTTGCGAGTCCATTTTATAGTTCATGTTGACCTCATGTCACCCTGGTCTGAAATAGATTTATAAGATGAATAATGTCCTGAATAGGCTCGTTAGGGTGGCTCAGTAACACTCCATATTGGAAATGGAGTGTTAGTGAAATTTCAAAACCTTTCCAAAGTTAGAATGAAATTTCTCAGGATTCAGAACACAGCCTTTGGGACAGACACAGCAAACTAAACCAAGAGCTGAGCCCTAGGCAGAAAGCATCACAAATGGAATATGAAACCATCATTTAGAGATATAGCATCCATGTATTATAAGGCTGTCTTTTGCGATGTTGGGGGGGGGCAGAGTCTGAGAGGTAGCACATGGGTGATTTAAGAATTAATCAAGCAATAGCCCCATGTCCTCAAGAAAGAAACCAGTTCAGCATGTACTGGGATGCCTCTCTGCACTGGTCAACAATGTAGAAAAGAACAAGCTGACTCTCCTCTCTGACGCTGGGACAGAAATCTTCAGATAAGAGCTGGACCACTTTTAGTGGCTTTAAAATGGAAGGCAAAAAATAGAAACAGATATTAAGGAGGATGCCACACTTTGCAGAAACCAAGCAAACACACAAACAATGTATTTATTTATTTATTTTATTTAAACTATTTCTATCCTGTCTTGCTCCCCGAAAGGACCCAAACCCTTCACTTTGTTCTAATTAGTCCTCCTGTTCCAAGAGATGATTAAAAGCCTGACTCCAGATCCCAAAATGTCTGACTCCAGATCCTGGCCGGCAGCAGGGAAAACCATGGATGGCACACATGTTTTCAGGATCTAGGGATTTTCAGAGAGGGTAGCCGTGTTAGTCTTTTCAAGAATTTCAGGCAAAACTCAAAGAAAAACAAAACAAAAACACAACAAAAGACACAAACATGTGGCACCTTAAAGACTAACTTTCATATTTTAATGTAATGTTTCGTGGACACGTCCACTTCTTCAGACATATAGAAGCAAAATGAGGTGTGAAATATAATATGAGATGGGATATACATTATTTCATACCAGACATTCATTGGCTGTAGTCCAGATATTCATTGGCTGTAGTGTATACAGTTGGGGGGTGGATAGGGGAGGGGAGGGAGGAGGAGGGGGAAGAAGAGGAGGGGGAAGAAGAAGAGGGAGAGTTAATTAGTAGAAATGTTGAGAAGATTAAATGGTGAGAAGATGGGCCAGAGCTGTATAGTTTTATGGCTCAGGCCAGGCTCTGTTTAGGGATCAACTTTTCTTTTTATGCGGGTCCAAAGTCAGTCTGAGGAGAAAAAGGCAAGAAAAGATGAGCACCGTGAAGCTCCCTGTTAAATATCAACATAAGTTCAAGTCCCGAAGGGAGGGAAAATGCCGAGTGTACATGTTCCCAAACATTTTCCGTCCAGATGTGAAGCCACAGGGAGCGTGACACCAGTAATGTGCTGAGCTAGGATGGCAGGAAGCAACCAGCAATTTTAGCCAGGGCAGTACCAGAACTGGGAACACTTGGCGGAATTTTCCTCTGGAAAACTCTTTGAAGCTACCGTCGTTTCTTCCCTGAAGGGTCTGATGAACTTCAGGAGGAACTGTTTCACAACAGATGGGCTGACCCCCTCCTGAGCACAGTTTGAGTGTGCAGCATTGTCTCTCTCCCAGCCTCAAATTTAGTTGCATGCATTTGTGAAACGAAAACAAGCCATGCGTTTGCAACACTATCTTTTACTTCCTTATGCTGGAGAAAAACAGAAAACTGACCTTTTAAAAAAAAGCAGTGAGAGGTAATCAGAAGAGAGAGAGAAAGGGAAAAAGCAGACAAGAAAGAGGTCTGTTGTTGTGTCATTATAGTCATGACCGACTCTTCGTGACTCCATGTCCATGGAGTTTTCTTGGCAGGAATACTGGAGTGGTTTGCCAGTTCCTACTCCAGGCGCCTACAGCACCTGGTCTTCCCTGGTGGTGTCCCATCCAAGTACTAGCCAGGCCTGACCCTGCTTATTAGATCAGGCAACATCAGATCGGCTCAGGGCATCTAAGGTCAGTTTTCTACAAAAACACTGAAGGAAAGAACCTGTTTTCTTGCAAAATATCTCATTAAAAGTATAAGTTGCCTTGTGTCAAAAACAAAACAAAACAGCATTATCCCAATAATTCAGGTGAATATTATTCTTTCCCGCAGGCTAAGGAACCTTTTAAATTAAGAACTTACATCACAGGATCAAACCATGCATTAAACGGATCTTACAAAATTTAAGATAACATTTCCTTTTTCTAAAATGTAAGCATGCATTGTCCAGTGTCCGTGTGGAAGAAGTTTAACTACAGTATTCTGATTCCCTCTATTATTCATTTAAAAATTGAGAGTGGCATATGAACGTAAAAAAGTAATAATAGCAATGGTTCAAATGCAGTTTTATTTTTTAAAAAACCCTATTCTTTGAGGCAGCAGTGTCATGATCAAATAAAATCTAGATGAGGGAAAGTTCAAACCTCCTCGATTCACACTGGTCCTAATCTGGATTTGAACTATGAACAATTAACTTTTAAGTTTCAAAAACTGATCTTCAGCTACACAGACCACAAATAGCATTATACAAATTGACCCCAGGTTTTCTTGTTTTCCTTTTCACTACCCATGCCTATTCCTGGTTTGATTTCCCCCCATATTTTATTTTTAGATGGCTACTTGGATAGCTCAGTGGTTTAGGTGTCTGTCTGTAGAGGCAAAACTTGGGAGTTTGCCTGTTTGTTTTATATACTTGCATTTATGTTTGTTTTATATTTATATTAGTTGGCTTATGTACCGCCCATATGACAGCACGGACACTCTGGATGGTTCACAGCATATGAACCACCCAGACTGTCCGTGCTGTCATATGGGTGGTATATAAGTCAACTAACTAACTAACTAACTAACTAACTACTTCCTTTCTTCCAGCCAGGGAGTTCAGTTCTCCACTGTGCCTCCCAGAAGAAGAGGCAACCTGTCTAGTCATGGACAAACTGCACAGTCTGGAAGTGAATTCTCTACCTATGAAACCCTGGAAAGGATCACCATAACTCAGAACTGATGGCCTGCAATTATTCTTATTAAGTGTGGTGCAGTGGGTTAGGGTTAGGGTGTGGTGCAGTGGACATAGAGTGAGAGGCTAGGACTCAGGCAACCTGGGTTCAATTCCACCTTAACTATGGAAACTCACTGGGTGTTCTTAAATGTCCCCTGAGCACCCTATTATGGGTGCTATAAACTGGATGACACCTGATGGCACATAATGAAAAACAGTTTACTATGAAAGCCTTCAAGCGGTGAACCCATTGACATTAACATGAGAGCCAGCGCATGAGAAAAAGATTAACCTTTTTTTTTTTTGGTCAGTGGTCTTGAAAGGTAGTCAGTGGGCATTAAGAACTACAGTTGGAGTCTACATAATAGGACCAGGGCCACAACTTCAACCTCAGGAAAAAGCAGTTTGTATCTGCCGTGACTCCTGTCAGATCAAATGACGTCAAGTCCTCCTGCAGTTCAAAGTGCTGCCCAATCCATGATTCTTCTGCTCCAGATTTTACACTTATTCCACAGTGTCTGGTAGTACATGGCCACCCCTTTCTTCTCTGCCTGCCTGTTTTGCACCTCACCTGTTCACTGCCCCCTTGCTCATGTCTGCTTTTGGTCTATTTTAAACTCACAATTTAACCTGGCAATTGGGGGTTAGCTAATAGAAAACAGAAGGTGCCCCTTGCCGTTCAAGAGGCACCTTGTGGAACCTCCAGGAACTTCAAGGCCTAAGGCTGTGTGGACTTCTGCCTCTACTTCCCCAGGCCACCTGCTCACCACCCCTTTGCTCCCCCTCCACCACTCTTTTATCTTCAGTGTTTTTTCTCCTTTATTCCTCCATTCACATATGTAGTTATGTGATTCTAAAAAAATGTAACTCAAACATCTGCGTATATAATTTTTAAAAAAAAAAATAACCATTTTTAAAAAACCATTTTTTAAAAAAAAATAAGAGGGAGGAACAGGAGCAGGTTGTAACATCCCACCATCTAATGCTGTTCCCAGCCTTTGACATGTCCATGTATGCCTACTCACAATGGATTAAGAAGACAAAGAAAAAAGCCCTGCAACGTTTGGTATGGGTTGCAATATGAACCTCATGCCTGTTTGTGGCTAACCTGCTTTAAATACATTTCCTGTAGATTATATGAACATGTAGCTCTAGTCCAGGGAGCCCTAGTGATCCATTCCCCCCCCCCCCCCGACAGTATGTGGCTATGAAGGACCTGAGAAACAGAATTAATTCTTGAGGCTGCACAAACTGATTTAGAAGCTATGGAGTACTGGAGCTGAATAAAGAAGTTACTATGGAAACACCTTCTTTTTACTGCAGAAGTGGAATAGGATAGCACAGTTTTTGAAAGAAGTGAAACTAAAATAATACGTAATAGCAACAGTGGGCTCTCTTTCGTCTATTCATTCTTTCTTTTTAAGGAGTAATATACTTTTGAACTACCTGACCTTAGAGACAATCCATCATTGGCACCAGTCGTTTTATTTAATGAATTTCTCATAGAATCATAGAATCATAGAATCATAGAGTTGGAAGAAACTTCAAGGGCCATCTAGTCCAAACCCCTGCCATGCAGGAACCCCCATCACAATATTTCCAAAAGATGGCCATCCAGCCTCTGTTTAAAAACCCCCAAAGAAGGAGACTCAACCACCCTCCGCGGTAGCATATTCCACTGCCGAATAGCTCTAACTGTCATGAAGTTCTTCCTAATGTTCAAATGTAATCTCTTTTCCTGTAGTTTGAAACCATTGCCCCGAGTCCTAGTCTCTGAAGCCATGGAAAACAAACCTGTTCCCTCTTCATATGACATCCTTTCAAATATTTAAACATGGCTATCATATCCCCTCTCAGTCTTCTTTTTGAAAGGCTAAACATTCCCAGTTCTCTAAGCCGTTCCTCATAAGACATTTCCTCCAGACCCTCCTCAACCATCCTGGTAGCCCTCCTCTGCACCCTCTCAAGGTTGTCAACATCCTTTTTAAATTGAGGTGCACAGAACTGGACACAGTACTCCAGGTGGGGTCTGACCAGAGCAGAATAGAGTGGTACTCTCACTTCCCTTGATCTAGACACTATGATTCTGTTGATGCAACCAAGAATCACATTGGCTTTCCTGGCCACTGCATCACACTGCTGACTCATGTTCAATTTGTGGTCCACCAAGACTCCCAGATCCCTTTCACGGGTACTATCCTCCAGCCAAGTATCCCCCATCTTATATTTGTGCAATTCATTTTTTTTACCTAAATGTAGTACCCTACATTTCCCTCTGTTGAAATCCATTTCGTTAGCTTTGGCCCAGCACTCTAGTCTATCAAGGTCTTTTTGGCTTTTCATCCTGTCCTCTAGGGAATTAGCAGCCCCTCCCAATTTGGTATCATCTGCAGATTTAATTAGCATACTCTCTGTTCCTTCCTTCAAGTCATTAATAAAGGGTGTTTATACACGACACCTAAACTCCGGGGCAAATGGCTCCCAGCTCCGGAGCTTAAAAATGTTTCCCCACCAGCTCAGTGCGACCACGCCCACTTTAGCACATCCCAGCGCACCTTTCAAGTACCTGCTGTCTGGAGGTGGAAATTCCTTGATGCGGTGTAACGATAGTGAGTGCGGGGCTCTCCTCGCTTCTGTTTGTTGTTTTTTTGGCTCCCGCCCCTTTAAGAGCTACTTAAGAGACTGCAATGTTGCCACGGCAAGAGCGAGAGGCAGAACAGAGGTGAGCCACGTTCTTCCTTCCTTTTTTTTCTCCCTCCCCTCACGCAGCCAGCAGCCAGGAAGTGCGGAGGGGGTGGGAACACAGGAAGAGCGACAAGCCCCTAAGATCTCTGGTCCGAATTTAAGTGGCCAGCAGATCTTAGGGGTCATGTAAAAGCGCCCAAAGATATTGAACAGCACTGGACCCAGAACATGTTGTCTGAAATGAATAACAATGCTTAGCATTTGTATAATGCTTTTGAATGTGCAGATCTCTTCTTGTGAGCTCTTTTGGGGTGATCTGTGCAATATCCATGCACCCATATGCTAATTTTATGCAATGCTAGGGACTTTCCAGTCTGTCTGTGTGTGTTTAAATTGGGAGGTTTATTCCTATGGAGAATAATGTAGAACTGTTCCCATGGAACATTCTTTTTTTTCTAGCTTGGAGTGGTGGTAGTTTGCTTGTGGGAACTAGCTGCAGGCTGATGCTTGCACCAATGTTTAAAACCAGAAGACAAGGAGAACAAAGGATTTAAAAAAAATAACGGTAAGTCCCCTCAAAATTCTTAGAATTCATTCCTCACCATGCAGGTGGGGTGGGGTGGGGTGCCTGAAAAAGTAGGCAAAATATTTCAGTCTTGCTTTATTTCTGACATCAAAAGCATAGAAGACAGATCATTTAGGAAATGAGCTTAAAATGTTATCTGTCATAAACAAACCAGAATAGGAAACAGCAGATTCCAGCCAGATACAACTAAGACCACTGACCTCTAGTGCCTAAATGATATAATGACATTATCCTCATGTCTTTATTATCAATCTTAGCCCCTTTGACTTCCTTCATTGAGAGAAAGGCGGCCTACAAATGATATTACCTAACTAAAAATAAGACCTTGTTTTCACATATCTATAGCCTGACATCAAAATACGCCCTGTGGGAAATAGATGGCCTAGTTTTTCTATTTTGCCCATCAACACAGCATTTACAAATCTGTACTCTCTGAATCTGTATGGAAACCAGAATATGTCTATACATTATTAGTCAATCTTCCCCAAATTCCACAATGCTATTCTCAAATTTAAAAATGTATATACTGAGCAAAAGTGCCCATTGCAATGCAGATATTACAGAAAAATAAGCAAAAGTGCTAGGATCACTTCAAAATATGTATTTTGGGGAAAGTGCATACACAATGGAGATATAGTATTAACTGTTCTTCATGTTTCTTGGGGAAATGATACGGGTCAGAACTGATTGTGACAACAGCTAGCCCAAAGCAGTTTGAAATGGGTCAAGTAGCAATTCTGTTTAGATAACACTGCTGAACTCCAAAGCTGGTGGAGAAGTTAATGGGTCCAATATATTCCACCCAAGTTTGCAATTTGTATATGCATACTTAGCAGGCATTATTTTCTTCTAAACATATGTGGATATAATCTACATGCATCAGACACATCATTAAAAGCACTGACAGGTGACGTGACTAGCATTGCTTATGTTGTTACAATAGCACCTGCCAAGGGGTGGGATATATGAGGCACCAAGTGAGCGGTCAGTTCTTGAATGGCCTGTGCTGGAAGCAGGAAATATGGCCAGGTGAAAGGATCTGAGTGACTTTCACAAGGACCAAATAGTGATGGCTATATGACTGGCTGGGAGCATCTCCATAATGGCAAGTCTTGTGGGGTGTTCCCAGTGTGCGGTAGTTAGTGCCTACCATGTTGCAAGAAGGGATAAGTCAGTGAACCAGGATAAGGGTTGCAGGTCCCCAAAGCTGCAACCCTAGCTTGTCTGCTCTGATTACTGTACGCAGAAGAGCTTCTGTAGCTCAAATTGCTGAAAAACCTAATGATGGCCATCATATGAAGGTGTCAGAATACAGTCCATCATAGTTTTCTAGATATGGGGCTGTGTAGCCACGGACCAGTCCGAGAACTTGTGATGGCCCCTGTCCACTGTAAAAATGCCTACAAGGGCAGAAATCTCAGAACTGGACCCATGGATAAATGGAAGAAGGTTACCTGATCTGATGATTCGTGTTTCCTTTGAGGTCAGCTATGTGGCTGGTTGCATGTGGGTCATTTAACTGGGTAAGAAATAGCAGCAGCGTGTACTATGGGAAGAAGTCAGGTCAATGGACGCAGTGTTTTGGGCAGTGATCTGCTGGGGAACATTGGGTCCTGGCATTCAGGTGGATGACTGGCAGGTACTACCTACTTAGAGATTGCTGCAGACAACATATACCCCTTTGTGGCAATGTTGTTCCCTGAGGGTAATGATCCCTTTTAGCAGGATAACACACCCTGCCACACTGCAACAATGGTCCAGGAATGATTTGAGGAATGTGATCATTTTAGAATCTTAGAGATGAAGAGGTGGAAGGGACCCCATGGTCAAAGAGGCAAAGTGAAGAGTTGAACTCCCAGGCTGTGGCTCCGCAGCCAGATACCCAAACCACTGAGCTATCTATTTGACAAAGAATTCAGGGTGTTGCCTTGGCCTCCAGATTCCCCAGATCTCAATCCAAAGAAGCATCTATGGGATGTGCTGGAATACCAAATCCAATCCATGGAGGCCACATCTTGCAACTTGCAGGATAATAATAATAATAATAATAATAATAATAATAATAATAATAATAAT
>JAHTLZ010000129.1:3195640-3223009 GCA_023846285.1 Phrynocephalus versicolor | reverse complement strand
TAATAATAATAATAATAATAATAATAATAATAATAATAATAATAATATTATTTAAAAAGCAGGTACGAAAATAAATCTAACCCAATAGTGGAGTACTAAAATTGTATCATGTTTTAATTTGTCTAGTTCAGTCACCTAGGATTACACCTACACTCGGCTGTGTTCCCAGTCTTTTAAAAAGCTGTTTTGAGAAACTTACATCAACTTGGAATGCTTTCAGAAATGTGTTACATTTGCTCATGATACATTCATCAAAATGTAATAAAAACAGATACAGTATCTAAATTATATTTAGGGTTCTCTTTCAATTTCTACATAGCATTTCAGGATTTCTGGTAGTGGCTGATAAAAATAATAAAGGAGTAATTTTATTCAGATTTAATTTAGGCTTGAATCTACCTATTATTTTATTATTATTATTATTATTATTAGCTGGCAAACACAGCTGCCAGGTGTAAAGCTGGAGTTGGCCTTCTCCAATGATTGAGCTCTTGCCAAGAGCTTAAGACGACTGGAGATATCTTTGTAGCATATATACTGTTCCTAAATAATGTCACCATTTGAAGTTGATTGATGTTGATCTTGTCAATGCCAAGGGTTTTCAGATGTTGACCCAGGTCTTTTGGGATTGCACCCAAGGTGCTTATTATTATTGGTGTTGTTCTTGCTTTCTTATCCCATAGCCTAAGTCCCAATATTTGGTTATCTTTTCTAACTCTTTATTGCTGACTCTTGTGTCTCCTGGTATTGCCACATCGACGATTTGAATTTTGCTTTCTTGCTTGTATACTATCATGTTGTTGTTGTTGTTAGCCTGTCCATCTGGCCTTTGGACAGATAAAATAATTAGGATTATTTTATGTACCTTTTCAAAATCTTTAGGTGTGAATTAATCGAGGGCTCTGAATATCCCATGATGAAAGAGAAACATAACTGCACTTCTAACTAAGGTCAAACTAGGCTCTTATTTGATGCCCTAAATGGAGAGGGCTGTCACAGTGTCCTTCTTTCCCTCTGGCACTGAGCCCTTGGGGTGTGCTGCATATGAGTGTCACACCTCTGAGGCAGCGCTCCTCGACATGACTGATTTTGGACTTCCTCACATGTGGAAATTTTTCTTCAGTCTGTGAACATAACATACGCTGCTAAATGCTGGCTGTGCTTTTGGAGATCAGTGCATGTTGACAGGAGACTGGCTGTTAAGGGCCCCCTTTCTTGTGGTGCCTTCCTGAAAGTTCTTGATTAGGGAATGAAAAAGGCAGGGGAGAAATGGACACCGCAGGGAAAGGAACAAGGAAGAGGACTGAAGGGAGACCCTTCCCAGAGGGAAGTGAATGTGCACACGCCATCAGGAATGTGCTGAGTGATAGGTTAAGTGTATTATGTGGGTCACTGATGGATATTCTGCACTGTATTTATAGGAGTACCAGATGGACAAAGGTTCTCTGCCTCAAGGAGAGTACATACTGGACTTGAACACAGGTGCTGAAGCATTTTTTGCATGGTTGCTTTGGAACAGAGGTGAGTAATACAAGGCCAGAGAATTAAGGTACAGTAATTGCCTATAATTACTTATGTTGAGGTCATCAGAGTGAAACTAAATTACACTTCACAAGCAGTATAACAACTAATTACCATGCTACTTTTGACATACCAAACCATATTTTATAGTTACTTATAAAAGTGACTTTCAGAAGGCATTTAAGACACTTTGGGCGCTTTTACACGACCCCTAAGATCTGCTGGCCACTTCAATTCAGACCAGAGATCTTGGGGGTTCGTCGCTCTTCCTGTGTTCCCACCCCCTCCGCACTTCCTTGCTCCTGTCTGCATGAGGGGAGGGAGAAAAAAAAGGGAGAAAAAACGCACTCATCTCCGTCTGCCGGTGGAAGCCGCCCCGAGCCCCATCGTCGTCATGATTCCTGTCTCTTAAAGGGGCGGTGGGGGAAGAAAAAAAAACCACAAGGCGAGGAGAGCCCGGCACTCACTACTTTACATCCGCATCAGAAATTTTTCAGCTTCAGAGACCAGGTACTTGAAAAGTGCACTGGGACGCGCTTAGGAGGGCGTGGTCGCACTTAATTTTTTGTAAACTCCGGAGCTGGTGGGGAAACAATTTTAAGCTCCGGATCTGGGAGCCATTTGCCGCGGATTTTAGGGGTCGTGTGAAAAGGCCCTAAGTCAGCACAGTTTATGCCACTTGCATGTAAGCCCCAAGTGGCAAGGAAAGTATTGCTTTGTAAAACCTTTGAAATTTTGAGAGGATTATCAAGACGCAACATCAGACTTGGTTCCTAGAATGAAATAAGAGCAAAGCAATGAGTAATGCAAAACAACATCTTTTTAAAAAGTATACTGTATCCTGTTCCATTTTCTGCATTCTTGTGGGCCAAAAGTCTCAAACATTTTACTCCTTGCTCCTTCTACTGTATAACTGCCACCAAACTGTTGGGTATTGGTAGCAACAGCACCAAAGAGCATTATCTTCCCTTCCTAATGGAAGGCAACATGCTGCATTGCCTACTGGAAGGACAGTAATGTGTAGGAGGACCACTGGCTTCCTCCTATACTATATAGACAGCAGCTGAAATTGAGGACAAATTTCAGTGCTCAGAGTTCTAGGTGGCTTCCCTTAGAAGGTAGGATTTGTAGCATAATCTCTTGGGCAGCAGAACAAACTCTCTTGAAAAATGCACACCTCACCTTCATTAGGGGTTTCTAAGAAAAGGACGGAAGGCCTTCTGCAGAGTTTTTCTCACTCTGACAGGCAGTTCAAGAACCTATCAGTGTGTTCCATTTTTTTGTCCTTCAATGCCAATAGGTTGTTTTCCACGTAAGCAATTTGCAAACCAATAAATTAATTACTTCCAAAAGGTCCCATCATTAACAACCCTACTTAGGTCTTTCAAATAAAGGTGAGGGCTTCCTTCATGGTCTCAGTCTCCTCCCCACCTCAATGTTGACCCTCATTACCAACATGAAAGTTGTGTAATTATTTTATGGTCGTTATTTCTGTTATTCAACCATAATCCTGATTGTTCTTTAACCTCCTCAGTAATCATTTCGAGTCATTGATTTTTCTCCTGTCAATAATACGGTATCACTTACATATATGAAATTATTGATGTCTCTTTCATGAATTTTAACTCCTCCTTCATCTGAATCTAATCCAGTTTTTACAATGAAGTGCTTTGCATACAAAACATTTGCATGCAAATACTGGACAAAAAGGGAACTAAAATATATCCTTGTATATATTTGCCAATTGAAAATAATTCTGTTTCTCTATACTCTGCTGCTAACTGTAGCCTCTTGTCCAGAGTATAGGCCCCTATCCCCTTTCTCTCACAAATGTTGTGAGGTAGTTTAAGTCAGGAGACCTGTGTGAGAATGTTTCCTTCCACATCAGATCTAGTCCTTTGATTTAAATAAATGCTTAAGTGAAGTTTATGAAAACTTCAGGAAACCACCGGTACCTCAACTCTGCACTCCTTGTATTCTCTGTGGAATGTCAGGTACCTGCCACTCTCATGAGGTGGATTATGAGTGAGGATGTAGGAAATCTTCCTTGTCACAAAGGACTTGCAGTAACCTATGGGGTGACCTTGTAACAAATTAAATATTAGCTCAAGCGGTGCCGGTGTTGCAAGAAAATGAAAAACCGAAAGAGAGCATATACTGGACTGTGAAGCAAGTAGAAGTACCTAACATGCAAGATGAGCAGGTTAATTATTTATTTGTCGTTTAAGGGTGTGTGAACATTTTGTACAGAATCCCGGGAGGAACAGAACAGCTGATGCAACCTCTTGGTTTGTTTGATTCATAGTCTTAGCGCCCCTTTCTCGAACTGATTGCTTGCTAATAGCCAGAGATGATCTGTTGATCCCTCAGTGGAGTCTAACAGCTTGAGATATTTCTCCTCACTCAGCAGATATTATGCCAGAGTGGTGATCAAAGACCAAGGCAGTGCAACCAGGGCCACCCCCAAAATGACTGTCCTCCTGATTCCTCTTCAGCGCAACTGACGGGTCACCATCGGAGGCAGAGAACTGGCTTAAAGGATGCATGGCAGACCATTTATTTATTTATTTATTTAAAATATTTATATGCTGCCATGTGGTGCACTCATCTCACTTTTTGGCTGTTGGCTCACCCAATCTGCCTGGCACCAGCCTGCTACACACTCAGTACAGTGCTGCAGTGCCTATCCTGTGGCTTCGGGGTCTGTCATATGAACAGAGCAGCCTAAGTACCTGAAGGATGCCTGGAGGAGCTTTTGGCTGCCCCTTTTGGTCCAGGGCTTCCAATGGGAGGAAGCAAGCTGGTGACAGCCATGGCAAGCCCCTGCTGGCCAGCTGGGGTGGGGGTGGGGGAGAAACATTCACTTTGCAGCCCAAATGATTCAACCTGCTCCTATGCCGTGTGCCCTTGAATTTATAAATTGTTTTAATTTTAAATTTAAATTTAAAGCTCAGGTGATGGCTGTCTCCAAGACCGCTTTTCTCCATCTCCACAGGATCACCCAGATCCGTCCGTACCTTGATGAGGCCTCCCTGAGGACAGTTGTGCAGGCCCTCATGATCTCGAGGATCGATTACTGCAACACCTTCTATGTGGGGTTGTCCTTGACCCTTGTCCGGAGACTCCAACGGGTGCAGAATGCGGTGGCCAGACTGGTGGTGGGTGCTCGTAGATACGATCACATCACCCCAGTTCTGGCATGCCTGCATTGGCTGCCCGTGGCTCTCCGGATAAGGTTCAAGGTCCTGATTTTGGTTTACAAAACCCTCCACGGTTTGGGTCCTGAATGCCTGTCAGAGCGTATCTCCCAAAGGTCAACTGAGGCTAGGCCCACTAGAATGTCGCAGGCACGCTCACTCCGAGTGGCCACACCCAGGGAGGCGCGGAAGTCGCTTACGCATAACTGCGCCTTCTCTGTGGTGGGCCCCATGCTCTGGAATCATCTACCCAATGAGCTGCGCCTGACAGAGTCCCTGCCCGCCTTTAAAAAGCGCTTAAAACCATGCTTTTTAGGGAGGCATTTGGTGACCTTTAATTTAATTGAATTTAATTTATTTACTGGGGTTTTTGTTTGTTTGTTTTCTTTCCCGCCTTCTTGACGCTTTTTGCTGAGGGGCTTCCCTTTTTTTTTGCTTTGCCTTTATATGATTTTCTCTGTATTTTACTGACAATTTTAATTCTGTTGTAAACCGCCCAGAGTTCATGCTGGAAGATGGGTGGTATAGAAATAAAATAAATAAATAAATAACGTTAAAATTGATATAACTGTGTTTCTTTTAGGTGGTATAACTGTGATCTCAGAAGTCTGATATGTTGATAAAGGTCTACTCCACGATGTAAGAATGGCATAGTCACTTCATGTCCAAAAATGAAACTTAAAATCACCTAGGGAGATTTTGGCATGGGGGGGGGGATGTTTGGGAGTGGAGGACGTTCATATGCTTCTCCTGGCATTCTCCCACTCTCTGCAAGACAGCAGGAACCAAGCTGAGTTTGTCCTGTAAGCACTGGACAAAAGCTGTGCCACAGCTTAGATCCTTTTGATTGTTAAAAAAAAGAGTAGGGAGAAGAAAAGGGGGGGGGTCTATTATAGTCATCTAGAGAATAACGTTTCTTAAAGCTGCATGGGGGAACTAGGTCATGACATTTGCCAGTCTCAGAAAGGGGAAGTAGGCAACTTGGACCGATTGCTACAATGTCACATGGTGTAGTTGCTTTCTAGCAGCCGGTATGCATGCCTAGCTGGTGGAGAGGCTGACATCAATTAGGATTCCAAGAACTCTCCGGACACAGGCATTGCCACATCCAAAGATACTGGGTCTTGTTTACTAATGCAGTAAACAAGATCCAACCCACACCCATCCTGTAAGTAACAAGATCAGTTCTGCACATTAGCTGTACCCTGCAAGGGGAAATACTTGGGAAGCTGTTGCCAGCGGACTGGAGTGCCCCAACAGTTTGAGCTAGCTACAGTATGTAAGTCATTCAAGGCTGCCTTGGGATGAATGGCATGTTGGTTGTGACTGGTTGCACTGAGAAGAAGTGTGCCTTTGCATGGAGAGGAGAAGATAAAGCAAATCCTCCTCGAGTTTCGTGGACTGCACTGACCTTCATTCAGCCTAGGATCAAGGGCTGTTTCTGTCTGTCCTTATCTTTCATGTTTTCTTTCTTGACCCTTTCCAGGACAGGAGAGAGGAGACATCTTGTCCTTGTTTTTGAGCAATGAGGGGGCAGCCACATGGTTCTCTGCATTCCCTCCTGAAGTGGTTGCAGCCAGGGTTCCTATGATCTCTTCTATCCTCATGTCTCTATTCTCTAATAAACATTAGTTTTCATAGATCAGGAGCCACGATTTCCATCCAGTGGGAGAAGTATGCTCTACTAAGCACTGGTCAGAGGCTGCATTCATAAGACAATGTAGCTGCTGCTTGTGCTACTCACTTGGCAGGCAAGATCAAGGAGCTTGCCTGGCTCCAAGCTAGACCATGAGTTCCTCTGGTAAGGTCTATTCTCTTCTGACTGCCCGCAACTCTCTAAGGTTTTATGAAAATTAAGACAGCTGGACAGCTCAGTGTTTCAGGTCTCTAGCTGAGAAGCCGGAGGTTGGGAGCTTGATTCCCTTTTGTGCCTTCTGGATCGGGGATGGACTGATCCAAAGGGTTCATTTCAGCTCTACAATTCTTAGGAAGCCTTATTGCTTCAAGCAGCAACAATACTGAACTTCCCCCTCCATGAATGGTCTCCATGAAGTCCACGAATGTGGACTTGAATGTGCAGATGGCCCACTGGGGGATAGCCAGAATGTACCTCTTGAAGGATCATAAGGCTCTTTCTCTCCAGACTGACAATGTTCTTCTATCAATTGATGAAACTGAGAAGAATGATATAATGCGGGTTTTCCCTTTTGGAACCTTGCCTGTTGTTGAGTTTTCAGCAGCCCAACTCTCTAATTTACCTGACAGGTATTCAGAATACACTATAGAGACTGCATTGAGGAGGCTGAGAGGCCTATAATTACTTGGATCACTGAATCAAATTGTTGGCTCATCTAATTGGCCTGTGTCTTTTTTGCTCCGTGGTTTTAAGTGCAGCTCTATCTCGCTCTTAGCATTGGGTGCCCTTTGGGCTGATGAGGCCACTGCCTGGACCTGAGAGCATATGCACCCAAAGTGTGCATGCTTGAGCAGTCGCACTGTCCTGTTGGCTTGGGACTTTATATCCTAGGCCTGAAGGCACAGGCTCCTAATATTTCCCCTTTTGCCACTCTAATCTGACTCCCTTTGCTTGTTTTTTAAACAGGCGGCAAAGCCAACTTGTCAGAAGGAGCCCTGCATGTTCCCAAAAGGACAGAGCTCTTGCAATGATTTTTGCGAAATGAGCAGCCATTCTGCACATGCTCAGAGGCCCTTCACCTACAGGCCATAACATTCAACAATACCCAAATACAAGTGAAATTATGAGCTATAAATTCTACCGTGTTTCCCCGAAAATAAGACACTGTCTTATATTTATTTTTTCTCAAGAAGACACACTAGGGCTTATTTTCAGGGGATGTCTTACTTTTATTAAGTATAATATGCTTGAATGTCAGCCCTGCACACAACCATAGCCACGCCCATCACTAGATCTTATTATCAGGGTAGGGCTTATATTTAACAAATGCATAGAAATCCTGCTAGGGCTTATTTTTTGGGGGAGGTCTTATTTTCAGGAAAACAGGGTAGTGTTACACTGATACATAAACAATTTTATTAGCCACAAGCTTGACAACTAAATTCCTTTGTGGCTGCAGTGTTGTTTATTCTGTTCTCAATATGAACAAAATGTATATATCCTTTTGGGTGAATTTACCTCTAAATATTTAGCACCAAACTGTGTTGTCTCCTCGCCAGATATCACACATCTTTTCCCATGCAAGTGAGAAGAAGCCCAGAGTGGGAAAGTTGTGGTATGTGAGAAGAGCTGAGAGTTTCTTCTTGGCTAGAGATATTTGTTCATTGTAAACAACATGGAAATACATTCCTATGACAGCAAGCCAGAACTTTTGCAAAGCAAGGAAGTTCTAAAGGCCGGAGTGGTAGTCATTCTTCTGATGACGCAAGCCGAGAACCTCCTCTGGACCCTAGCCTGTCCCAAGTAAACCCGGCCACTAATATTTCCATGGCAACACATTCCTGACATCTATATACTTTATTACCTCTGGTCAGAAATAGCTGCCTGGCTGAGAAGGAAACATTTCCCTCCCTACGCACTCTGGTGCAAATGGATGTCACTCCGCTCCTTTTGCTTGAGGGCTCAGGTTTCCTTCTCTAGTGACAGGCACCCTCGGAACTGGGCCAGGAGAGGCACCAAAGGTTTGTTCCAAACTTAAGAACTTAAGAGCAGCCTTGCTGGAACAGGCCACAGCCCATCCAGTCCAGCATTCTGTCTCTCACAGCAGCTCACCATTTGCTTCAGGGTATTCCCAAGCAGATGTCTTCACCTGCTTATGATTCCCTGCAAATGGCATTGAGAGATGTCCTGCCTATCTCTCCAAACCGGAGGTTGTCCTTAGACATCCATAATGATAGCCATTGATACCCTTGTTTGCCGTTAACTTGTCCAATCCTTTCTTAAAGCCTTCAAGGCTGACAGCTGCCACCACTTCTTCTGGCAGGGAGTTCCACAGACCAGTGATCCTCTGGGTCAAAAAGTACTTTCTCTTATTTGTTTGACATCTAGCACCCAAAACTTGGTTCTCTCCACTCTGGACAAAGTCAAGTTTGTGCTCATTTGTGGCTTTCCATTTGTGGCTTTTTGCAGGGGTCTTGGGAGTGCATATGCAAAGTTTTTTGAGCTCTGTAACCATTTTTATTTGCTGTTTGATAAAAAGCTGCTTGTCGGAGCATTGTTGTCCTGTTCTTGCAAACCAGAAATCCCATATGTGTGTTTGAACAGTGGTTGACATGACATTGCAAGCACAAGCAACCAGGTTTTTTTTTTGACAGAACAAAAATGGTCTCAAGATCTGTGGGTAGTTTTATGTCAACTGAACTTAATGCTGAACCACAGTCTTTGTAATATGTCAGGCAAAAAACAAAACAAAACAAAAGACACAAACACATGGCACCTTAAAGACTAACTTTCATATTTTAATGTGACGTTTCGTGCACATGTGCACTTCTTCAGACATATATAGCAGCAGAATGAGGTGTAAGATATAATATGAGCTGAAATAATAATAATCGGAAATAAACTAAAAAGTCTCCTCCTCCATATTAATGCTGTGAAGACAACGATGGAGAGCAAAGGGACAATTCCATGCCCCAAGGAGCTTACAATAAATACAGTGGTACCCTGGCTTAAGAGCAGCTCGACCCACAGTAAAGCACATATATTGCTCATTGCCTATCGTGTTACATAGGTCAATCACAATTATTTTCCCAACATTTCAGCCTACAGTATTGTAGTTCTTACCTCCTTCCATAACTTAGAAGAACATATTTTCATATTTTCATACCGTTTATACACGACCCCTAAACTCCGCAGTAAATGGCTGCAAGCTCCGGAGCTTAAAAATGTTTCCCCACCAGCTCCGGAGTTTACAGGCAATTAAGTGCGACCACGCCCACTTTAGCGCGTCTCAGTGCACCTTTCAAGTGCCTGCTCTCTGGAGGTGAACATTCTTTGATGCGGTGCAACAATAGTGAGTGCGGGGCTCTCCTCGCTTCTGTTTGTTGTTTTTTTGGCTCCCGCCCCTTTAAGAGCTACTTAAGAAGAGCGAGAGGCAGAACCGACGTGAGCCACTTCTTTCTTCCTTTGTTTTCTCCCTCCCCTCACGCAGCCAGCAGCCAGGAAGTGCGGAGGGGGTGGGAACACAGGAAGAGCGACAAGCCCCTAAGATCTCTGGTCCGAATTTAAGTGACCAGCGGATCTTACGGGTCGTGTAAAAGCACCCTTAGTTTTCTTTTTATTCAATCAGTATTCTATCTATCTTTACTCATATCTATTTTAATCTAATACAAAAGATAGGGGGGGGGGAACCAAGCAATCAAACATATTTTGATTGCTTAAAGTCGTGTCATGATTTTGGAAATGAATAACGGAAATATGAAGACCAGCCTGAAATATAAATATATGCTAACCCGTTAGTCTTTTAAAAGAAATGCTCTAGTTAGGCATAGATAGGAATTTTTATGCTTAAAGGAAAATCTATAGACCAAGATGAAACCCCGTTATAATTGCCCTCAAAGTACTAACTCTTGTTATAGAAGGCCTTTGAAAATATGTAACTCTTGGATTTGTGTGTTCTTTTTGTTGATGCTGTTGCTTCTTGTAGCTTCATGGTAGTTTGTCTAAGTTACTGTGCAGCAAAGCACATCAACATTCTACAAGGCAATTCTAAAAATGGGGGCAGCCCAAACAAAAACTTATAACCTTGAAACTGGATTTCAGATCAGCACCAAATTTGTCAGATGCAGCAGGGAGTCTATCCTTGCTTTGAGCCAAATATTTGAAAATACGGAAAACTGGTTTTTCAGTTATGATTTTTATAGGTAAAATTGCCCTCCCCCTCCAAAAACCAGTGGCCCTAAACAGATTTAAAATAGCTCATATACATTGAAAATATCAATTGAAAAGCTTTCAAGATGGTCTGTACATTATATATCCTATTGCACTCATTACTATTCGCAGAGTGACACCAAGCAAGATAAAATTCCAGAAGTTGAATCCTTTTTTTAATCAGTTAGCTACTTCTCACCCAAATCAAGCAATATTAAGGCTTTTTCTTTTAACAAATGTCAAGGATATTGAGCACAAAAGGTTATTTTGTAGACCATCTAGACCAGTGGTTCTCAACCTGTGGGTCTGCAGTTCTTCCTGGACTGCAACACCCAGAAGCCTCAACCACTCGCTGTACTGGTAGGGGTTTCTGGGAGTTGCAGTCCAGGAACATCTAGGGACCCACAGGTTAAGAAGAACTGATCTAGACTTTGCTATGCAGAGCTTCTCATCCTTCTTCCTACTGGCAATGTGGGCACAAGGTTGTGTAGCAAGATTGGGCCATTTCCTGGTATTCTGAATTGTGGATGCAGCATAATATCTCACCTTCATGAACTTGAAATGTTTTGAATAATAACTAACACTTATGGTAACATCATATAATGTAAATGTTGACAAATGGTGACTATGAAGAAGTAAATATAATTGAACACTTCTTATACTTTGGTTTGAGCATCAAACAAACTGCAGTTAAACAGAAGAAAAGGAAAAGCCAAAAGACTGAGACTTAAAACGGCAGAACTAAAAAGAAAAGGAAAGAGCCTTAAGTTGCTAGAGACCAGAAGCAAAATCACACATGCTGCAATATTCATTTCCCCAGCTTTTAGGTACAGATGTAAAAGTTGAGTTATGAAGAATAAACCGATTTCTTTAAAATGTGATGTTGAAGGAGATCTTTGCAGATGTCATGGACCACTTTAAAAACAAATATGTCGATGCTAGATCAAATCAAGCCTGAACTCTCTGTAGAAGTAAAAGGGATTAAATAATTCTAGGAGAAGAGACAGCCTCTGTCAATAGAGAAGCTACAAAGTTCCAGAATGTCCCTAGATCCAGCTGTGCTGGAAGGGATTTCTGGGAGTTGCAGTCCAGGAACATCTGGGGACCCTCAGGTTGAGAACCACTGCCCCAGATGAACAAGGGAGCGGTAAACCACTTTTTAGTATTCTCTAACAAAAACCCTGAAAAGGGCCACCATAGACTTGACAGAACATCACTACTGCTACTACTGCTGCTACTACTACTACTACTACATTCCAGGTAAAATGTCTAAAAACTCAACAACACAGCTGTGCAGTTTTCCAACATGCTTCATGATTCAGATGGCTAGAAATTCTTAAGGGGCTGCACAGAGTCACGTCACACTTCCTAAAGTAACAGATATGTAATGGCATGAGCATTCACAGAAAAGGGCTCACTTTAAAAGAGTATGACAGCAGCCAAAAGGTCAGACTACAAATCATGCACTAAGCACGCTCTCCCAATATCTCTTGGTAAAAGAAGAGCTGGCTGTTGAGTTGTTACGCTTCAAGGCTGGAAGTGCAAGACAGATTCATTAAAAATGAGCCAGCAGCCATTCTAATTATAATCCCTTAACCAAATGAGCATGCAGTAGGAAAGGGCTGCTGTGGTTTTCAAAGTGCTGATTGGGGAACCACTGCTTTCCCTAACGATGATGACATCATCGGGAACAACAAATGAACCTCCCTGAAAGGCAGATTCACATTTACACCAGATCTCACCTGGCTATAGAAGCTACAGGTGAGTGCTGGCCATCAAGTATGGATAAATATGTCAGTTTTATACATTCCCCCTGCATACACGTCTGGATTTGAAACTGCTTAAAAAAACCTAACTAAGCAAAACCCACAGTTCAGAATCAACCCCATCAGCACTGGCAACATTCAGTACAGTAGCTACAGCAGGGAGAAACACCATGTCATTCCTGATAAGGGTCCAAGAGGCATGATGAGGAAGTGGCCAAAAGGATCACATATGTTGCACAGACAGGTGTTATTGTTTTGGCCACCCTTTGCATAACACTTTAGCTGTGAGGACTTGATATAGTTGGTCAAGAAGCTGTTGGGTACTGAGGACAGGCCGGGGGGGGGGGGCGCAGTGGAAAGAAAGATGCTGCTTCCTTTTTTGCTTTCCCCCTTTGGGTGGGTGTTCTGGTCTGTAGCATCACTTTCCTTCCTGGCTCTTGTTGGGAGGGCTTCGGCATGAGTTCCTCAGAATACAGTACAGGCTAAGGTGGAGAAAACAGTCCTGGCATCTGGAAAAACACAGTCAAGTGTTGAACTGCACAAAAAGAGGTCAGTGCACCCCAGCAAGCCTAATTCCTTGAAATACCTCCTGTCACTCTGCCTAGGGTGCTTAGATTCGCTGGCTTATTTATAACCTCGAGACGGGGAAGGTTAATAAAATCATGGCCCGGAATCTTTAGAATGGCCCTGCGTATTCAAACCCATCCTTGGTCCCTGCAGAGACTGGAATCCACAAATGAGAGGGAGGGCAAATGTCCCAGGAAGGTCATCCCCCAGCATGATGTCACCTCACCACCAGGCGGGAGCAGTCTGTCCTTTCAGCCCTTGGCTGTTACCATCACCCACTTCAAATCACCACCGCCCCGTCCACTGCTGACTTCATAGGAGTTGCAGAAGAGCCAGGAAATGAGCAGAGGTTTTGGATGGACTGGGCGTGGGGGAGGGGAGAGTAGGGCAGCAGCTGCAAGCTCCAGGAAAACAAGATGAGTTTGTTTGCATGGATGAGATAAAACCCTAGAAAACAACAGCAAATGGACCCTAGCTAGTTATGCCACTGTTACAATCCACGAGGATGACTGTATGCGCATGAATTGTGTCCTCCTGTCCCCTTGCTTCATACCATTACTTTTTGTTGCCTTCTACTGTGCAGTGTTTCCTTTTTCGGAAACAGACCAGTTACAAATATGTGCCCATGTGCTAATCCCGCTATCAATAGTACAAAGGCATATGATTTCCCCAAAGAATAGAGAATCGAGATTATAATATAGGAAGCCATTTATGACATCACCCTTTGTGGTGCAAAGATGCCTCACAAAAATATAATATTTGACTCCTTGGATATTTTCTGAAAATGTGTTGGTCCTGAAAGGCCTTCAAAGACTGTTTTGTAAGAGCTGGAAACAAAAATGTTTTGCATGAATACAATTGATTTTGTAACTTAAATAACGGCATGTTGCATTCAAAATTGGTATTTCCAGAGACTCTTTTGATTATATTTCCCAAAAGATTGTTCTAAAACAGCTTGGAAACTATAAAAGCTAGAGACACAGGATTTGAATATGGAAGCTAAATGATTTCCCAACGTAAACACTTATCAGTTTTGGATTCCCAAGGGTCATCTTTTTTGCTGCTTGTTTGTCTATACAGAACATTCTCCAAAATGATAAGAGTTAAAAACACTAGCAGTTGAACAGGTGCTTCAGATCTCCTGACTTAAATAACTGGTTTTGTTATACTGTATCTCACAATCAGATTGACCACAGCTCCAACTGGGCCTACATTTCATTAGATTTTAGCAGCACCTGATCTGAGAGATTTGCAAGACTCTTCTGTGGAACTGTTACAAGATGAACAAGTATGAAGGAAACAATTTGGGGAATGGGACAGAATAGGAAGGGCAGAGGAATAAGTCTGGGATGTTTTGATTTTTAACAGCTATGAAGCTAGGCACACTTGCTTGCAATTTAAATAGCTGTGTTAATATGCCGCATGCTTTACAGTGTTTATGGTGTGTGTTACATGCATATTTATAACACACATATAGATTCTACTGACTTGCAGTGTCTCACCAATGTGCCTGTCCAAACCATTGAAAATATTAAAAAAATTCTTGAAGGCTTTCGCAGCAGGGATCTGATCGCTGTTGTGAGTTTTTCGGGCTGTTTCCTTGAAAAAACTTCCAGAACATGACCAAACAGCCCAAAAAACTCACAATTATTAAAAATGTTATCTATTCAAAGAATCTTAGTTTGCCAAACAAATAAATTCATCCATGTAACATGGGATAAATTGTAACTGGATGTGCACATAAATACTGCATCCCTCCTGTCAATCTTTTCCTAGGCTCTGTTTACTTGAATTCATTTTAAGATGCTTTTGGGAGAGGAACTGGTGGTGCCTTCTGTACAAATAAAAAGGTTTCTTAAAAGTTCTATGTGAACAATAAAACATCTGTTACTGGAGCCTCGCAGCTGGACTACAACAAAATGACGTTTGCATTAATTATCCTCTGGGACCGGGAAAATAGAACAGACTGCAGATTTCTCTATAACAAGCTGACAAACCAAATCATTGTTTGTAATGGCTTTGTAACAAGTTGCAATCTAACATCACATGAGCCTCTGGAATGGAATAAGAAAACCAAACCAAGTCAGGAAAACATTTTGCCTTTTCACTAAAGATTGGGGTGGTTGTTTAACTTGTAATAGGGACATTTTTTTCTGAAATATCTCTTTTTACAGAAAGCAGTCAAGGGGCCAGACTTCTTTGCCCACTGCTGCTTAAATGCTGCCATGGGTGAAGACTGGATTCATGCTGCCCTTTTAAATACCGGGGGGGGGGGGCACTTTTAGTTATAAAACTTTGACTGTATAGGCCAGCATTAGCCAATGGTATGCCTACTAGTACTATGACATCATGCGACCGATGTTTTCAAAACTAGGAAACTGATTTTGTAGCCCGAAGAGTAATTTGGGGTGGGACACATTAAAAGATACAGTATTGCAAGCAGTCACCATCTTATCATACAGCTGAAATCTCTTTTGCATTATGACACATCGTTGCTACAGTTAGAAGGCTATATCAGCCAACCAGGACACAGTTCTGTCCACACACATTCCATTGCCCACCCACCCACTCCACCAATTGGTTTTAACAACTCTCCAGGCACACATCCAATGTAGGCCTGCCAATCAAAATCCATTCACTCATCATACATTCCACTAAATACAAAGATGTGCCACTTCTACCAGAGCAGCTAAAGGAAGTGGCAGTTGAAACATTTTGCTTAAATACATCTGTCTCTTGATCACACTTGCAACTGTTTACACGTATGATATATACCTACCAAGTGCTACGTTCAAGATATATACAATATGGATTTGCCACTGTGTGACAGTTGCGTGACTTGGTACACAATACAGAATGCAAAGGGCAATTTATTAATTTGGTGGCAATTTACCACTATGGTTTATGCAGTGACAGTATTGTCAGCATAAAATCCCCAATAGGAGTCTTACCAGTGGCCAGCATTCTATTGCCTAAACATAGAAGGGAAAGCTAATTGTGTATGTGACTCCACGCCTGTTCTGACACACTTTTTGTCATATGACCTCTTCTGTCCATCAGCAGACACTGCAAGAACAGGGGCACTAGTGGAGAGAGCATCACTGAGCCTGTGAAAACTTCCCAGTAGGCCAGAGGGGGAAACTTTCCCAAGGGTCCTAGCAGTAGTGTACTGCTTAGAAAATGCCTCCTATGTCTCCACTGGTAGAAAGGCTGTATTGAATGACAACCCGAGAGGAAGAGTGGCAATCACCACAGGTGAGAAGTAAATTTTTGACATTGGGTCATTGGATTTCTCCTTTGGCTCCTGGGTTTCCATATGACCTCAGATTTTAGGGCCAAATCCAAGAACAGGAGTGCAATGTCTCTGAAGTAGATCAAGAAACCGTTCTGGAGAGTCAACCTTCCTTTGTAGTTGGCTGATTGATGAAATTGGTAGAGAAGGGATCCAAGAAAATGGGACCACTATCTGCCCCAAACCTATCTGAGGTTTGCTCAGATGGTGGACCATCTTCTCAGATTTTGGTCCTGAAACCACAAGGCATGGGATGCTGCCCCCCATGGCAACCCTGCTTTTTACCACTACTGTATTTTGAGTGACATTTTAAATTTGTCTAAGGTACTCAGGAAGGCCCTCTGTCCTTTGGGCAAACGGTTAAAACAAGTTTTCTCTTCCTTTTCTATTTTCCTGGTTTGCTTCCCAACTTCATCACCATCACCATCATTTTATTAATGTTCTGTCTCTTAGCATTTTTCCTAAAATCTAGAATATTTTTTTTCTAAAAGAAACATCCAGGAATTCAGACTGATGAGGCTGCTTGGATAAGTAGGGAAACATTTCGATCTCACGAGAAAAGAAGGCCTGTTGCCATTACTCATCTTCCCGATAACCTCGTCTGGGTGACTGAGCATCTTCACAGACACCCAGGCATTCTGTGAGAAAAGGTGAAGAATGAAAAAAAAATCAAATTGGATATAACAAGGAAGACACTTATACTTTGACTGTTCTGGTTATTCAAATGTTACATTTAAAAACCTTAATTGCATCTGATAAAATAAACATGCAGTTGACTCTACAACCAAATAGGACAGAATTTGTGAGCATGGCAGGCCTGTGCAGGGATATTTCTGGAATCCACAATTAATCTTGATTTCATCTAGGAAACTGCTGTGTAGAAGACACAGGATAATTGCAATGAGCCTACAAGCCAAAACCCAGTACTAAAATTGAGAGAGAGGGAGAGTAGCTCTATAGGCTTCAATCATTAGGATTTTAGTTCCATGTTGAGCACTGTGAGGGGATTTTCTAATGGGGGAAAAAGAAGAAGTGGGGATCTGCAAATAAACAAAGCAGAAGAAAACAAAACAAATATCTATTTACAGTCTTGGTAATTTTGTTGTTGTTGTTGTTGTCCCCCCCCCCCACCTGCTAGGAACAAAATGACATCCTTACATGGGGAGAGTATTTGCTGCTTGAGGTACTGGGATATTCCAGGACTGCCTCTCCACAAACACCCAGAATGTTTTGGGTGTGGATGAGGAGTCCCTTTTTGATTCTGCCAACATTTGTTTCACCCATGTGTGTTGTGTACACTACTGGTATCATGGTTGAAATGAAATGAGAGGGAAAGCTCAGAGGGGAACGGCTTTCAGTCGAAAGCTACAACAGACAACTCACATTTTGTAGCTATTTGTCCTGCCTCACAGCTCAGAGGAGAGCATCAAGGGAGAGGTGGGCTTGATGGACTCCTGCTTGAGGTCCTTTAATGATTCTTTTCCAAAACAGTTCTTCCCCTTATTATATTTTTCTTCTGTGAGGAAACAGGCTACACAACTTAAAAGGCCCATATACACAGTTTGGGTGTGTTTTCTTCTGTGAAAACAGCTTCAAAGGAGGAACTGAAAGCCATGTCCTCCAGCACCAAAGCTGTGCCTTTCCCCCTATCTTCAACCTGCGTGTGCTTTTGTCTTTTGGGGAAGGAAGGAAGCCTGTATATCAAGTCAGGGACTGCCACATGTGACTAGAGCTTGCTCAGATACAAGATAGCAATCCTTGTAGTGAACATAGAGGGAAATTTACAGAACTATTTAGACCATGCAAAGCAACAAGATACACGGTTTGTGTAAACACCTGTTGGAAAGGCTCTAAAACTACATGAATAAGAAGAGAGTTCTGCTGCGTGGGAGACCACGGTGAAGAAAGCTTTGTCACTTGGGTGTATCACTTTAACCTCTTAATGGCAGATACTCGAGAAGACTCCCTGTTATAGATTTTAGTGTGTGACTGGACTTCTAGGAATGAAGGTGGCCTTTCAGATCAGAGGGTTTTAAAAGTAAATGTAATAAAATAAAATAAATCAGTACTTTGAATTTGGATTAGACACTAGCAATCAAATGCAAGAATAGTTTCATCTGACCTTAACTTTTTCCTGATCAGTTGACTTTCCAACACTAACTTCCGTCTTTCCCCATTTAACCATTTGTCAGTGTACATATAATTGATTCATTATATATTTAATAAGCATTCATAATTTCTATGGCCGATGGCTTTCGCCAGATCAGTCAGTCCATTAATTGTGCTGGATCTGTAGCACGTTCTGTTCAGAAGCATGCCACAACCATCTTTTCAAACAAGACTTCAGTATAAACATTTTGCCCAAAACTAAGAGTCAACGTGGAGATCAAAGGAATTGCATATTCCTTAGGGTGAACTTTTTTTCTTCTCCAATGTTACTTGCAGTGGAATAAGGACCTGGGAAATCAAATTTGCAAGTTGATTCATCTTCTAGTGAACAATCCTCTATGAACACTCAGGAGCAGAACATGCTAAAGTTCAAGATAAACAGGTGAGACAAAGCATTTCCAAGGACAAGGCAGTGGTTCTCAACCTGTGGGTTCCCAGATGTTCTTGGACTGCAACTCCCAGAAGCCTCCATGACTCGCTGTGCTGAAAGGGGATTCTGGGAGTTGCAGTCCAAGAACATCTGGGGACCCACAGGTTGAGAAGCATAGCTTTAAGGGAACAGTGGCTCCACGTAAGCATATTGCATATTTTGACCTTTGTAAGGTACACGTTCAGAATCAGTTTCCATAATAATAATAATAATAATATCTTTTGGTGTTGACAAACATGATGTTCCTCAGATATTTTTAATTTGAATATATCAAGAAAGAAAATAAAGGGGTCTTCCTTCCCAGATATCATGCTGGTGGAAAGCATACTTCCCAGATACTCTCTAGCATAAGTTCCCACATCTACACACACTGGCATCGTCTGTAAAGGAACAGGAAAGAGATACAGTAATATGTGTGCTGATGCTCTAATACATCTGAGGGAACTGTGACTGAGGTGGAGCTCCCTTCACAACCTTAAAATGTACTACTGTCAGGCAGCCAATTGTGCATGTGTGTCTCCTGATGCGGGTGGACTACAAATCCCATGACCCTTCTAATTGACCAGGCAGGTGTGAAGCTGATAGGAGTTGCAACCATACATCACCCAAAGAGCTACAAGGTTTCCCTCTGTGGAATACTACACATGTTACAGATGAGCCCCGTGTCGTAGTGGTTAAATGCCTGTACTGCAGATAAAACTGTGCTCACGACCTGGGGTTCAATCCCAGGTAGCAGGCTCATGGTTGACTCAGCCTTCCATCCTTCCGAGGTGGGTAAAATGAGTACCCAGCTTGCTTGGTGGGGGAGGGGGCAATTAAAACTGCAAACTGCCCAGACACTACTTGAAGTGGTATGGGGAAACACTTTGCTTTTTGCTTTATATTTTATTAGGTTGGCAAAAAAAAAAAAAAAATAAACATCAAGTATAATTTGATCTAAAAAAAGCTCAAACTGAAATGGATTGGCTAGTCTTTAAAGTTCTACAGTATTCTGTTTTTCTTTTTCCTCTTTACCTTTGCCATCATGCCGAGAAAGGCTACTTCTTAAGAAATTGCTACAAGGCATACTTCATAAAATCCATATATATATTGCACACATTCAGTACAGAATTATAACTCTTTTCACCTTAATCTTTGAAGCATCCATAATAGGAACCATTGTTTTTTTAATGCCGGTCATTTGGATCACAGGGTTATTGGAGGCTACCGCAAATATAATTTGGGATTCTGAGACCCTAAACTCAGGATAAATTTTATTTCTGTCCCTTCAAAGAGAGTCTATTTAATATAAATGCCAACACAAACCCTTAAGGAGCTAAAAGTGATCCCTCCTTCATATTTAAGAGGTGGAACTTGGAGTGGTGGTGAATAAAAAGCATTTTTGAGATTTGATTCCTCCCCTCCCAATTTACGTAAGCAAGCCCCCCCCCCTCTCCTACAGCATCTCTGAGCAGAGGTGTGAGAGTATTAGATGCCTCGCAGACAATGACAGAGTATTATACTTCCTTCCCCTCCTGCTCCTGCTCTGACCTCAACAGATGACATCATCCTAGTGATCTGAGGAACAGGGCGGAGATGAGTTTAATAAAATAAGCCCACCAAAGGCGGATTAGAGGAGAGTTCGTAAATTGGAAGCAGGACTTTCTTTTTAATCCACAGCAGTTGGGAAGGGAAGAGGAGAGGATCAAAAGAAAGAAGTATAAATCTCAGATACTGGCTGGGTGTTCAGGACGGACAGGCTGCAACTCACATCTATTCCTAACAGTTTGGTGGCTTGCACACTACCACCCCTGGTACTGCTGGGGTAATGCTTTTTTGGGGGGGAACTAGCTGAATGCAGAATTTAAACAAGCTTGTCAAAGTACCTTCATAAAACAATATTATTAATTATAGTCAAGCTCCTCCTTTAAAATTTACTCATTAGTAAGTCCCCTCAGTAGCTTTTAGACCTCAGTAGCTGAAATACCTTCTGAAAAAGGTATTTGATTCTTGCTACGTGCCAACAAGGCCCTTTCAGCTTACATTCACCCTATGAACTAACACTACCACTTCGGTTTTGAGGTCTCAAGGCCATGACTACTGAGTAAATTAATCTCTTTCTGACTTCCTTCTTCACATTTTCCAAGCATTATAGTCTTATCATGAGTCTTGCCTTTTCGTGACGTGAACAGGGTGGGATAACCTCCGTTCCCTTTTGCTTCCAGAGTGAATGCAGACTTTACTTGGCCTCGCATCCACTTGTTTACCTTTCTGGTGGCCTGTAAAGTTCTCCTCCAATACCACATTCCAATTGAATCAATTTTATTCTTGTAAGCTTTCTTCCCCATCCAGCTTTCATACCAGTAAATGCCAATCAGGAATATCACTGTACAGATGGCCTTGGCCTCCACTCTCCAGTAACATGTTCTTACAACACATGATGATCCTTTTTAGTTCCTTCATAGCTGCTGTTCCAAGTCTCCGTCCATTTCTGATGACCTTTAAATCTGAAAGAAAAAAATATTATTGAAAATCTATTTTGATTTCTTTATTGTCAGCATTAAAGATAACATGTCATTCGTTTGCCCGCACTGCATTCAACTTGGCTTCTGCCATATCTTATTTGGCCTTCCTTAAGGTCTTTTAATTGATGCCTCTGTCAGTAATATGATATCATCTGCACATCTTAAATTAGCATGTTTATTCCATCATTTTTCACTCCTCCTTTGTGGTAGGCTAATCCAGCTTTTCCATGGATGTGTTCTGCACACAGGGTGAACAGATAGGCAAGTAAAATATGCCCTTGTCTGATATAAGTGCCAATAGGCAATTACCGAAGAAGCCATACATATTTCTCAATGAGCAAGCTTTGTAAGGATGTGACCACAACAGAAAAGTGTTCTATGCATCAACATTTGGGGTCTTATTGGCAGGCTTTAAGCTTGTAAAGTCAAACAAATACTAGTACGGTATGCAGTTACAGCAATACCTGAGCATTTTACATTGTCAATGCATTAAGGTTCTGTTCCCATTCAACCTATATGTCTGATTATTAATCAGGTCCTCTTCTCCTTCAGGAATAAATCAAGCTTTTGTCCCAGTGATTCCCTTAGAGATACCCGTCTACATGCAAAGCATTATTGGATGTTGCCATAATCAATCACTAAGGAAGGAGATATTAATGAGTCTGAAATGTTTTCTCTTTCCATAACAGAGCAAGCTCTGTCATTGATACTGCCTACACAAAATTCATTCGGTCCACTGTATTTTGCACTGTATTGTACTCGCTAATTGTTGTTAACCTCCCAGAGTGGCCTTGCTGCCAGATGGGTGGTATAACAATCCAATAAATAAATAATAAATAAAAGGCTATAGCATGATTTGAAATTAACACAAAATACAGCCCCTTTGGGGTGATGTTGCCCACCTATGCTTACTATCCTCACCTCTCTCTCTCTCTTCGTGTGTGTGTGTGTGTGTGTGTGCGTGCGCGCACGTGTGTGCATGTGTGTGTAAGACCAGCTATGTCTCCTCTGTTGGATTCAGAAAACAGGAAATAAAATGTGTGGGCTGCAGCAGAACTTGGAGGTACATTCATTCAAAATCTAAATTTATGGTAATCTCCCACAGTTCGGTGGAGGGGGGGTAATATATGTTCCATTATTAATGTCTGATGGAGAAAATTCAAAGAATAACAACTACCTCTGTAATCAAAGAGACACATATAGAGATGGGGACAAAGATGAAAACAACTTCGGAAGGTTCTCTGAAATCACCTATTCATTGATTTGGATTAATTTGGGTTCATCCAAACTGGAGAACCCGAATTTTCCCGAAGCAACACATTTTGAGGCAATGCAACAAACTCCTGCTCCATTGCTCCTGCACAGTTTATGCGCCCCCTTTCCACTTTCCCCATCACCTTCCCACCTTTTCCTGCCACTATATCCTCTTCCTCTGCAGCTGACACGATCTTGAGAGGCCCACTACCTCTAGGCATGTCCCTGCCATTGAGCTAAGAAGCAGAGAAATGAGCAGAGTGCGGCTGGCCTGTGGGATCTGGCCTCTCAAGATGGCGGTGGCAGAGGAGGAGGCAACGGGGGCAGTGAGAGAGGACAGTTTGTGGGGGGGGCAGGGGCAAACAGTCCCTCCCAGACAGCCACTGAACTTACCAATGACCCATGGACTTCCATGAACCACAAACCAAGATGAACCACCATTTGGGCTGTTTGTGCCCATCGCTAGATGTGCATAGTAAAAGCAATTCATAATTGTTGCAAATAAAATTTCTTAGTGATACATGAACCCCGAACCCATCAATGTATGCACACAGTGCAGAAAAATAGATCCATTCAGAGGAGGGTAGCCAGCTGGAACCTAGGCAGTGGCCACTACTTTCAAAGCCATTGCTAACTGGTATAGGTGTGGGCGTGCAAGGAAGTGTGCCCGCCCCGGGGGGGGGGGGTCCTATTATCAACTACCCTCACTTCTTCCGTCTTCATTATTTACTCTCACACTAAGCCGGTTACTTCATGTCCTTCCTCGTTCTGCGATTATGTTCGTTCCGTGACAACGTTGTTTGCGGTCACGTGGTTTTGTCCCAGTTCAGTCCCTGTTTCCATTTACCCACAGGCATGATTATTTGTCTCGTGACAACTGTTACCTCACATCCTTGTTCCGTGACAAATTCTGAATTTGTCTTGGTTTCTTAACCCTTTTTAAAAACAATATCATAAAGAAAACTTTTTCGATATTTCGATTTACTGGGCTTCCAGGATTTACACATCAATGCTACAGAATTTTCAGTACTTTCTAAACATAGGGAAACTAATGTTGAATGCCGCTTCAGCCGCTGACCACTAGGTGGACACTGGTTGTTGCGTGACAGGCCGTTAATTCACGTCCCTTGTCTTGGAACAGGAACTGGGAACTAAGCATGACAAGCAAATTCCCCAGCCCAGGGTCAGGTACGGCTTGTCACGCTCTGTTCCTGGTTCAGGTGGCGTGGTCAAAATGAGTTTCCGCTGTCACGCTATGGACGTGAAGTAAGTTTTTTTCATACCGGTTCCAAGCGGGACAGCAAAGAGGGATGAACGAGACGTGAAGTAACAGTCTAACTGGGCTCCCAAAACTGATGCTCTTGCAACAGCAAAGAGTTGTGGTGGGTAAGGTAATATTTGCTAAATATAGCAAAAAAATGGAGTATTTCATGAATTTTTATATGTTCATTATTTTAATTCTGATGGTATATTCAAGGTATAAGCCTAAGCCAACAAAGAAATAAAATAAAAAGATGGTGGTGGTGAGGAGACAAGTCATTACTACTGTTTTCCCTCCTGATTTTGCAGAACACAAGGGAGATTGCGACCTTCCAACACTAAGGGTTCAGGCAGAGGCTCTGTATCAGAAAACCTTCCAGACATACAGTACAGTACTTCGCTCTCCCTGATTCTCTTTGATCACCAGAAAAAAAGAGAATGGAAACTTCTATTTTTATTTTCAAATAAACCACAAATTCCATTGTGTCTGAACTTCAGAAATCAAGGTTTGTGAGCAAGCCAAGAGCCGAAATCATGTTTTGAGCATGGCTTCATTCTACTAATTAAAGTTTAGGTGTGTTATATCTATGATGTGGTTATCAGGGTTTTATGGTCTGCTCCCATCCTGAATCAGGATCCTGAATCAGGAGCATAATGAATTTCTGCACATTTATGCCTCGATAAAAAGGGTGTGGTGGCTCAGCGCGCTAGAGCACTGAAAACTGTCAGCTGCAAAGTTGGCAGCTCAGCGGTTCGAGTCCCAGGTGCTATGCAGCGGAGTGAGCTCCCGCTGTTAACCTCAGCTCCTGCCAACCTAGCAGTTCAAAAGCAAGTAAATGCAAATAGATAAATAGGTACCACTGTAAAAAGCGGGAAGGTAAAACAGTGTTTCCTTGTAGCCACGCCTGTCACATGGCCACAGACTTGCACAACACTGGCTCTTCGGCTTGAATACAGAGATGAGCACCACCCCCTAGAGTTGGACACAACTAGCGCACATGTGCGATAACTGCCAGACTTTTGGTGTCATTGGATACTTTGTTGCTTTCTGGGCAATAAATTCATATAGGTACCTTGACGGAATCTGAAGTTCTGTATCATGCAGCTCCCATGAAGATCTCCCACTCCCACCTCTGGGACATGTACTCCAAAAAAAAAGTGACATTTTAAGCCCCAACCTCAACTGGGGCTCAAGAGGCAAGATATGCTGCCAGATATCCAAGATGATTAAAGATTGTCTGAGATGTTGAAATTCTTTTTCTTATTTAAATCTCCCTCTTCAATCCCTGCTTCTGTTTATTTGAAGAACCTATCTAATTAGTTGGAGCAGCTGCTGACACCCTCTTGACCCCAAGGGCCCATCAGGCTGATTATGTAAGAGAGAGATAAGATTAGTGATTTGGGGAAAAAAAGAGCCATGAGGACAGTCAGTACCAGCCTGTTTCCGCATGAAGATTCACTTTGAAACACTTTCCTCTTAGCGCCAGTTGGAATGAATGATGAAAGACTGTGCAAAGAGAGTGCACACAATGCCCCTTTTGGTGTCATGGGAAGGAGCAGTATGACATGCGGTGGGATCCTCACATCCAAATGGCATACTAATCTCATGCAACCCTATTTCCGATATCATGAAATGGCTAAATGAGCCACTTCGGGTTATCAGTAAATCGAACACTCCCGCTGCTCCTTTGCAGAGAGGGAGAGGAACTGAAATACGTTTTTTGCCTCTGCTAGACTCTTGCTGGTGCAGTGAATTACTTAGATGAAATTAAGAAAAACATGTTTCTTTGTCTTGCGCATAGTCCTAATTGAGAAACCACACACAGTTGCAGCTTTGATTGTAACATCACACAAACAGCCCTTTAGAGGGAGAAAGACCCAATGACCTTGCATAGGAGCCATGGCTTAGTAGGAAATATTACCTGGCTGACCTATACAGATAGTCAGTCTTTCTTAGGCTCTAGGTGTTGGCTGTTTTACCATTGGTTGGAACTTTCAAACCCCCAGTTTGGAAGTTTTGGTCAGTGAAACAAGCATAGAGGGCATCAGGAAATAAATCAGAATTGTGAAATTGGTGGTTGGTGTCAGAGAGACTGGAAGGTACAGTGTCCTTGAAGTTGTAAAGCAGCGAAAGCTGGAGTACCGTATTCCCTTTTGCTGTTGCGGGAGAGGTAGCAACTCACTTTTCTCTGCACTGGACATAATAGGTGAAGGAATTATGCTCACCGGAAAAGCTTACAGAACTTTGAGGATTACACCTGCTTTTAAGGGCATCCATTCAAATGGCTAGAAAGAGCAGAGGAAAAAAAATCACACCATTCTTGGCAACAAGGGAAGAAAACAAGGGGAAAGAAGAGATCTGTATATACAGTACTGTGAATTCTGTCTCGGATTGAACCTTGAACCAATAAAGCAGCACTCAAAGCAATGAAATTCCTGTGGGGGTATTTACCCCCCCCCCCTTACTAATCCCTTGTCAGATGTGTGCTATGCTGAGACCATTGGGATATCAGGGGCTGAGCAGCCCCCAGAAAGGATAACTGGCTGAATGAACTGATAGTAAAACAATGTCATAAGCCAAACTACCAAACACAAATAACAGAAACGAATGACGACAGGTCTTCTTGTCAATGCAAGATAAGCAAAGGAGGCAATGTTTTATTTGAAGGTTGGCTATTACTGATATCACAGGATGTTGGACCTATCAAATCCTGCCTGTGTGAATGTAATGAACTAATAACCACACCTACAAAGTCATGCAAAAAGGCTGACTTACTGTTACTAATTCAGTGTACTTACTGCAATGAAAGGAAGGAAGGAAGGAAGGAAGGAAGGAAGGAAGGAAATATTAAATATAAAAAGAATATATTTAAAAAAGGGTGATGGAAAGTTAAAATATCAAATCTCCATCTGAACCTATAGAAAGTCCTATTTTGTCCCCATAATCACCAGATTATGTCTACTCCCATTCAAACAAACATCAGGGCAAATTGGTATTATTGAGATCCAAGACATGCATGAGGAAAACTGCATACAGCAGCAATTGAAACTTATTTCTGATCACCCCCAAATGGAGCATTTTCTAGCTGTCCTAAATTAAAAGAATCCCAAACACAGAATGATTCCACATCCTGCAAATTTCAGATAGGATGCATCCAGTTTTTTTTTTCTTTGTAAGCTGATGTACGTCATGTGGAATATCTGTACTCTAACTGCAAGAGTGCTCATCTGGTGGTCACTTGCAGAAGTCTGGGATTAGTGAATTTATTATTCAGTAACAGGGACATCTTTGCTTCACTTTCTGGCTGTATAGCTTAGTGACTTAGGTATCTGGCTGGGGAGTCAGAGGTTGGGAGTCTGGTTCCCCATTGTACCTCCTGTGAGTAGAAACAGCCTATGTGGTCTTGGGCAAGCTGCACAGTCCCAGAGCACCCTCAGAAGAAGGGAATGGTGAAGCTCCTCAGAGTACAGTATTATCATCCTGGAAAACCTTGAAAAGGTTTTGACTTGATGGCACATGATGATGATGATGATGATGATGATGATGATGATGATGATGATGAT
>JAHTLZ010000129.1:3167777-3195630 GCA_023846285.1 Phrynocephalus versicolor | reverse complement strand
ATGATGATGATGATGATGATGATGATGATGATGATGATGATGATGATTTTTTTTGAGAACACAATACCTCGTCAGTCTATGTGTGGACATCTAAATATATACACCTAAACTTACCCTATAATGAATGTTGATATCCATAATATTTATTTATTTATTTATTTATTTATTCATTCATTCATTCAACTTATTTGCTACCCACTACCCCAAGGTCTCTGGGTGGCTTAAAACCAAAATGAACAGTTAAAGCTGTTAAAACATTAAAAAGCCAATGGACAATTAAAAACAATAAAAACATTTAAGCACAAAACACTAAATTTACCACCAGGACCCACAATCTATGTTATGTCAATTAAAAAACTTCAGAAACTATAACCTAATTGATTTAATAATAACCTAATTGATTTAATAATAACCTAATTGATTTAGATGACTCTCAAGAAATCTGCTCCTCTTATAAAAACCCCGAGAGTAATAAACAGATATCAGAGGATTGTGGTTAAGTTCAAGACGTATGGCAAATTATGGTAAAGGGGAAGACATTTCCAATGATTTATAATTATTGGAAACCTAGAAATAAAAAGATGAACAATGTTGGTTTAAATTTATTTAGGATAATATTTATGTTTGATGTGCTGATTATCGGCTCCAGTGAACCTAATGCAGTATGCCCTTTTACTTATTCTTCTGCATACTCTGGAAGTGTTTTCAACTCCATCTCCTTCTCCAAAGGAGATTTATTCCTCAGGGCAGCAGTTGAGAGAAGGAAAGATGGTGATCATCAGCCCATAACAGTGAGCAATGGAGTCAGATCTCAGGCCACCAGTTTTGTGCTGAGATACACTTCATCAAGAAAGGAGGTGGTGGTGGTAGTGGTTATTAATTGGACTTGTTATACTACCTATCTAGCAAATAGCTACTCTGGGCGGTGTACAAACAGATCAGAATAACAAAACAATACTAATAGACAGTAAAGAAATAGATTGCAAATATAAAATAAACACCATAAAAACAGCAATGGAAGAAAAGCAAACTAAATGCTTTTCAGCAAATCATTATGCAGAAACATGTTAAAGCCTGATTCTAATATGGACTCGGTATTGCAAACACATCAAAACCGATGCAATCATCTGATAACTCTTTTAATACCTAACTCAAGGCCAACTTCCCTAACTCCCCCCCCCCAAATGCCTATGAAGTCCTTATAGCTCAATAAAAATGCAGAGTAGCAAGAAAGATGTCAAGAAGGCAGCTTTGCAGAGCACATGCCATCCGTGGTTCTATGGAACAGAGTGCTATGTTAACTCTGAGATATGATGATGATGATGACGATGATGATGATGACGATGATGATGATGACGACAACGACGACAACGACAACGACAACGACAACGTCATCATCATAATCACAGGAAATCTTTATTTCAGTACAGATTCTGGTCAGATCTTGAACTAGCAGCAACAGGGACAAACTCAGTGTACTTCTGGTATGTAGTTTTTCTGCTGTGCTTAGAGAAATGACTTTTGCATTTCATATCCTTGTATCAACTTCATCATGGGCAAATCTTTATGCAAACTTATTTAAAGCTGGTGAAGCTAGAAAAAGAACAATCAACAGACAACCTTCGGTACCAGACATCAACTCTTTTTCATCATGATCTCCAGAATATGCTTCTGGAATCACAGAAAAACGATAAGGCCCCTGGGGAGGGTTTTCTGCCACCTGAGTTCTTTAAGATTAATGCAGATACATAGACTTCACTTATGACAGGCTATTCACTCATATGAACAACACAGATTGTGTTCCAATAGGTAGGTATCTAAACATAAAGGTACCAATATTCAAGAAAGGTGATAAGGTGTGCTTGTAGAATGCTTTTTACTATGCATACACCAACTATATGGCATGTCTACCATTGTACCAAAATTACTTGGAACAAGATTCAGCTAGATTCAAATAAATAACACTGAATAACAAATAATTTATAATGCATCAGCTCCACTTTGGATACAAGTTGAAGTAATCCAGAACTCAAAAACCCTAGACAGAAATCTGGTTGAAGATATTTTGAAAAATCATTTCTTCCTTCTGGGCCAGGAACTAAAAATATTGCCAACAGAAGTACAGGATATAGGTACAGGAATATGACACCTTGACCGTGTAACAATGAGGCCCCCGTTTGAATAACAACTAGACAATGCTGTTTTTTGTGGATACTGCCTGGCCGAGAATGACCCTTTACTCCACTCATAAGTCCTGACTCTGCACTATTCACTTTCACTGTTGGAATTTCTCTTGCAACCCACTGACGGTCAGAGTCCAGGAGCAGGTGTCATTCCAGTTAAAGAGATGACAGTTCAGCAGAATATCTAGGTGCAAGCAGAGCAGAAAGGGTTGATCTGGAAAAAAAGGTGAAACGGCTAGGGTGGGTCCAAGACATTTGGCTGCCTAAGAAAACTACTGGACTGGTAACTGAACCTGGTCACTGACCCTTGTCCTGTAGCATATAATTGAAGTAAAAAAAGATCTTGTATAAGGTGGATTCAATCAATAAAGGGAATTGTGGCCTCTTGTTTGCAAGTGTTGAACAGATCTGTTAATGACAGGGCATTGTGGAGTTTGCTCATTCATCTGGTCGCCATTACCACCATATAGCTATTAGAAGGACTGGCCTAGGACATTTCTCAATTTGAGGCCAAGGACAAGATGGCACCCGGTCCCGAGTCCACGTGGAGAAGATTTGGACTGGCAGCTGATTCTTCTTTCAATGCTGAAGGCGAGACAGCATCTCATCCAGTAATAGTTTTTTCAGGTTCAGGACATACATTGTCCCACAGAGAAAAGAACATTTGCGAGAGACAACTGGGAGGCAGCCACTTCTTCTTCTTCTTGGCATCTGTGACCTAAGGCAGTTTCCTCATTGGGTTGAACAGCTGGAGCCAGCCCTAGCTTTTAGAGGTGCAACCGTCCCACCTCGCTCTCCATCTAGTAGCAGTCACTCTACTGCCACGACATTATCCATTTCAAAGACAGACTGGCCATCTTCCTGAATATACCACAGAGCAGATACATTGTTTGAGAGGAAGGGTCCCTTTTTATAATGCAACTACCTGAGAGCACATCTGTCTCACTCCATAGAGAGGTATCTGTAATGTTCCCAACAGCTTGGAACAAGATGACTTGTCATATATAAAATGGCAAGAGAGTTTATCTTTTTGAAGTGAGTTCTGAAATTTCCCATGTTCAGCTCAAAAGATGCATGAACACCATGAGCAACCATCTTCCTTTTCTTTTCTTTATGTAATTACAGCCATGAAGGAGACAAATGTTTGCTGGGACAACAACATATAGGAATGGTCTTCCACTGACAGCACCCCACAACCAATCAAAATTGACTACATGGTGACTAGAATGGTCATTGAAGGCAAGTGAGGCCCTGGTATCACCACTGGCCTGAAGGAAATGAGGGGAAAGGGGGCTATGGCAGTTTAATTTAAGGCCTAACCATTCTCCTCTTTTTGCCCATTTGCCAGAAACCTTTTTTTTCCTGCTGTACAGTATTCTCATTTTCCAGGATGGCTGGAGGTCATGTGGCACATTAATTGACACCTTGTTTGTCTTGCCTGAAACATCAGACAAGCAAACAAAGCCATGCTATCTCCCAGTTGACCACTTGCAAACCAATCACAGGACTAAGGCAAGATCAGTTTACAATAAACGAGCCTTTTCCTCTTAAGGGTGCATTGCTTCTAGATGTGGAATCAGTATCTTATATAGTAGGGTACTGAGTGCAATGTATTCAGTATAAAAGTGGAGTTCAGTTCAGATCATGAGCTATGGGAGTGAGGCCAGTCCAGACAGGTTTTTAGACTTCTATTGGTACGGTTTGGTTTGAAACAAATTAAGGAACCCACATGTGGTCACTAGCCTTCCATCTTCCCAACTTTCACCCCAATGGTTTCCTCATGTGCCACCATAGTTCTTGGCTATTGTTGCTGCTGCCTCCTTACTTGTGGGCAACCCAGGAAAACCTTGCTCATAAATAAACGGGTGATCTAGAGACCAATGTGGACCCTTCTCAAAGGAGAATAACCATCTGCAGTGTGAATGGAAGGATCACTCATCCTATAGATCACACTGAAGTTAACCTTTTAAGCACAAACTACTTGTCTGGACAGGCCCTTAGTCAGACCTATCTGGTGACCTAGTTTCTCTGGTCTTGAACTCCAGCTATTCAAGTCTGCCTGTTCTGTCTGCTCGCCCCTTATTTATAGATCTGTTTTAATTTGGCTGCTGAACATTCATTCAAAAAGGCTTAAACCTCCCCTCCCCCCAATGTTTTGCAGCTACACAGCCTCCACCAGCCATTGGCTGCCTTCCCTCGTCTAGAGGCTATAAACTCACTGGGAACAGCTGTCATGTAGACATTCCGCCCAATAAGTTACATCAGACACACATTTCTTTACAAGATCTTTCTATAGGTTTGCTAGTCCCCAATCCCTGAGGGGCTTCTTTGCCCCAAGACTAGCAAAGTGCAGATGAAATCTAAGGATAGGTTTCGGGGTTATTCACCCAACTTTGCCAAGTGGTAGTATTGGTGGCACTATTAAAAAAAAGTGAAGATAGACTCCTTGTTGTGACAAGGATGGTCAGCAGAATTCTGCCTCCTCCCTTCAAAAAATGAAACAAAATCTGTTTTTCAGGGAGTGCTTAGACCTAAGACACAACACCCGAGGTTGAAAGTTCGGCTATTTTTGCCCAGGTACAAAAGGAGGAGAATTTGGGTTGTTAAACATAAGCCTTCAGACCTACCAAGATATATTTTGCTGCCTGTGATAAAGGCAAAAATGATATCTGTTTTATTCCACCAATAACATCAACCACGCAGAATGAAACTTTTTTCAAGACTTTTCTGCGAACAAGGTGCATCACTACTACAGACAGCAGCAGATTAGACAGCATGTTGTAAGAGCACTGAGCCGTGAGTGTGAAGACCTGGGTTCAAATTCCTACTTGGCCAGGAAGCCCACTGGATGTCCTTGGAGGAGCAGTTATATCTGCTCTCTGCCTCCTCTACCCAACAAGGGTATTGTAGGGAGAAAGGCCAGTCATGTATGCCACAAATGAGCAATAAAGAACAGATTTTGGATGGGAATCAGACACACCTAGCTCTGTCCTACCAGAAATTGAAATTACCAGAGACTGAGAGTAACAATCTGGAAGTGGTGGTTCTAGTCCTATAAGTTATTCAATTGTGTTTTAATTTTTTTAGTGTTTTCTCTGTAATTTTTTAGCTCATCTATGAGCCCCCCTCAGTCCCACTTTTTGGAGAAAGTCAGGACATAAATCAAAACTAAGTAAATAACAAATTTGCTATCTTCTCTTCATGACATCTAAAATCAGTATCCTAGTACAGCCATCTCACTCTCCTATGGAAGCAAATAATTCCAATATAAAGTGCAACATTACCCAATTGGCTGGATTATGGCCACATTCTAGGCATGCCACCAAGTGCCCATTTGATTAATTAGCTGGTCCAATTTTCTAAGTCTCTAGCTCTTGCAGAACCTAAGACAGAAACAAAAATACAGTATAGTGTCAAAATACATCCAATTGTTTTCCTTTTTTTTAGTCTTTCTTCCCTTTTAGTCAATGGTCAGAGTCCTGTGGCCAATTTACACTTGCATAAATTAAGTTTTGTCACTAAATTGCTGCTCATGAATAAAGTGCTCCTTGTTTTCTGGGCATGCACTCAGTTGTGTAACCATGTAGCTGCTCAGGAATGGAACCTCGTTACTAATTAGCAAATTGCTGATAAGACAACAGTTTCCCTTACCCAAGCAAAAGTCAGCAATAAGGTCCCAGTCATTGTGTGAACCTTTAGACAGTTTGATTAAGAGTGCCTTACATTTAATGACTCATCATCTGCCAGGTACTGGAAAAGGTTACAATTTGGGGAATCCCTGATCTCAGCCTCTTGGCAGATGACAGAAGGTCTCCCTTCCCATAATTGCTAGTAAACGCAGAAAGCAATGAAGTGACAGAAATGAATGGAGATGAAAAGAAAAATTTCATTGTAAAGCACTCTCAAAACCCTGAAGCATCTTAGTACACTTTACTATTTAATGTGCTAAGGGCTACATAGTTTTTCCTGCAGGTGACTTTGGGTGTTATGCAGAACCAGTGGTGTGGGTGCCATCTTGTGAGGGGGAAAAGAGCTTGGGGAAAGGAAGAAACAATAGAATACTTGGGCCTTTTCACACGACCCCTAAGATCCGCTGGCCACTTAAATTCGGACCAGAGATCTTGGGGGTTTGTCGCTGTTCCTGTGTTCCCACCCCCTCCGCACTCCTGGCTGCTGTCTACGTGAGGGGAGGGAGAAAAAAAGGAAGAAAAGAATGTGGGCTCACCTCTGTTCTGCCATCTCGCTCTGCTCCTGGCAGCACAGTATCTCTTAAAGGGGCAGGGGGGGCAAGAAAACAACAAACAGAAGAGAGGAGAGCCCGGCACTCACTACGTTACATCCGCATCAGGAATTTTTCAACCCTGGAGAGCAGGTACTTGAAAAGTGCGCTGGGAAGCACTTAGGTGGGTGTGGTCGCACTTAATTTTTTGTAAACTCCGGAACTGGTGGGGAAATAATTTTAAGCTCCAGATCTGGGAGCCATTTGCCGCGGACTTTAGGGGTCGTGTGAAGGGGTTGGAGGCTTTTTCTTCTTACTTTTTTGTTGTTGTTTTCAAATAGCATTGCTTGAGCTGTATGTGCTATTTGGATGCAAGGATTGCACCAAATGCCATACTGGACCTCTATCTGACCTTACATGGTCCCATTTAGCCCAGTCCAGCTGAACCCATATACATTAGCCCAGCCCTGGTACTTCAAAATCCTCCCCTCGAAAATACCCTCTAGTAGCCAGTGTTTAAAACAAATACAAACATGGTGGGGTTGGTGGGAGGAGGAGGGTACTGAGTAACCTCACACTTGGTAAACTGACCTTCCACAGCCCTTACATACGGGATTGAGCCGAAATATAAGACTGATGATTATGAAAAAATCAATTGGGGTGTATGGGGGTGCTGGGAGAGCACATGTAGAAATAATCCAATAGATTATCACCAGAAACCTGGTCCTATGTCATAATATTTTTCTTCAGTCTATTGATCTATTAATTCCTGTGGATGAGCAACATACATACCAATATTACATAATTCCCTTCTCCCCATATATCCCCACAAGAACCCTGCAAGGCAAGTCAGTTGGAGAGGTGCTGACTAGTCCAAGGTCACCCACTCAGCTTCTTGGACTGAGCAGGGACCTGAACTTGAGCTTCTCCATTACAAGTAACCTATAGTAAATAATATTTATTTATTTATTTGATTTTTATACCACTTAGTAGAAACTCACTATTCTGGGTGGTGAGCAAAAGAAAATTAAACTCATGCTCAACACTACAACCTCCCACCACAACATAAAATGAGAAATTAATATGAAAAGAACAGGAAATGAGTAAAAACAATACATTCTAGTGGCCCTCTCAGATCAAGACTTACTACGTATGGGGAACAGGAACAAAAATTAAGGTCCTTGATTTGCGCAATATGCAAACTGAGTTACTTGAATTTGGAGAATTGGAACGTGGCACTCCTGATATGGGATGGATTAGAAATGTTTAAACAAACATTCACTGCTCTTATGTGCCAATTATTGCCACAGTTTGCACTGGATGCTATAGAAGAGCCACAATTGCAGATGCAACATTTGGCAGTCACCCCTCCCTCCCTCCCCCCCCACAGAGAGAGAGAGAGAGAGAGAGAGAGAGAGAGATTGCCCTCAATTTCTGAAGCTTCTTTTGTCTGTGCTGAGGGAAGTGTGTGTATGGGGAGGGGGAATGAGTCCCCAAGGTTGTCCTCTAGTGAACTTGAAATGGCTTTGCTCATTTGATACCTAGTCTGGGGCTGAGAAAATGGATGTGCTGCAAAGGGATGTTTTGTCTTCTCTAGTCCCCCTCCCCTCCCCTCCAAGCTGTTTCTTGACACTCCTGGCCAGCTGCAGGCAGCCACTTCAAGCTCTTTTCCCTGTTGTTTACTGGAACGCTGGCTCACTGAGTGGGAGCTGCTGAAAGGCTGTCTCTGGGCAGGGAGTTGCCCAAGAGATACACCCACTTGTGCTCAGAGTCTCCGAGATGTCTTCTTCCGCTTCTCCTCTCAAGGTTGCTCAACCCATTACAATACAAGGCCCCCTCTTAGCATGTTGCCCTTAGATTGAATTCCACAGTTTGCCTGTGCTCACCCCTCTCAGCGGGGCCAAGGAGCCTGCTTCCTTTCCTGTTTGCATTCAAGTTTGGTCTTGAAACTCTTTTTTGGTTAGTCTGGCACCCAGTTGCTAAATATGTCTACAGCTGCAGCCTTACACCCAGTTTTCTGGAAGTAAATCCCACCGAGCCCAGTGATACTTACTTCTGAGTAAATATGCTTGGGACTTTGCTGTAAAATGGAAATTCTTTGAATAGCTGATGGGGGGATTTTAAAAAGGAAAAAGATCATCCCCTTTTATTTCAAGGATACTGAGGTGGGGGCATTTTGGTGGAATTTGGCAACAATGGCATTCATATATGTGACAAAATGTGTATTTCTAAAACACTCCTCCACCATCCAAATAGCTTTGGACAGAATGGTAACGCCTGCTAGCTTTGCCCACAAATGTAACACAAATGATATAACTTAAGAAGGTGTATTGCTTCAGCCTCAGAAAATGGCGTTAGATATTGTTTGATGGGCACAGACCAGTGCAACTCAGCATGTGACCGCTGTCTTAACTTGAGGCAAAATTCGTCTCCAAAAATTACACCATTTTGCATCACAAAAGCTGCTTATCTGAAGCCTAAGGGGAGAAGTATAACTTTCAGGCTGATTCAGCAGTTAATTCCAAAGGTATGGATATGTTTATAGGAAGATGCAAAGCTGGCTTGACCCAACAGCTTACGGGGAGGACGCTACTGGTCTTTTAAGAGCGGCATTCCCTCCAGCAATTTCAAAGGGAGAAAACGAATATTAGCTGCATGAACAAGTTCCAGTGCATCTCTAAGGGCCTAAAGAGCGATGCTTCAAGCACTACATACTCTATTTTCACAGCCCAGCTCTGTGTAATATCATAGTGTGGTGTCTAGCTGCAATGCTAGAGGTTTGCAGTTCAGTTTCCCACTGTGTCTTCTGACAGAAGAGCCAGCCTGCATCATCCTTGGCAAGGCAGAAGTGCTCCCAGAAGAAGGAACTGGTAAACCACTTCTGCTATAAAGTGGTACCCTGTCTTAAGAGCAGCTCGACGTAAGAGCAATTTGACTTAAGAGCGGAAAACTGTTGGCATTTTAACTGCCACCTTACAAATTTTAGATATGGTTTGCTTGACTTACAAATATTTTTTTTTTCATTTTTTAAAATTTTAACTTATTTTTTCAGTTTTTTAGATAAGTACCCTGACTTAAAAGTAGTTTAACTTAAGAGCATGCATTTGGAACGGATTAAATTTGTAAGTCGAGGTACTACTATATCTAGAAAAATCCCTGGAAAGAGTCACCCTAAGTCTCATAATTAAATAGTTGTCCTCTTGACAGACTTGGATCTTTGTCCCAGAAACAACTCAGTGACATCCAACAGCTTGATAGTCCTGATTGTGTGGTACAAAAGCCTTGTAACTTTGTCTAGTTTCCTCACCTGTCATATTCCAATCGCCATGGGGACATGTAAAAACACAGAGGACGTGCATTTGGACTCCTTGTGTCTGAAAAGGTTGTGAACCACCAAAGCTCATACAATCTTACATCTGTTAATCTCTAAAGTACCAAAATATTTGATTTTTTTTTTTTTGCTCAACAGGTGTCAGCTTAAGATCCATTGATACAGCAAATATGAGACATAATGTCGCTGGTTAGGCAAATTAGGCAATATTTTTTAATAAACATGTCAGGCTTCTTCTTCTGTATATGATTCAATGAGCATTGCCAAGACAGATGTATTCAGCACTACAGAAACCAGCCTATATTTAGATAGCAGCACAGGCATGGGCACTTCATTTTTATATCTCCAGATATATGAGTAAGAACTGCAACACCATAGATGCAAAAGCGAAGCGAAGCAAAGTGTTCTGCTTATATTTCGTCCCATACCACTTCAAGTAGTCTCTGGGCGATTTACAGTTTTAATGGTTGTATGCAGGCTACACATTGCCCCCCACCCCCGCAAGCTGGGTACTCATTTTACCGACCTCGGGAGGATGGAAGGCTGAGTCAACCATGAGCCTGCTACCTGGGATTGAACCCCAGGTTGTGAGCACAACTGCAGTACAGGCATTTAGCCACTGCATCATGAGGCTCCACAGTGGCCAACCCTCCACCCCCACCAAATCTGGCAGATCATAAGTAGCCCTCAGCCTAGGAAATGACAGCTCATCATCATAACCAATCTGTTGGGACAAAGTAAGAACCATACTGTTAGTCCAAACCGTATATAGAAAAGGATTCTTGTTACTTTTTCAGTCTAGACTGCTCTCTAATGATAATTGACCATGTGACGACGAGTCAAACTGAAACTGTTGAGACACTATATGCCATAGTTCCGTAATTGCACAACTCTGGTTTTCAGTACTGAGAAGCATATTGGGCAAGGGGCCAACAGGTCCCCTTCCAACTCTGGGATTATGCAGATTACTATAATAACAGCAACAACAACAGCAAGCTGAAGTGAGCAACTGAACTCAGAGTCCCCGAGTTTACCACCTACAAAGGAGAAGGAATTGGCAAACAAGATGAAAAACAACATTTTCAAAGATGAGGGAACAGTGGAAAATCCCCACTGCCTTTCCAGATGAAGGTTCTTGCCAAGAGAAAAAAATATAAATATTTTTGAAAGGTATGCCGGGAAGTAAGAAGTACACATGGGTGTGGTTGTTCTGAGGGTGTGTGGGGTTTTCTTTAAACGGGATTTTATTTCGTACAGACGTCTCCCTTCTGTTTCATATTTCTCAATGTGCTGTAGCTGAAGAGAAATATTTCTCCTTATTGGTCAGTCAGCAGGATATCACATCGACCTCTGCAAAAATGGGTTTCTTCTGGAGAAGAGAGCACTGAAATTGTTTGGTGAATATGTGTTCTGTTCTTTATAAATTGGAGGCAATGTACAGGAGTAGCTCAATAGAAACAGCTTGATCCCATCTCAGGTTATAACTTACACAGCAATAAGTGTATATTTGCAATCACAAGCAGATGTGCCACAAAGCCACAGTTTACTGATAAATACCATCCCTTGCATTTTTTTTTAGTCAAAGTGTTCTGCCTGTTTTTTAGAGTTATCTGAGAGTTGAGTCATTGGAACTGGGCTTCGTTTCTTGTGAGACTGAAATGTTTAGCTACTCATCCAAGTAGCATCTTCAGTCTGAAGAAGGTTGGTAGGAGGACTCCAATGTATCTTTCACCTTGGTTTCATCCCACCCTGGTCTGAATAGGGTTGTTAGGTGGACAGTGGCCTGAACAGACATGATAGATGTACCATGGCCTGGGGTGTGTGGAAGTCACACCTATTAAGCCCTTCCCAAGACCCATTAAGAACGGATTGTTAGTTGTGGCCTTCCTGGTGGACATGTGAAGTGCTTCTGATTTGTCTGGGGATTCTTGAAGAAAAGAAGTCTAGTTTTCGTGACTCATCTCCCAGATAACCTCACGTGGATGACTGAGAATCACTGCAGATTTTTTAAAGGAAATAAAACAAGGTATTTAGTGGGCAGCCAGTGCAGGTGAGCCAGGATAAGGGTGATACGAGCAAATTTGCCAGCACCAACCACCAACCTAGCTGCCACATTCTGCACCTGCTGCAGTCTCTGAATCAGGTCCAAGAGAAGCCCCATGTAGAGTGTGTTGCAATAGTCAATCCTGGAGATCACCAGCGCCTACACAACTGCCCTCAGGAAGTCCTCATCCAGGAAAGGGTAAAACTGGGTGATTAGCTGAAGCTGGTAAAAGGCCGACCTAGACACGGCTGCCACCTGGGATTCCAGAGAAAGGTCCAGGTCCAGGATAACACCCAGACTCCTCACTCTCTCAACCAGCTAGAGGGAAGACCCTCCCAAACTGGGGAGAAGGCCACAGAACCCATTGGAGGACACCCCCCCCCAAAGAACAGAACCTTGGTCTTCTCGGGATTTAGCCTGAGCCTATTGGACCTGGTCCACCCATGACTGGACAGCCTCCAATGCAGCAGTGGAAAAGGAGAGAGTTGCTAACGACAGCAAACCCCAAAATTCTTGATGACCTCTCCCAGTGACTTTATATAGATATTAAAGAAAATAGGGAGATTGCTGAACCCTGAGGTACCCCACAGGTCCAAGGGACCAACAACTCCTTCCCCAGCTTCACATGCTGGACATGACCCCCAAGGAAGGACTGGAGCCAGCACAAAGCAGAACCTCCAATCCCCATCACAGAGAGCCTGTCCAGGAGAATACCATGGTCGATGGTATCAAAAGCCACAAAGAGATCGAGGAGGACCAACAAGGTAGAGCACCCCCTGTTAGCCACCCTCAGGAGGTCACCCTGTAACACAACCAAGGCTGTCTCAGTTCCAAAACGTTCCTGAACCCAGACTGGAACAGATCAAGGACATTGTCCTCCTCTGGCTACCAGGAACATCTGGAGATGTTCAGCTACAACCTGCTCAAACCACTTTGCTCAAGAATGGAGCAGTGGCAACTGGACAATAGTTGGACAAATTGTCTGCTGCCAAGCTAGATCTTTTAAGAATGGGCTTCACCAGACTGAGAGAAAGGCCTCTCCTGATGATCTTAATTCCCAGAGGCTCACAGAGTGAGCTATGTTTTTAAGATAGCTTGGATGGACCCAAGACATTTAGGGCTTTATAGGTTGAAACCACCACTTTGAATTGTGCCCAGAAATAGATTGGTAGCCAGTGGAACTGTTGTAACAGAGAAATTATATGTTCCCTGTAACCAGCCTCAATTAGCAATCTGGCTATGCATTTTGGACCTGCTGAATTTTCTCTACTCATTGGGCAGTTTACAATTTAATTATAAAGGCTACACAGCCCCCCCCCCAAACAAGCTGGGTGTTCAATGTACTGTCCTCAGAATGATGGAATGCTGAGTTAGATCCTCCTATTGGGATCACACTCTAATTATGAGCAGGCTTGGCTGCAGTACTAAAGTGTAACCACTGTGCCAGGAGGCTTTTGCTAGTTATATACAATAAACCAGCATACAGCTCAGTGGCAATCTGCTAGAAGAAGTTAGCACAGGCCTTGCCTGTCATGCACCAAGTAACTCAAGGAAAACACCAAATGTCTATGCTAACTTCCTAATTTAGGACAATTTCCTACCATGTGTTTATATTAGTATAAAAACCCAACAGAATTCCAGCTATTCATTTCAAAGGTGCACAAAACTCGTTGCTGTTTTTGTTGCAACAGACAAACATTCCTATCTTTTTAAACAAATCAAAATAACAACATAAAGAAAATACACCTAATGGCAGTATTGCATGAAAACACACACCACCAAAACAACAATGGTCAAAGTGTTTAATCATACTTCTCTAAATTATAGTAGAGTCATCAATTAAGATGAGAAACTACAAATCATTTAGGCGGTGGTTTGAAGGACCTTTGGTCTCCTTAAAAATAGAGCCTCTCTAACTTAAAGGAACCAGATCATTTTTCAAGTGGAACTGGCTTTCTCAGCCAACTCAGGGTGAAGCTGAATATGCTGAAACAGATTTTGAAAGTGAAAATGCAATTTTATTCCTTACAGTTGTAGAAATAAACATTAAAACAATGTAGCACAAGCAAGGCAAAAACACTGTGTAAACGTATCATCTGTGGTATTTTAGTCCCATTAGTATCATCTCAGTCAACATATGACTTTCCAACAAATCAGAGTTGATAGGTCTCATATACAGGACAGCTACAAGTGGCAACCTGCACCCTTGCTTTTCTTAGGGATTAAGTTTGTTTTGTTTGAAACCTGAGCATTATTTTATTTTTGTTCAATAACAGCTACCTAGAATAACTAATTTATCTCTGAAGGATGGAATGTCATCCTCCATATAGAGAAAAAAGAGGCTAAGATACTGTACTTTGACAGACCTGTTATAGTCATCGCATCTATTTTTTAACCGAGTAGAGTTTTTTAAAATTATTGTTATAAAAGCAAAAATAAAACCATGAGAAGCTTTTGCTCCTTGGGTGTGTGTGTGGGGGGGATGTCTGTGTCACCCTGGGTAAACATGGATTGTGTGATGGGGGGAGCATAGATTGGTGAGGTGTCAGCAAATTTTACTGATTTTGCCCCCCCCCACACACACACACACCTTGAGTGCAGCACCCAGGACACATGCCCCACTTGCCCACCCCCTAGGTGTGGCACTGTGTATGGTTAAATATGGCTATTGATGGGATTACTGACATTTTTAATTTTTTTTTAAATGGAACAAGCTCTTACACATTCAGATTGGCTGCTGGTGTGCCTTCAGATACTCCAGGAAAAAAAATAATCAGAAGAACGCCTGATCAGTTTATTTTCTTTGACCTTGCTCAAAGGATGTAAGACCATTTGAACATGGAGAATGGCAAAAGAAGCAATTAGTTTACGTGGTCTCTCGCTCTCCAGTAGCTATTAGCTCTTCAGATTTCCATGAAAAAGATGGCCTCTCCAAGTCAGTATGAAAATGCTCTGTAACTCTGGGAAATGTCAAGCCTACTCTACACACCTAATGGTCCAACATCACCTTTAGCAGGCACAGTAGGATATAGTGAGCCATCAACATATGTTCTTTCTTTCTGGCAACTACTGTAGCCTTGGATGGAGTTCTTGTCATAGCTTTAGCTGAGCGATCTTTCTTTGTTCTTCTTCTCCACAATGACATTTTCCAAAGCCCGATTGCCTTTCATGCTTTCAGGTCTTATAAGGTTGTTCTTAGAATGATGAAGAAGAAAGGCCATTCTGGATAAACAACCTTGTTACATTTTTTAAAAGAAAAACAATTTGATTCAACGTTGATTTTAAGTAGTCTGGGAGGAAAGGTGATGTGGCTGGCAGAGTGAAGCCTTCCCAAAAGGCTGAACGAGAATGTTCTGCAGAGGTGGCTGTGGATGGAGTGCCAGTGGTTTGATCTATTTTGCCTTTTAGAACATCCCATATATTCACATTCCCTTGCACAAGGTCTGGCTGTTTAGATGTTGCTTTTGCTTATGTTCTTTAGCTTGAAGTATGCTCACGATAACCCAATGCCCACCACAGAACAACTGACACTGAAAAGAGAGACATGAGAAAGACAGAGTACATTCTACTGCTAGCACGCAGCGAGATGAAAAGATCTCGAGACTCGGGATGATTTACAAATGGACTTTATGGCAGGAGGGGGGAAATAAAACAAATGAAGAAGCAAAGGGTGTTTGCATAGATGTAGCAAGAGGCGAACCAACCCCGCGAATCACTTCTAGAGCTACAACTGAATTTCTCCCTACAGAGAGCAGGAATCTCTACGCTACTGTTATTAGTGGTTAAAGTCTATCAGCATCGTACACCTGAAGGGATAGGAACAGTCTGTATATATCACAGTCTCTTTTGCAGACTGCAGACTTGTTTGCCCCTCTGAACTTGATAGCAGCCAGCATGAAGAGATCCTGCTCCGTTTTGTCTTTTGGACCACAAGAGATATGCCTTTAAAAAGATGTCTGCCCTTTCAAGTTAGAAACTAACATCCTGAATTGAGCTGAAACAAACCGGTAACCCTGGTGTACTATAAATCTGATGAAATGGCTTCAGTCAGAAATCTGGCCTTCTCATGTCGAATCAGCTCACATTTCTACACTGTCTTCAAGGCCTGCCCCATGTTATAGTAGTCTAACCTCTATGTGATTAGAACACAAATGGTTAAGGGCAGTTTCTGATTTCTTCCAGAACTTTTCCAAAATATTGCTTAGCCCACTTTCAATCCTGACCTGCAACAAGATAATCATTTCTCATTTCCCTTGTCTTGAATGTCTCTTAATATATCTATCTACCCTTCTAGCTGCTTAGATGCCCTAAGTACATCCAATCTCGCCTGATCTTAAAAGCTAAGCAGGATCAGCCCTGGGTGGCAGCCATGGATGGGAGACCACCAGGGAATACCTAGCGCTGTAGGCATCTGGAGTAGGAACTGGCAAGCCACTCCAGTATTCCTGCCAAGAAAACTCCATGGACATGGGGTCACGGAGAGTCGGTCACAACTGTAACGACACGACACACACATCTGCCCTTCTAGATCTGCCTTTTCTTGGTGCTATCCAAACTCTACTTTGGCTCACCTACTTGTTTGCTATAATAATAGAGAAATACATGACACTCTTTAAGGGAAATTCATGGGCAGGGTGGTTGCGTAAGTTTTTTGGTGGAGAGGCCATGTAAAAAGCAGGGTTTGCTTCTAGCTTCAGAGCCAGGCTGTGTCTGAGTGCAGCCCTGTGGCTCATTTTAAAACCCCACTGCAAGCATTCCCCCCCCCCACCAGATATGTAGTGAAAGCCATCTTCTATTCCCCCAATTGCCTATTGGGAGTGGAATTACCTGGGAGGGGGGGGGAGAGGAAAGAGGGTATCCGATGTTAAAAGGATTAAGAATGGATGAAAAGGTAAATGAATAACAGGAAGGATGGGAGTGAAAAGCTGTGGTGGCCCTTCCTACTTTCCACTCTGGCCCTGCCTACCATCTGCGTTGGCTGGCCCCTGCCCGTCACTGGAATGCAGTTCCGAATGACCCGTTTCCAAGGAAGTGGCACCCTGGACAGAGAAAATGTTCTCCACCCTTGGCCTAGCAATCAGCCAAAACTTGAGCTGAGCAAACAGTGGCAACTCCCTTGAGTTTCGGCCTGAAGTTCAGGACTAGGAGATATTATTTTTGGACATACAAACATCCCTCCAGCTGCTCGGCCAGAGTCTGTTCTGGGGATGAGATTCCTGAAGGTGAAAATCCAGAAGTAAAATTCAAGGGTTTTTTTTCTCCTCCTGAAGACCTTGCTAAGGAGTTTCTAGTTATGAAAGTCAAGTCCCAAGACCTAGAAGTGTTCCTTATTATTTATTTATTTATTTATTTATTTATTTATTTGACTTTTATACCGCCCATCTAGACCGAGGGCTACTCTGGGCGGTTTACAACATGTAACAACAAACAAAGGAATACAATTTAAAAACCAAGATACAAGGTACAAAATAAAATAAAATATACATAAATCAACAACAAAAACTAAAATGAAGCTAAAATGCAGCTAAAAATGGCAAGAGATTTGATAAAATGGTTTAAAAATAGTGCCTAAGTGTTTAAAGAATCAGGGAATGCCATTCTATAGAACCAGGTCTTCAATAGCTTTTTAAAAAATTGATGTGCCTAACCCCAAGGGCCAAGGGCCTGTTTTTGTCTCTCCAGAGAACAGAAGGCAAATGTGAAGAGACACCTTTCCTCCCTGAGATGAGGAGTTAGCTTGCTTTGTTTATGAGTGGTTTTCTGGAGATACACACAACCTTTTTCTCCAATAATATCTCCAGACACAAATATCTGTAGAATTACCTCTCTGGAACACTAATATGATTTCACCTGTAATAACAGATTGATTCTAATACATGGCTTGGCCTTGAGTCATGGCAGTCTCTGAAGAACTCCAGAAGAAACCCAGAATGCAAAACCACAAGAAAAATAAAACAAAATAAAACAAAATACAATCTAGCTCAGCAGGTCTGCTCAGCAGAATTAGCAAAGTTGAATTGTTCTGGCAGAACTAGGATCCAAACAGAGCAAGGAGAATCAAGCTGGGAAGAGGCCAAGGACAGACAGGTGGAGAAGCAGTGTTGCTGAAGACATATGAGGACTGAACAAAATGCAAAGGAGGGAAGGCCTCTCAATAGTGGTTAAGAGAGCAAGGGAAAGGATTTTAGCAGGCACCCCGCTCCTTGATATTTGGAACATGCCAAATGTCTTATCACAATTGCTGAAAGTACAGCAAGAATGGTGCATGATGGGTTGTGGGCTGATCCCAAACAAATTCCAGCATGTAGTTTTTGTTTTGTTTTGTTTTTGCTTTTAAGCCACTTCTCTAGAAAGCAACAACAAGCAAGCAAAGCTAAATTTTCTGTCCTCATTCTACATTTTCTTTCCTTATTCTATCTACTTTTGTAAACTGCTGAGAGTAGCCAGTTAGCTAGATGGAACGGTATAATAAATAAATAAATAAATAAATAAATAAATAAATAAATAAATAAATAATGCACCTGACCTCAGTTACTTCATTTATATACCTTCCATTAATCTGTCCAGCATTCTATAGATATGCTGACCTGCAGGTCCTGTTATTTCCAGCCACCATGAATGTAATGCATTAGCTGTGCATGTTGTAGGCCAACATGTCAGATTACCAAATGACCCTAAAGTGGGAGAGTCATTAAAGACCCAAACCAGTGGTGTCCAAACTTTGGCCCTCCAGATGTTTCAGACCACAACTCCCAGAATTCCAAGCCTAGGTTGCTAATGACAAAGGACCATTGGAGTTGTAGTCCAAAGATATCTGGAGGGCAAGGTTTGGACATCACTGACCTAAACAGATTAGACAGTTGATCCAAAACAGAAAAAAAAATAAAATGTAGCCTTTCTTATTTAGGGAGAGGAAATCAGATACACAAACACTTATGTGGTGTATTGTCAGTAATGTACATGTGAAGAGGATCTAAGGAAGTAAAGATCCTCTGACTGCCTCCTTTTTCAATCCAGCACAAGTAGAATAAAGGAAGGAGTGAAGGGGCTAATGCTCAAAGAAAGTGCAGAGAATAAATAGCTTCTTTACATTAATTAAAATCTCCACACCTAGACTAACCACTAAAATTTATCAGCACTGAATTAACACACATACACACACTTTCTTTTTAAAGGACAGGATTGAGATCCATCCATTCAATGACAGCTTGACATTGATAACAAGGAAGGGGAAAAAACGGAAACTGTCTGAGACTGCTTGGAAAAAGATAATTATTAAGAACCAGGATGGTTTCTCAGAAACAAGTCATGCCAGACTAATCTTATCTCTCTCTTTGTAAATGGGGTTGGAAGCTTAGAAGGTTGGAGGAGAGCTGTCAGTATTGTTTTACTTCTTCTTCTTCAAGTGCCATGTTCTCGTAGAACGTTAGCGATCAGTCGCCTGAACTGGTTTCTTTCTATCTAAAGCTATTCTAAACAGAGCAGCTGTGTTCACTGCAGACCATTGGTTTAAGTTCTCAGGCCAGGATGTTCTTCTACACCTTGGGCCACGCTTCCCATCTATTTTTCCTTGAAGGATAACCTGCAGCAGATGGTATTTCTCATTGTGCATTATGTGTCTGAAATATTGCAATTTTCTTCTCTTTATAGTATTGAGGATTTCTAGCTTTTTGTTCAACAAGGCATTGGACAAGGCCCCCTATGATGTTCTTGTGACCAAGCAGGTAAACTGTGGAGATGCTGCTGCTCTTTGAATGGTTTTTACTTGGCTGTATCTCAATAAGGTTCTCCCATTGTTCCCCATTATCCTAGACTGCCACAGAGTTCTGCCTTTGTCCAGGGCTGGATTAACCGTTAAGCAAAATAAGCACATGCTTAGGGCAACAACAATAACAAGGGGAGGGGGCACCACGGTGGGTTTTTTTAGTCCACCCTCGATAACAAAACATGTCCATCCATCTCTCACCCTTAGCTCCCTCCTTCCTTCCAGAACACTAAGAAAGTCACTTTCCTACCTCGAGAAATTGAGTACGAACCAATAAAAACTAAAAGGTATAAAGACTCACCTATAGAGAAAAAAGCAGGTTACTTACCTGTAAGTTAGGTTCTTCGAGTGAACATCTGTGAATACACACAGTGGGTCTTCTTGTGCCTGTGTGCGAGTCTCCGATCCTTCCAAAGCTGAAATGGTATAGACACCTCCCCCCTCCACTGCGCAAATTGTGGGTGATTGGGTGAGGATAAGGATGAAAAGAGTTGCTGGTCTTCTATACCTGTGGCCACTGCACTAGATGCGCAAGTCACAGAAATAGCAGCCACTCTAAAAAAATACATCCAAATGGCTTTCAGTATTTGTCTGAGCTTTCTAATTTACAGATTCTAACAAAATTGGTTCATTTTAAGTAAGAAAGTGCAAGATTTGGCTAGAAGCCAATAATTTGATTGCACTGTACATATGATTTTGTATATGATATGTGGGTCCCCCCCACATGCTATACAGTTAAATGACTATGTTTTCATGTTTACAATGTGTGCATAATACAATTTTTTTTAAACTCATGGGATCTGCTGTATATTATATTTATTGGGGGCACCATAATCTTTTGGTGTTTAGGGTCTTCCTCCAACCATGCCTGGGTCCAAATTTTTTCAGCATCTGTCTCAATAATTCAGAAACACTGGGAAGAGACAGAATGAAATGCCTTATTCATAGTTCTTTGTAGATTAAAAAAAGCATTCTGTAGAAAAATAATGACTGGTTATACAAACAGAGCTTAACTGACTAGCTTGATGACTGACTCATGACATGACTTGCTGATGGACTGCATAGCTCTGTCTACAAACTGACTGATATAAGACAGGGGGTGGGAAGAAGACTTAAGTCAAGAGGCGTGGCTGTCTACAGCATTCTGAGGCAAAAAGGAAACAATTGGTTGCTGCTGGATTGACTGACATTCGCCCCAGCCCGGAAAGCTCCCTCCCAGCCAAAAAACCTCTTAAAGGCAACATAAAATAATTTCAACAAATTAGTACGTCTTGACCCTGTTTTAGTCAGACTCAGATGGAATGCTGTTTCTCCAGGCACCACCGTTTAAGAAAGAGGTTGACAAGCCGGAAACTAGTCAGAGGAGGATGATCAAAATCATAAAGGGCCTGGAAGCCAACCCACTGAGAGACAGTTGAGGGACTTGGGTGTGTTCAGTTTAAGAAAAAAAAAAGATGGAGAGGTGATGTAATGACCAACTTCAAGATTCACAGTCTGTCATGGGATGAAGCAACCTTGTTTTTTGTGGGTACAGTGAGGGATCCAAAACTGATGGATTAAAGTTACATGAAAGGAAAATTTCACTAAACCTCAGGCGTTGGACTTGATGACACTTGGGATCACTTCCAGGTCTACATTTCTAATGGTGTGAGGAGCCTGGCCCAGGTGAATAGGCAATGTTTGCACCAGGCTATTCAGCTCATTCCTCCAAAACACAATGCAGTCTCCAGGTTCTCCTCTGGTCCCTGTGCCTCCGTTGACTTTGCCTAATTAATATTTTTTTTTTAAAAAACAAGACGTTAGTTCTCCGATTGTACTTTGCATTTGGTCACTCTGTATGTCAACACAGACACCCACCTTCATTCTCTTCATTATCAGGGTTGAGTGCTGTTGGCCTCTGAACATTGTTTATCTATTTATTTACTTGATTTATATACTGCAACCATCTAGCAGAAAGCTACTCTGGGCAGTTTACAAACATAAACAAAATACAAGAAAACACATTAAACAATTTAAAATAGTAAATAAACAGACTAGTCAATAAAAACCAACATGACATTAACAACAACAACAACAACAACAACAACAACAATGATGATGATGATGACAAGTAAATACAAATAAATCAAAGCCATTTAGCAATTCAATATAAAAAACAAATGAAAAAAATCAAGACCTGGTAGAGATAGCAACATCCATCACCACTAACCAGCATAGCCAAAGCTGGGAGATGCTGAGTATTGCAGTTTGCCAGTATTTGGGGATTCACATTATTTGGGGATTCACAAGTTGCCCACCCCTGTTCTTCATTTAGTAATCCTTTTGGAGGGGGCGGTTGTGACTTTTTTAAAAGATAAAGTGAAAATAAGAGTTATGAGTCTCTTAATGCTTGTTGTCCACCCATTCCACTCAAGGAGAATGCCATCAATGTGGAAAAAGTATATTTCTGGCCCCAGACCAAAGAGTGAAATGCCTCCCAAGAATCTGGAAGTTAAGTTTCTTCATTAAGTGGAATTTTGTGCATAACTGTCAAAATCTCTTATTAAATATTGCTATCCTAAGTCCCCATTCAATACCTCAAAACGTGTTTTTACAGCCTTGAATGGTACCTGGAGAAGGTTTAGCTAGGGGTGACCTTTCTGTGCTGGGGTGAATTTCAATTGACCCAGCACTAACCAGTAGTTCTGTCCTACTTCTGAATTCAAAATGAGCCCTTCCTCTCTACTTAATGTTTGCTTCTTCTCTATCTAGAGTCTGTTGAGGTTTGTTGCTCAAAGCAGTTATGTCTGTCAGTTTGCTGCCCAATTATAAGTAATGAAACCTAGTAATATCTCATAGTGAGTTATTAAGACTACAGTATAAGTGTCAGTTAATCAGAAAAGGAGTGATCTACTCTCGAGAACATCAAAACTCGGCCACAAATTAAAAGTGGCTTGTCATCCATAAATTTAGCAAATAATTGTTCATATGGCTCTCAAAGATTTTGCAAGGAGAATGGGATGTTTGGAAGCCTACATGACATAAAGAAATGCTCGTATTCCTCATGTCCCCCCCCCCATCAAGCACCCATTACTTCCCTTTGGATTCACAGCTGTCGTGCACATTAAAGTGCCTGTACCCTTCAAATTGCAGCCTGGCTGGTGGACAGGAGCAGAAGCTGGTGCTCAGCTGGAATTTCAAATGCAAGGCAAGACACAGAGGTGGGAGGAGGGGAGGGAACAGGGTGCTGCCATGGCAACGCTTCCTGCCCACATGAATAGAAAGGCTTGTTTGCCAAAACCTAATTCTCTCTCTCTCTTGAGAGTTGTCAGCCCTGGAAATAGTCAGAATTGGGAAAGGCAAGGGGGGATATTTAAGAACTGCCTCCACTGTGCTAAACACAGATCCAGCCTGTTACGTTCTCATCAGCCGAGCATTGTATCCTTTCTGCTCATCTATAAAGTGTGCTTGATTTACTGATTGAGGTTGCAAGACCACCCTCTTTTCTCTGCTTAAAATGGGTTGTTAACCCGTCACCTGCTTTATTGTTTGACAGCTACCCTTTCAGGTCACATCCAAATTTGATTGCTTGACAAGGGGGGTGGGGAGTTTTGTAATCCATCAGAGGGGAAGGAAGAGAGCATACACAGCCAAAGGTCCAGGGGATACAGAGATGCTTCTCCAAACACCCAGTGAGAAATGTGGTGATCTGATCCTCCCCCAAACAAAAGCACCACCTTGAGGGCAACCGTGGAGCACAACGTTGGACAGAAAATATTCATTGATTGTCCATAGCCTACAAAGATTCCTCCATCTGATTCCTTCCAAAGCTGATGAACTACAACTCCCATCATTTCTCAGCCAGCTATCCAAAAAAACATGGCAACATCTGGAACACCTTGCAAAGAAGGACTGTGACCGCTACCACACGTTAGATTTTGCCTTTTCCTTAAAGACAAATCACCTTAAAAATCACTGTCCGCTTTTCAAATTGCTTTTTCTGAAGAGCCCCCTTGGCCACTCCCATTTTTGACCGCTGTGTCGGTTTGGTTTTTTTAAATTGGTTCCTGTACCCCCTTTTAAAGTGATTTGGTTGTATTTGCAAACATACTACACCGCCTTTTTTCGCATTTCCCCCTGTTTCTGACATTTCCCTGTCGTAGTTTAAAGCGATTCAGCCAAGTGCAAACGGGGAAGCTGATTGCTAAGCAACCGCTGAAGTGTGGACTGCCGAACCACTGTAGGGACCACATGACCACGGGAGGAGATAAGGCAATGCAAAATAAAAAGTGGCTGCACAAGGAAGTGCGATAGTGGCCTTTCTTTCCACCTCTTTTGCTCTGGTCCAGTTTTAATCTCGGGTAGCCACATTTGCAGGTGTCAATCTGCATTCCTCACAGGGGGGAGGAGGGGGGGAGAGAGAATTTGGGCTTCACTCATCGGCAAACAAACACACTCGTTCTTACCATATTCAGGTTAGCATGTTTTGAGTGCCTTGAGGATACAACCGTGTTCTTAAATGTCAGGAGCTGAGCTGTTTCCTCTTCTCATGTCCATAGGAAAAATTGTACTAGTTAAACAAACATCTCCAGAAAGCAAACACAATCTGCTTCTGGACGGGACTTTTTAAAGCAGGTGGGGGAGGGGAGAAGAGGATACTTCCTCAAGTATATTTGGCGGGAAACCAAATACAAAAATGGAATAGGTGATACCTTTAGGCTACTAGAAAATTAGCAAAAATGTTGCTAATATTTTGAGGGCGAAACCCTCTTCATCAGAGCGGTACCAATAGGCTAAAACATGGCAAAAATGGATTTGCCAGGAGTTATTTCTTAGATGTAAGGTCCTTGGCAAGATGGGAAAAAATGCCAGGCAGTTTAGTTGAGGCTCAGAGCTTAGAATGATGTTCTTAGGCTGCCTCTGAAGTGGAGGGAGGAGTTTCCCTCAGGTACATCACTGCTACACTGGTAAATAAAATTCTCAGCTAGTTAAAAATTGTCCCACCCATCTTTCAGAACAGAAACACATAAACGCCCCAAGGAATGTGGGATTTCTTTATTTTACAAAAAGTTAGTTTTATGCACCTGGGTTTTTAAAATGGTATTTTTTTCTAAAGAGGTACCGTGTACAAATGGTCAAAGTATTCTGTCGCTACCATAAGGATTTTAACATAAGAAGATTCTTCTTTGCTCAGAGCAGAGATTCAGCTAGTTCTTAGATCCAGCACTGAGCAGACAGAAGATTCAGAGAAGGTTACAAGTGGGTTTTTTAAAAGCTTCTCTCCCCCACCCCCCCCACCCCAAATTGGGGAAAGCACTCTTTTTCACTTAGAGATATCTAGATGGAGGTTTCAGAACCACTGGATGTCAACTTCAGTGGCTTTACCTGTGTCGCTTGAGATCAGAAGGAACAATCACCATGCCTGAACAAGTCCACTTTAGATTATGTTTTCAGGTGGGGGTTTTGCATTGAGATTCTGATTGCAGTGCAGAGAAAATGGTGTAGTCAGCATTAACCTTACGTGAAATTGGATCACTGTGGTTTGCTAATTATTACACCTAAAGGTAAGCTGCACAGCAACCAAGAAAGGGGCATAAATTGAACCTCTAATCTCTGACCTTTGATATGAAGCAAAGGCAGCTTTCTCTGCTAGGTAGAACCACATGAGGGTGAAGTCTGTAGATTGTGGGACTTCTCAGAAACAGGGAAGACTGAGAGTGCTGACACAAAACACACTGAACCAATTGATCCCCTTGGGCCATTTCATTTCCTTGTGTGAAACAACAAACAGCTTATATAACTGAAACTTGGCCCTACTAGAGTCCAAGAAGGGAGGGGCTCTCTATGACTTGGATTTGTGGCTCGCAATGCAATGGGGATGGGAGGCTAAGTCACAGATGGCATCCAACCCAGGCTGGGTACATTCACACGAGGCAGCACTTGTGCAGCTTGAATCACTGTGAAAAGGGATAGACAGGAAGGCATATCAAAAGCTTTCTGAATTGTTCAACAACACTTGAGTTGAAGCAAATATTGTCTTGCCAACGGTATGCAGCCACTAGGGTGCACACAGACATGGCTTAAACAGGTTTCAGACTACTTTAAGTGGCATAATCCTACCCAGAACCAGATCTCTTTATGAGCAGTTGAGACAGTGGTCTTTGTTCATTTGCAAATGGTTAAAGCACAGCAGTAATTGAATGTTGATGTATGGATTATGCTTATTTTTCAAAATACTGTAGCAGCAAACTCTTTTGGGAAAGAGAATGGTGGTGTGGTTTTGTTGCAAAATAACAGAAAAGTCTGTCCTGAACTTGACCATGCACATGTTTCTTGACATTGTCCCTTCCTTTTAGAAAGCTTGGTTTTTCCTCCGTTTACTGTGGCTGAATCCATGCTTGGAACCTGAGCTCAGAGGACATCCTGGGCTGGTGAGGCACCCCTTCCGATGATTACAACTCCCATCACACTCCAACCAGCATGACCAGACTCGTAGGGTATTCAACACATGTTTCCTAGCTGTGCCTAATTGCCTAGTGTGGGCCAAAGAAAAGGAGCACTTGAGCTCTTGCAGTGTTGATCCTCTTGGATTGTTTTCCCCTGCCCTCTTCCCTCCTAGATCAATCTCAATTCCTGTAAATCTCTCATGACAATTGTGCAAGAGTGGAAAAGCTCGAATTTAAAAAATGAACACTAAAGGGAGAATTGGTCAAAGATGATACTGTACTTGGTTTGCAGATTTTAAAACATACACATCTTTTCAGGCTGCTGAAAAACTGACAACTAGACAGTGCAATTTAGATGATTCATTCAATTGATTTAATGCATGATTCCATGCAAGCAATGGCCAGCAAGGACACAAAAATGTATTTCTTTATCATATACTAAGAACAACCATCCAATTGATAAACAGTGTTTTTATAAATGGCTTTAGAAAGGATTAACGGTTAATGGAGCAAACAGCAGTCAAATACAATTAGAATTCTAGGAGGCACAGCAATTGCTGGGGTTGCTTGACAACATTTTGGCTAATGCCAAAGTAGTGGCCACTGCCACTTGACAAACACAGAATACAGCATTCACTATACCCAACAGCAGACTAGTTTAGAAAATGCAGGACAAGGTGTGTGGCAAACATTTCTGTTCCACAAGGCTAGAAAATGGCCAAGAACCTGAGAAGAACAGCTGATGGTTTACCACTGCTATCTTCCAAGATGTGCCATTGGAGGTTGTTGCCTCACTTTGCCAAATGGTACGGTTGGTCTTGGTTGGTACGGAAGACCCATGGGGAGGGCATTACTCCCGTGTCCTGTTTTGGGGGGTTTCCACAGACCGGCACTTAACCACTGTGGGAATTAAGATCCTGGCCTAGCAAGCCTTGGACTGTTCAGAAGTTCTTAGTGAGAATGTTCACACATTCATTGGTTGTAATATGTAAATAAGCGATATTGCTAAACCATAGTTGACCCCATCTTTAGCAAGTGTAAATCTACACTGGTTAAATTAGCATCAACTGTAAAAATGGCCCAGAATTCCAGTTCATACAGCCTGGTGTCCGATGGTGGATAAGGAAGATTGATAGCTCAGCAAAGCTGAGAGAACAACAACATCAGGCAGGAGGATCCTGGAAAAAAAATGGGTTGGAACTGGCACACACAGTACACACCCATGCCTCTCTCCCTCCCTCTCTCCCTCCTTTTCCTCATTTGTTTTTAGCCTTCCTTCATGCTGAGTCAATTCAAAAACAAGAAGAACATTTCCCCATGGTTAATGTGGATTGGTGGGAAATGTTAAGCTGATATTTGGGACGCTAAAAAACCAGAAAGAATTGGTGTGATTGGGATCCCAAGAATCCTTTATTTTGTTTAGAATCTGAAAATACTTTTGTCTGGGGAGGGGAGGTTACTGTTGCTGACTGGAAGCCGCTGGGGGGGCAGAAACCACCAAACAGGGATAAACAAGTTGTTCCCTGAAATCTGATCACTTCATAGTGAGAATCGTGCAGTCTTTTATAGCTTGGGTCCCGGGAGGTCCCGGCTGATTCCTACATGTAGACTGTCTGCTCCAGAAGAAAGGAAGGACTGTTTCTAGGCAGATTTGGAAGAAGTGGATGAAAGGGTGGTGGTGTCAGCTGGCAAGATGAACACTCTGGGATGGTGTGTGTGTGTGCATGTACAGAGAGGGTTAGTGTGCTGGAGCACATACAGTACTTGTTTTGAATCTGCGTCCTCTGTTGTTCTGCGGCTGAGATGTTGGCACTTACATTTCTTTCAGGCAGAATGTAGGACATGAAGAGGCAATTGGAAATGTAATGGTAGCAGTTCCACAGTTC